>CM067360.1:17480338-18080338 GCA_034401795.1 Chaetoderma sp. LZ-2023a | reverse complement strand
TTATCCCTTACTTGGCTGATAGGGGAAGTGACGAAGTCTGTTAATTGAATACTTTAATAAAAGGCATGAGTAATTTAAGACCAAATGTTCAAGCGATTCCGTCTTGGAGTTTATCTTTAGTGGTTCAAGTTCTAGCTGATAAACCCTTTGAACCACTAAGCTCCATTTCTATGAAAATGTTGACACTTAAAACTGTATTTTTACCTCCCCTGGCCTGAAAGGCCAAGTGAGCTTATGTCGTGGCGACTGTCTGTCGTGTGTCCGTCATCCGTCCGTCAACTTTTCCTTTAAAACGACTTCTCAAGAACCACTGGGCTGATTTCAATTATATGTGTGGCAGGAAACATCCCTAGGGCATAGAGATTCAAGTTTGTTCAAATGAAGCCAATTGGCCAAAATCCAAGATGGCCGCCAGCCAAAATAGCCGATTTTTAGAAACACTAAAAAATCTTCTCCGAAACTGCGGGAGGAATTGATTCAAAACTCATAACACATCATCTATTGCAACGGTATATCCAAGTTTGTTCAAGGCAACCTGATTGGCCTATTTGCCTGGCGGCCATCTTGGATGACCTAGTTTTCGCGAAAATATGCTTAGGGACCAAGGTCCATTCAAGTTTGTTCAAGGGAAGTTTGTTTGTTAAAAAACATGGCCACCATCAACCAATCAAAATTTAGCATTTATTGGTCATATTAGCTTTTTTGTATTTGATGTAGTTGGATGGCGAAAATTGCTGTATATATGCTTATCAGTGTGGCGAGTTCAAATATGCCACTTTCGAGACTATTGGATAAACAGTTTGGCTGCCATATTGGTTTGTTTTCCCTCTATAGGCTCCCATAGTAAAGCAATGGGCCCATAGTAAAGCAATGGGGAATTCTTTAAACGACTTCTTCTCAAGAACCACTGGGACAATTACAATTATATGTGGCAGGAAGCATCCCTACGGCATAGAGATTCAGGTTTGTTCAAATGAAGCCAATCGACCAAAATCCAAGATGGCCACCGACCAGAATAGGCGATTTTTAGAAACACTTTAAAAAATCTTCTTCGAAACCGCTGGATGAATTGATTCAAAACACATCATCTATTGCAATGTTAGACCCAAGTTTGTTCAAGGCAACTTGATTGGCCTATTTGCTGGGCGGCCATCTTGGATGACGTAGTTTTCTCCAAAATGTCCTCTTCTCCCGAACCGCTTAAGGGATAGGTCTGAAATTTGGTAAATATGCTTAGGTCCCATGGTCCATTTAGGTTTGTTCAAGGGAAGTTCGTACGTTAAAAAACATGGCCGCCATCAACCAATCAAAATTAAGTGTTTGTTGGTCATATTGGCTTTTTTGTATTTAATGTATTTTGATGGCGAAAATTGCTTTATATATGCTTATCAGTGTGGCAAGTTCAAATATGCCACTTTACAGACTATCGGATAAAGGGTTTGGCTGCCATCTTGGTTTGTTTTCCCGCCATAGGCTCCCATAGTAAAGCAATGGGCCCATAGTAAATCAATGGGGAATTCTTTCAACGACTTCTTCTCAAGAACCACTGGGCCAATTTCAATTATATTTTGGAGGAAGCATTCATAGGGCATTGCGCTCTAAGTTTGTTCAAACGAAGCGGATCGGTCAAAATTCAAGATGGCCGTCGGCCAAAATGGCTGATTTTTAGAAACACTTTAAAAAATCTCCGAAACCGCTGGAGGAATTGATTCAAACCTCATAACACATCATCTGTGGCAGCGGTAGATCCAAGTTTGTTCAAGGCAACCTGATTGTCCTATTTGCTTGGCGGCCATCTTGGATGACCTAGTTTTTGCGAAAATGACCTCCCGAAACGCTGAAGGGATAGAGCTGAAATTTTGTAAATATGCTTAGGGACCAAGCGCCTTTCAAGTTTGTTCAAGGGAAGTTTGTTCGTTAAAAAACATGGCTGCCATCAACCAAGCAACATTCAGCGTTTCTAGGTCATATTGGTTTTTTTGTATTTGATGTATTTTGATGGCGAAAATTGCTTTATATATGCTTATCAGTGTGGCGAGTTCAAATATGCCACTTTCGAGACTGTCTGGTAAAGGCTTTGGCTACCATCTTGGTTTGTTTTCCGCCAAAGGCTACAATAGTGAAGCAATGGGCCCATAGTAAAGCAATGTGGAATTCTTTAAACGACTTCTCACGAACCACTGGGGCGATTTCAATTATATTTGGGAGGAAGCATTCATAGGGCATAGAGATCTAAGTTTGTTCAAATGAACCCGATCGGCCAATTTGTCCGGTGGCCATCTTGGATTTAAGCTGACTTATTTTTGATCTGCTCAATGGGTTTCGAGCTACCCACCTTTTCGTGGGCAAAATATTCACATAGAGAAGGATGGATTTTTGAACTGCAACTACGCCTACAGTTTTTAGCTCACCTGGCCTGAAAGGCCAAGTGAGCTTTTGTCATGGCGACCGTCCGTCGAGTCCGTGAACTTTTCCTTTAAACGACTTCTCAAGAACCGCTGGGCCAATTTCAATTATATTTGGCAGGAAGCATCCTTATGACATAGGGATCCAAGTTTGTTCAAATGAAGCCGATCGGTCAATTAGGCCGGCGGCCATCTTGGATTTTGTCCGATTTTTAGAAACGTTTATAAAAAATCTCCGAAACCGCTAGAGGGATTGAAGGAAACCTCATGAAATATGATCTAGGGCAAGAGCTCAACCAAATTTGTTCAAGGGAACTTAATTGGTCAAATACTTTGGCAGCCATCTTGGTTGACCTAGTTTTAGCGAAAATAACTTCTCCAGAACCGCTGAAGGGATCAGGCCGAAATTTGGCAGATATGATTAGGGATGAAGGGCCCGTAAAGTTTGTTCAAGAGAAGTTGATGTTTGTGCCGCCGTGAGCCAATCAAAATATAGCATGTTTGACGGCCATATTGGATTTTTTTATTTGATGGATTTTGAGGCCGAAATTGGTTTTATATAGGTTTTTGTGTATTCTGATCTCAAGTTTACAATTTTCGAAACTGTCGGATAAACGGTTTGGCGGCCAACTTGGATCATTTCCCCCCAAAAATCTCCCATACTAAAGCAATGGGAAATTTAAAATATCTTCTCGAGAACTACTTGGCCGGGCCGATTTCAATTATATTTGAGATGAAGCATCCTTAAGGCATAGAGATTCAAGTTGTTCAAACGAATCCGATCGGTCAATTTGGCCAGCGACCATCTTCGATTTCTTCCGATTTTATAAAAAGTTTTTCTAAATATCCTCCCAAACCACTAGAGGGAGCGATTCAAAACTCACGAAATATGATCTAGGGTAAGCGCTGAATCAAGTTTATTCAAGGGAACTTGATTGACCGAATGGTTTAGCGGCCATCTTGGATGACCTAGTTTTCACAAAAAGGACTTCCCCAGAACCGCTGAAGCGATCAGGCCGAAATTTGTGATAAATAATTAGGAACTAAGGGCAATTAATGTTTCTTTAAGAGAATTTGATTCGTCCAAAAACATGGCCGCGGTGGACCAATCAAAATATAGTGTGTTTTGCAGCCATATTGGATTTTTTTATTTGATGGATTTTGAGGCCGAAATTCGTTTTATATGGGTTTTTTGGTATTCTGATCTCAAATTTGCAATTTTCGAAACTGTCGGATGAATGGTTTGGCAGCCATCTTGGATCATTTTCCCGCCAAAGGCTCTCATACTAAAGCAGTGGGAAATTTAAAATGGCTTGAGAACTACTGGGCCGATTTGAATTATATTTGGCGGGAAGCATCCTTATGGCATAGAGATCTCATTTTGTTCAAACGAAGGCGATCGGCCAATTTGGCCGGTGGTCATCTTGGATTTCGGCCGATTTTTAGTGGGGAATCGATTCAAAACTTATGAAACCTCATCTAGGCAAAGAGGTAAGCCAAGCTTGTTTAAGACGACTTGATTGACCGAATGGTTGGGCAGCCATCTTGGAAAACGACTTCCTCCAGAACCGCTGAATGGATCAGGCCAAAATTTGGGAGCTATGATTAGGGACTAAGGGCCATTAAAGTTTGTTCAAGGGAAGTTGCTCTGTCAAAAAACATGGCCGCCGTGGGCCAATCAAAATGTAGCGTGTTTGGCGGACATATTGGATTTTTTATTTGATGGATTTTGAGGCCAAAATTGGTTCTATATATGTTTTTGGGTATTCTGAGCTCAAATTTGCAATTTTCGAAACTGTCGGATAAACGGTTTGGTGGCCATCTTGGATAATTTTCTCGTCAAAAGCTCCCATGATAAAGCAATGGGAAATTAAAAATATCTTCTTGAGAACTACCAGGCCGATTTCAATTATATTTAGCATTAAGCATCTATAGGGCATAAGGATCCAAGTTTGTTCAAATGAACCTGATCGGCGAATTTGGCCAGGGGCCATTTTGGATGTCGGCCGATTTCAGGAAATGTCTAAAAATCTCCGAAACCACTTGACGAATCTTCATTTAGGCCAAGAGGTAAGCCAAGTTTGTTCAAGAGGGGGAACCAAATGGTTCGGCGACCATCTTGGATGACCTGGTTTTCACGAAAATGACTCCTCCAGACCCGCTGAAGGGATCAGGCCAAAATTTGGGCCATTAAAATTTGTTCAAAGGAAGTTGATCCATCAAAAAAACATGGGCGCTGTGGGGCAAACAAAATGTAGTGTTTGGCGGCCATATTGCGCTTGCATAAACGTCCACAAACTCACTTAAAAGACTGCTAAACCACCCACCAACAATTTTCACAAAAATTGATGGCGCTCCGGGTGAGCGACACAAGCCCCTTGGGCCGCTTGTTAATTGCTGCAGCGTCTGCAAGACCCAGAAGTGAAATTCACCCTTTATCCACCATTATGTAGTTGCAGGGGAAGGCCTTAGGATTAATTTCATGGCTAAAAACCAGTCTGAAATATCCAGTCAACCTTTTGTTTTACCAGCTTTGAATAGGTATGATCCTAATTCAAAAGCATGTTGTCCAGCCCTTGCATTAAACAGGTACAAACAACGTACACAAGAATGGTGGACGGTCGGACCCATCCTCGTTATGGGTGTCTTATATTGAACCCCATGGCAGGCCTTCAAAAGACACTATATCTAGGTGGATTGTGGAATGTATTCAATTTTGCCACAAATCCGCCACTGGTAAGCAAGTTGACTTAGCCAAGGCTCACAGCGGCCGTGGCATAGTGGCGTCCACCGCCCTGTTTAACTGGGTGCCGGTGATAACATTATGCCTGTAGCTCAATGGCACGGAATCAAGTTTTACCGACAATTACCTCCGTGACACCAATAATCCTCTTGCCTTACCGATTTTCAAAAGATGATCAGGTGTATATGTATTATAGATAAGTTGCACTTGCTGTCTTCAGCCAGCACATTTTAATTGTGGAACCCGCATAATCGTGTATCATTTTTTTCTTCACTGATGTGGACTTGATGGATACAGCCTACATGCATAATGTTAATGCTGCCTTTTGTTGTTGCAAAATTTTATTGTCACAATGTATTACCCTTTTTTAATGGAAAGGTAATGGTACCTATGTTTATGTGGTTCATTTATTGAGAGTATACGAAAATGAAACCTTTCGTCTCGTGTCCTGTTAGCACTAGTACGTAGAGAGCATATGGGACATTGAGGCCATACCCTCTCCTTTCTCAAGGGGATGGGGGAGCGCAGTTGACATACAGTCATTACTCTCACCATCGGTTGTGTTATCCGATGTTCAAATCATTGCCTGATTGTGTGTGTGCCACACAATTTCAGATGTTAGTGCTTCATGCGCAAAAATGTGCAAGGGATGAGCTGGTCTTATGACCTCGCCTCCCTCCCGCCCAATTCACTGATGAATTATGGCAATATCATAAGAGTGTTAGGGAGGTAAGTATATCTCTTGAAGTGAAATAAACGAAATCACGGATTTCGTTTTTCGTGAGAGAGTAGTTATACTTACCTGCCTAACACGGACCCGGCCTCCCCGCCCCACAGAGGCTCAGTCTTCCTGCTTCTAAGTCGCATGTGTCAGCCAATAGTCCAGCTGAGGCAGTGTCAGTCTGCGCATGCGCGAAGTAGGGGCCGGCATCTGACAGATTGTCACCTGTCTACCTGCCCAGTAAGTGCACCTTTCTTTTTAAATCTGGGGTTATTGAAGGAAGGTAGATATTTAGGAAATATAGTGTTAGGGAGGTAAGTATAACTACTTTCTCGTGAAAAAAGAAATCCGTGATTTCATTTAATCTATGGTGAACCACTTGTCAGTCAGCTCATCTATAGTGATGATTCTGTCCTTCCATCAGTCTGTCTGATGTAAACAATGACAGTACCTTTTGTTATTACTCATGCTGCCAAAGGCCGGTGTGAGAAGGTTTCTGCTGAGGGGTTGCTTAATGGGGTCAAATGACTCACTCCCTTTAGAATAAATGAAATGTGGAATCAACTCCACAGGATTAGGGTGAATAGGATTTGTTGGGATATAAATTAGGTGTTTCCTGTAATACAGAAAATTAATTAATGTCGACTTGAACTCGTTAGCATGTACATAATAGCATAGTGTGCAGTTGAACGCTTCTTGGCACCATACTTATATAATATAATGTATTGCAAATAAATACTAATGGAATGCTTGTTTTGTTTTGTTTTCTGGGTGGCTAGGTGACAATGTCATGGAGGCAGAGAACCAGTTTGAGGAGGCGCTTAAGTCTGCCATTACCGGACCAAAAGAGAAGTCTGAAACTACTGACAGAGAGGCAGCTATCCAAGACACCCTCAAGGAGGAGAAGTCGCTCGAAACCCTTGAAGTAGCAGGTAAGATGTTCTCATGACCTGTGGTGTCTGCCATCCCACAGCTTGCCTGTAAAGTCCAGCTGCCTGTCTATCTATTATACATAATCAACAGTAGTGGCAGTATTTCATTATTAGCTCAGCTGGCCAGAATGGCGACCATGCGTGTCTATCTACTCATATATAATCAACACAGACCTAAAAATTTGGCGTAACCAAACCAATAGTTCCTGTGTTGGTTACGCAAAATTACAAAGTGAAGACTGAAAATTAAGTTACAGGAAAATTTATTGTCAAGTGGAAAAATAGTCAAACTCGTGTTCAGTGTGCATCATAGGCTAACAAGGCATATAATAACCTGGAAAATCATTTTGCGGTATATATTAGTCTCTGAAAGTAAATATTAAGAAGACGACAAATGGGTTTAAGCAAATGACTGCCACCTATCTGAACTATTGGTTACGTGAAAGGAATACCTGTAACCTATTTGATTGGCATCTATCGAGTTCCTGATTCTAGGTCCTATTCATGCCATATCCTGGCGGGTTTAAATTTCAATCCATTATTGGAAACTTCCCCAGTTTTACACTGGTACCCATTTTGACTACTGGGTGGAGAGAGGCGACGACAAGTGAAGCCTATGTTTCCACTGATTGCTCGTCCATCGCCTGACAGTCAAGCGGGATTTGAACCCCGTCTGGCTGATTACCAGTCAATTAAGCTAACACGACGGCCAATTATCTCCTCATGAACCACAAGGCTGATTTCAATTATATTTGGCAGGAAGCATCCTTAGGGCATAGAGATTCCATTTTGTTCAAACGAAGCCGATCATCCAATTTGGCTAGTGGCCATCTTGGATTTCGGGTGATTTTTTAGAAATGTGTTTAAAACTCTTTTCCAAAACCGTTTGAGGGATCAATTCAGACCTCATGAAATATGATCTAGGCTAAGAGGTGACTCAAGTTTGTTCAAGGGAACTTGATTGACTAAATGGTTCAGCAGCCATCTTGGATGACTTTATTTTCGCAAAAAGGATTTCTTCCCCAGAACCGCTGAAGCGATCAGGCAGAAATTTGTGATATATGATTAGGGACTAAGGGCCATTAAATTTTTTTCAATAGAAGTTGATCCGTCAAATAAACTGGCCACTGTGGGCCTATCGTGTTTGGCGGCCATATTGGATTTTGTTATTTGATTGATTTCGATGCCGAAAATGGTTTTATGTAGTTTTTTTGTTGTGTTGTGATATCAAATTTGCCATTTTCGATACTGTCGAATGAATGGTTTAGCGGCCATCTTTACTTGAGAATGCTGGGGTTGATGGTTTCTCTGGAACCAGTCATTCCACAGGCAGCCTTGGCAGTTATTTCGCATGACACAGTGGACCCAAGGGACAGGTTCCCTGGAAGAATGCGAAGATAATGGTGTACGTCTCTCCGATTCCAGATCCAAGTGCTATCGCAACAGATCGCTAGCTATCAGTTGGGAGGAATGTGTGCATACGCATTCCCATCAGCAATCCTGATTCCAAATGTCCTTCAGAAAGTCGGGCAGGAGGGACTGCCAAGTGCTTCTGATCGGCTCAAATTGGCCAAGCCGATCATGGTACACGGATCTGCTGCAATCCGGTTCCTCTGCCTATCGTGGACAATATTATTTTCCACGGCAAATCCCTTCACAACTTCCAATTGACTGCGTGGATGTTGTCAAGGAATCTAAAATGAAGGACTTTTAGGACAAGCAGCCATGTTTATGGCAAAAGCCAGAAGGGGGTCAACCTCCAGAGCATATAACTATAAAATCAATAGATTTGCAGAATGGTGCTCAAACAGTGATGTTAATCCAATGGATGCATCTATTCAGGTAGTAACCGATTTCCTGTCACCTCTATGATGCCTATAACCTCAAGCCTAACTCTATTGCTGGCCACAAGTTAGCTTTAATGTCAATTATCCCTTACTTGGCTGATAGGGGAAGTGATGAAGTCTGTTCATTGAATACTTTAATAAAAGGCATGGGTAATTTAAGACCAAATGTTCAAGCGATTCCGTCTTGGAGTTTATCTTTAGTAGTTCAAGTTCTAGCTGATAAACCCTTTGAACCACTAAGCTCCGTTTCAGGCCAGGTGATCTTATGTCGTGGCGACTGTCTGTCGTGTGTCCGTCGTCCGTCCATCAACTTTTCCTTTAAAATGACTTCTTCTCAAGAACCACTTGTCTGATTTCAATTATATGTGTGGCAGGAAACATGCCTAGGGCATAGAGATTCAAGTTTGTTCAAATGAAGCCAATTGGCCAAAATCCAAGATGGCCGCCAGCCAAAATAGCCGATTTTTACAAACATTAAAAAATCTTCTCCGAAACCGCGGGAGGAATTGATTCAAAACTCATAACACATCAGCTATTGCAACGGTATACCCAAGTTTGTTCAAGGCAACCTGATTGGCCTATTTGCCTGGCGGCCATCTTGGATGACCTAGTTTTCGCGAAAATAACTTCTTCCGAACCGCTGAAGGGATAGGTCTGAAATTTGGGACATATGCTTAGGGACCAAGGTCCATTCAAGTTTGTTCAAGGGAAGTTTGTTTGTTAAAAAACATGACCACCATCAACCAATCAATATTTAGCGTTTATTGGTCATATAAGCTTTTTTGTATTTGATGTAGTTTGATGGCGAAAATTGCTGTATATATGCTTATCAGTGTGGCGAGTTCAAATTTGCCACGTTCGAGACTATCGGATAAACGGTTTGGCTGCCATCTTGGTTTGTTTTCCCGCCATAGGCTCCCATAGTAAAGCAATGGGCCCATAGTAAAGCAATGGGGAATACTTTAAACGACTTCTTCTCAAGAACCACTGGGACAATTAAAATTATATGTGGCAGGAAGCATCCATAGGGCATAGATATTCAGGTTTGTTCAAATGAAGCCGATCGACCAAAATCCAAGATGGCCACCGACCAAAATAGGCGATTTTTAGAAACACTAAAAAATCTTCGAAACCGCTGGATGAATTGATTCAAAACACATCATCTATTGCAATGTTAGACCCAAGTTTGTTCAAGGCAACTTGATTGGCCTATTTGCTGGGCGGCCATCTTGGATGACGTAGTTTTCGCGAAAATGGCCTCTTCTCCCGAACCGCTTAAGGGATAGGTCTGAAATTTGGTAAATATGCTTAGGGCCCAAGGTCCATTTATGTTTGTTCAAGGGAAGTTCGTACGTTAAAAAACATGGCCGCCATCAACCAATCAAAATTAAGTGTTTGTTGGTCATATTGGATTTTTTGTATTTAATGTATTTTGATGGCGAAAATTGCTTTATATATGCTTATCAGTGTGGCGAGTTCATATATGCCACTTAACAGACGATCGGATAAACGGTTTGGCTGCCATCTTGGTTTGTTTTCTCGCCATAGGCTCCCATAGTAAAGCAATGGGGAATTCTTTAAACGACTTCTTCTCAAGAACCACTGGGCCAATTTCAATTATATTTTGGAGGAAGCATTCATAGGGCATTGCGCTCTAAGTTTGTTCAAAGGAAGCGGATCGATCAAAATTCAAGATGGCCGTCGGCCAAAATGTCTGATTTTTAGAAACACTAAAAAATCTCCGAAACCGCTGGAGGAATTGATTCAAACCTCATAACACATCATCTGTGGCAGCGGTAGACCCAAGTTTGTACAAGGCAACCTGATTGGCCTATTTGCTGTGCGGCCATCTTGGATGACCTAGTTTTTACGAAAATGACTTCTCCCGAACCGCTGAAGGGATAGAGCTGAAATTTTGTAAATATGCTTAGGGACCAAGCGCCTTTCAAGTTTGTTCAAGGGAAGTTTGTTCGTTAAAAAACATGGCTGCCATCAACCAAGCAAAATTCAGCGTTTCTAGGTCATATTGGCTTTTTTGTATTTGATGTATTTTGATGGCGAGTACAAATATGCCACTTTCGAGACTGTCGGGTAAAGGCTTTGGCTGCCATCTTGGTTTGTTTTCCCGCCAAAGGCTACAATAGTGAAGCAATGGTCCATGGTAAAGCAATGTGGAATTCTTTAAACGACTTCTCAAGAACCACTGGGGCGATTTCAATTATATTTGGGAGGAAGCATTCATAGGGCATAGAGATCTAAGTTTGTTCAAATGAACCCGATCGGCCAATTTGTCTGGTGGCCATCTTGGATTTAAGCTGACTTATTTTTTATCTGCTCAATGGTTTTCGAGCTACCCACCTTTTCGTGGGAAAAAAATCCACATAGAGAATGTATAGGAAATTTCAGGATGCATTTTCGAACTGCAACTACGCCTACAGTTTTTAGCTCACCTGGCCTGAATGGCCAAGTGAGCTTTTGTCGTGGCGACCGTCCGGCGAGTTTCCGTCGTCCGTCCGTCCATCAACTTTTCCTTTAAATGACTTCTCAAGAACCGCTGGGCCAATTTCAATTATATTTGGCAGGAAGCATCCTTAGGACATAGGGATCCAAGTTTGTTCAAATGAAGCCGATCGGTCAATTAGGCCAGCGGCCATCTTGGATTTTGGCCGATTTTTAGAAACGTCTATAAAAAATCTCCGAAACCGCTAGAGGGATTGAAGGAAACCTCATGAAATATGATCTAGGGCAAGAGCTCAACCAAATTTGTTCAAGGGAACTTAATTGGTCAAATACTTTGGCAGCCATCTTGGTTGACCTAGTTTTAGCGAAAATAACTTCTCCAGAACCGCTGAAGGGATCAGGCCGAAATTTGGCAGATATGATTAGGGACGAAGGGCCCGTAAAGTTTGTTCAAGAGAGGTTGATGTTTGTGCCGCCGTGAGGCAATCAAAATATAGCATGTTTGACGGCCATATTGGATTTTTTTATTTGATGGATTTTGAGGCCAAAATTGGTTTTATATAGGTTTTTGTATTCTGATCTCAAGTTTACAATTTTCGAAACTGTCGGATAAACAGTTTGGCGGCCAACTTGGATCATTTCCCCCCAAAAATCTCCCATACTAAAGCAATGGGAAATTAAAAATATCTTCTCGAGAACTACTTGGCCGATTTCAATTATATTTGACATGAAGCATCCTTAAGGCATAGAGATTCAAGTTGTTCAAACGAACCCAATCGGTCAATCTGGCCAGCGACCATCTTGGATTTCTGCCGATTTTTAAAAATGTTTTTTAAAATCTCCTCCCAAACCACTAGAGGGATCGATTCAAAACTCACGAAATATGATCTAGGGTAAGCGCTGAATCAAGTTTGTTCAAGGGAACTTGATTTACCGAATGGTTCAGCGGCCATCTTGGATGACCTAGTTTTCACAAAAACGACTTCGTCCCCAGAACTGCTGAAGCGATCAGGCCGAAATTTGTGATATATAATTAGGAACTAAGGGCAATTAATGTTTCTTTAAGAGAATTCAATTAAACATGCATCTAAACATAATATATTGCTATATGGTTCCCAATTCATATCTACTACCGCATTCAAAGTCACTACCATAAACCAGTCTGAAGAACATACCGCGGCGATACGCAGGTAATTTTTGTTTTAGATACAGATCTGCGATCTGTGGCAATTGTATTATTCTACCATACAAACAAACGTTTCCCGCTGAATTATTTTAATATATGTTTGAAAATAAAAATTAAAATAATGAGATGGATTCTTTGTGTAAAAATACCTAGCATGAATGAGCAATTTTTCTTGGCTGAAATGATACCATTTGTCACACCTGAAGCCATCATTATTGTACAAAGCTTCTACATACAGTTGCTGAATGGTAATGACTGATGTATCAATTGATGGCAAAGAAAGAGTTCTGACTCTGACAGAATGTCTCAGGCCTGACGGAGTACAGTTACAGATTAAATACAGTACACATGCTTATCAGACAGTTGACTGTGTTTTAAGTTATCCAGGTGTCATGATCAAATATGAGAGTTAACTGTCTGATAAGTAAGTGTACTGTATAATCTGTAACTGTACTCACAGCCAGACCCGAGACTGGCTGTCAGTCATAACTCTTTCTTTGCCATCAATTGATACATGGCTCTGTTCAGTTTATTGGCAAAATAGTGTATAACTAGTCTATCATGATACAAACAACAAAGCATAATTGCTGTCATATCCACAGTATTGTGGATTTTTATTATAATCATCATTAATATATAGATTTTAGTTTCAAGTTTACAACAATTTATTATTAAAGCTTAGAAATGGGCAAACATGATTATATGCTTAGTTGAGTTTATTATATAGTATTGTTTCCTGCGCCCCTCCAAGCACCATATCTTAACAAATTTACCGTGAGTAACAAATATTGTAATTGCTACACAAAATTTGGCACCTGCTACACAAGTTTCAATTTGCATAGCAATGTCCGCTACGCAAAAGTTTTACACTAAATTATGCCCTGCTATGTTTCCACTGATTGCTCGTCCATCGCCTGACAGTCAACCGTGATTTGAACCCCGCCTGGCTGATTACCAGTCGATTACGCTAACACCATGGCCAATTGTCTCCTTGGCCGATTACCAGTCGATTACGCTAACACCACGGCCAATTATCTCCTCAAGAACCACAGGTCGGATTTCTATTATATTTGGCATGAAGTATCCTTAGGTCACCGGGATCCGAGTTTGTTCAGAGGATGGCAGTCGGCCAGTTTGGCCGACAGCCATCTTGTATTTTGGCCGATTGCTAGAAATGTCTTTAAAAATCTATGAAACTGCTTGGAGGATTGATTCAAAGCTCAAGAAATATCATCTAGGGCAACATATGAGCAATGTTTGTTCAAGGGAAGTTGATTGCATGCCAAATGGTTCGGTGGCCATCTTGCATGAGAGTTCGCGAAAGCGGGTGCTTCAGAACCGCTGAACAGATCAGGCCAAAATTTGGGAGATATGAATATGGACTAAGGACCATTAAGATTTGTTCAAGGGAAGTTGATCTGTCAAAATACCTGGCCGCCGTGGGCCAATGAATGTATAGCGTGTTTGGTGGCCATATTGAATTTTTTATTTGATGTATTTTTAAGCCGAAATAAGTGTTATATATAGGTTTTTGGGTATTCCGAAACTGTCGTCTTTATAATATACACCTGTGCAAAAGTTAAGCACCACCCTATTTTTACACACATGCGAGGGTATATTCATGTGCTATGAAGAAAGCAATGGCATAAACATTTATGTACCCATCCATCTTAGTGCAAGAGGTAATAATGCAACTAGAGGAATGCTGATTATGATGGTGGGGAAACACTGTATGTTTTTGTTTGAACTTGAAAACGAGGCCTGAATATGGTTACGTTGACACAACTGACAACTATTGCCCTACAGTTGACACACGTGGCTAGATTGTCATTAATGGTGTCTGAAAACGAAGTTTAACATCTGTGCACGAGTTTGAGACTGTCATTATTAATAACGGGTATATCCACCTTGTGCCTGGATGACGGCCTGGAAACGATGTCTCATGCTGGTCACCAACCGACTGATACGCCATTGTGGTATTCGTTGCCATTCAAGATGGAGTGCGTCTGTTAATTCCTGTAGGTTCTGCACAGGAGGATCCCTCCTTCTCACCATGTTTCCCAGAATGTCCCAGATATGCTCAATAGGGTTCATGTCAGGGCTCCTTGCTGGCCATGGTAGGGTTTCGATGGCATTCTGGCGGAGGTATTCATGCACAGCTCTAGCACGATGTGGTCGGGCGTTGTCATCCATGAATATAGGGTGGGTTCCAGGTGCATGATTTACAAAATGAGGGACCACAACTCTATCCAGTATGGAATCTTGATATCTTTGTTCATTTAGTGTTCCAGGTACAGTCAACAGATCCAGCTTACAATCAAATGAGATGCACCCCCATATCATAACGGAACCTCCACCAAATGGAACTTCTTCCATGATGTTACGTTGGTCATACGCCGTGCGTCTGGACCTCCATACACGAGTTCGACCATCTGTGGCATGAAGCAGGAACCGACTTTCATCGGACCAGTGTACCCGTCTCCAGGATCTCATGTTCCAGTGTCTTCTTTCGTTGCACCACCTCAGACGCTCCTCTTTGTGGTGTGCAGTGAGGAGAGGACGTCTGACAGGTCTCCTAGCTTTCATGCCAGCAGCATACAGTCTCCTTTTGACGTGTAGACATTGACACTCTATTGCGCGTTTACCATTGCTGGCTGAGCACTCTGCTGTTGGTGAATGGAGATCTCCTAACAAGGCGTACTAGGGCTCGATCATCACGGGCAGTAGTCTTCTGCGGTCTTCCAGATCTAGGCCTGTCCTTCACCTCGTTAGTTTGCCCATGTTTTGCAATCAAACGACTGATTACAGTATGGTTAATGTTCAGCTGTCTGCCAATCTCTCTGCATGACATACCAGTGGTATGCATGCCTATGATTTGCCATATCACACGATCACTTAACCTTCGTCTTGCCATAGCGGTTCACAATCAAGAGCTAATTCTCTCTGTACAAATAAACCACGGTCATGAACACAAAATTCCTAATCTTGTCGCCTAAATCTGTATGTAATGTTCTACACCTCAAACTGGACTTTTACATAACTGAACACGTGTGCTGTTTCCCGCCACGCACGGACATCAAGCGGCGTGAAGTCATGCATGCATGTGCATTTCGTACTTGGAATTATGTCAGCTAACGCGGGGACAAAAAGTATGGCAGCCTAGTTGTACCATCATGTTTCTACGTTCTATTGTTTTTGCTGGTGCTTAACTTTTGCACAGGTGTATATATAAATCAGAATCACGTGATAATCACATGATATATAAATCACGTGATATTATCTGACCAGATCAGGTTAAAGCTAATTTTTAATGAAGTATCTTAAAGGAGTACTCGGATATAGTTATCCTGGAATCGGAAATTCGGCAATGAGATCTACGCTTCTCGTCGGCGCATCCAAACGGAGATTTACTTTGCCATTGGCTGGCTCGCTAACATTAGAAGCGGCTACCAGTTTAATTATTGGGTGTTCAAGCAATTTTTCTCGAACATCGCATTACGTTTTAGATCATTTTATGTTGGTCACTTACATTACAATATAACCAGTAATATATATGATAAATTTTATCGCTAGATTTAGAAATCAAGTGAACGCAAGTTTCTCGCTAGATTTACAAATCAAGTGAACGCAAGTTTCTCGCTAGATTTACAAATCAAGTGAACCTGATAATCTGACACAGGCTTAATAGCCTATCTAACAAAGGAGGGTTATGTGATTACGAGGATTCAAATCAGTATCGTAATTTTGAACATCCGGCCATTCCGAGATCGTCCGACATTTGCCAATTTACGACAAACATATCCCATAGCAACGCAATGTTTACATTTTTCATAAAACTTAGGGCATAAAAAAGACGTGTCGAATAACCCCCGCCCGGTATTAGAAAACATAAAATCTCGAGTAATTTTTATAAAATATTAAATAAAAGGTAAAAAGGTTTCACGGCCCATTGCTAGTAATGTTAAATTAGCCTGCAAAAACGGCGCCAATTTAAAGCGAAGACCAAGTCGCGAATTAATATGATGGTCTTGTCTTTATTGTAATACGACTGACATGACTGATCATCATGAAGTAATTGCGAGTTTCGTGTTAGTTGGTTAGCAACGGGCCTTAGAAGGACCACTCGCTTTTCTTCAGGGGGTGATCGTGGTGTATCCTTGTGGTGTTCATCCGGTCCACCACACCTGTTTGCACCACTGTCACATTCTTAATAGATCCAATAACTCCCCAACCGGTATATTACATAGTTATGTAGGATACCTTATGTAGGATTCGATCCAAACCGGTATGTAGTATACCTTATGTCGGAAAGAATGACGCTCGGAAATACGTACCTAGTCAAAACTCTTAATTGATCCACTAACTTCCCAACCGGTATGTTACATATGTTATGTAGGATACCTTTCGTAGATGTTCCAAACCGGTATATAGTATACCTTTCGTAGGAACGAGCCTCGTGGCTAAAATAGGATCAGAGTTATTGACTTCACCTGGCTTGTAATGTGAAGCTGGCGCCATTTTCTTTCAACTTGGTCACAACAAACTTTCTGTTCATCTTCACGTAAATTATAAACATTTTACATAAGTACTATGACTTATTCAACAAAGACGACTGCTTGTACCGTGGTATTCATGAAAAATCAAATGTGGATGTAGCTCCACAAGATTATGGAATGAATAGGATTTGTTGAGATAAAAGTTGGGTGTTTCCTGTAATACAGAAAATTAATTAATGACGGCTTGGACTCGGTCGCATGCATAGTAGCATAAGTGCGCATGCTCACAGACTCGTGTATATGTTCTCTATAGGAATAGAGGAACCGGTTCCCTAGAGCAATGACTGCTTTAGAGTTAAAGAGATACTATCACGACTACCCAATGGAGGGATGTATCTCTGCTAACCTTGTTTACAAGGGAACCCACACCATGGGAATGAATAGATTAAAATTTTCTGAGATATCTAAGTCAGGTGACTTATAGCAAACAGTGAATTGAGTGGCTTAGTATTTTTGTTGTGTTACAAAACTGTTGGGTAAACGGTTTAGTGGCCATCTTGGATCATTTTCCCGCCAAAAGCTCCTATACTAAGGCAATAGGAAATTTAAAATGTCTTCTCGAGAACTACTGCGCCGATTTCAATTATATTTGGCAGGAAGCATCCTTAGGGCATAGAGATTCAAGTTTGTTCAAAGGAAGCCGATCGGCCAATTTGGCCGGTGGCCATCTTGGATTTCGCCCGATTTTTAGAAATGTCTTTAAAAATCTTCTCCGAAACTGTTTGACAGATCGATTCAGAACTCACGAAATATGATCTAGCGCAAGAGCTGTACCAAGTTTGTTCAAGGGAACTTAATTGACCAAATGGTTCAGAGGCCATCTTAGATGACCTCGTTTTCGCAAAAACGACTTCTTCCCCAGCGTCGCTGAAGCAATCAGGCCGAAATTTGTGATATATGATTAGGGACATTAAAGCTTGTTCAAGAGAAGTTGATTCGTCAAAAAACCTGGTCACCATGGGCCAATCAATATATAGCGTGTTTGCCGACCATATTGGATTTTTTTATCTGATGGATTTTGAGAGCGAAATTGGTTTTATATATGTTTTTGCGTTGTGATTTCAAATTTGCCGTTTTCGAGACTGTCGGATGAATCGTTTAGCGGCCATCGTGGATCATTTATCTTTGATAACCTATTTATGGCCAAAACAACTCCAGAACCTCTGAGCGGATTGGGCCGAGATTTGGGAGATATGATTAGGCACTGAGTGCCATTAAAGTTCTTTCAAGAGAAAGATCTACATAAGAAACATGGTCGCAGTGGACCAATCAAAATGTAGCGTTTGGCGGCCATTTTGGACTTGCAAAAGTGTCCACAAACTCATTTAAAAGACTGCTCCTAAACCACCCACCAGCAATTTTGACAAAATGCATAGTGCTCAAGGTGAGCGACACAGGCCCCTTGGGCCTCTTGTTACTAGTTTCATTTGAAAAAAAAATGTCAAGATCGAACTATCCGCAGTTTGGTAAAATTTTCCATCTTTGATTGGTTACACTTGTTTGTTGGTGCAGTACTGAATATGTGTATTAGAAACCATGCCAAGTTTGCTTTGCCAATAAACACTATCCATGCCTTTACAGGCGAGACAGTGTACGCTTCAGCGTTCTTGTTTTAATAAAAATATTTCAAGCGTCTGGTCTGTAATAGGTCTATGCAATTTAAATTTATGAATAAAATTTCAAAAAGATTACATACACTACCTTCGCAACAAGTAGTAATTGAACACGATTACTACGACAATTAGTAATCTATAACCTCACTGTGACCAAGTGAAAGATTATAATAAATTAAAATATATATATATATATATGTCCCCCACCTTACTTCCCCACTAGATTCAATATCCCAACCCCTGAACCATATTAATCACTCCCATAGTATTTCCAAGATCACTTCTGTGTATAAATTTCCAAATTTAATTTAATGTTAATTTTGTAACAGTCCACAAATTTGACATTATGATGTACTTCCTTATTAAACACAAAATTTTTGCTTTAATTGTTCATAAATGCCGCTTTCTAAAGAGGTCGAGAATCCAATTCAACTGTACATCTCCCGAAAAGCAAACTCTACATTGTCAGTTGAAACTAAGTCGGTTACACCGAAATACCCAAAGCAAACTCTTCTCCCAAGGAAAACGAATTACTCCATCTGGGTCCTCACAAGGACAAACAGCTCTTAACAGCTACACATTCTTGTTTTCACACAAACAGGTAAGAGTAAAAATCCCTGCAGCTGCGTTAATGTTATTGGACGAACATGATTTCACACATACATAGCCCAATGGCCCTAATTTGCTGCTCCACCAAATCGATGTGGTGGGGTTGCACAGACTTCAATATGGCGAATGCATGTGTTTCTGCCTATAGTAGACTACTTGCGCGCACTATTTTCAGTAACATCACGCACAAGACAAAGTAGTGCCTGCGATTTAACCAATCTCATGAACATTTTGTCCTTTTTTAAAGTTATCTACCAATACTTATCCTGGCGCACACAGCTTAGACAATCCTTTCCATACAATTTGCCAGGATTTTCCCATGAATTTGTGAAATATCCATACGCCACCAGTGCGAATTAACTATTGCACTAACTCATGCATGAAATGACAGCCATACATGTACGTCACAAGACTTAACATTACCGGCATACCGCATCAGAATATGTAAAATACAAATAGTGAAAATACTAACATTAACCACTGAGACGCAGTGACTTTACCAGCGATGAAATCACTCCGTCACACCTAGAAGGGATTTTGATCAAAAACAGTCTAACCGTCATCCAGCTAAACCGATAATGCTCAATTCTTTGTCGTCTTTTTAGCCGTCTGATAAGTTCTGGTGTACGGTCAGAGCTTTGAAGACATATAAACTCCATACTGATTTTAAAAGATCTGCTCTTTCTCATCTATGGGTTCTATGCAGAGGAGGTAGCAAGACCTGTCTAAAGCTAGTATTGCCAGATAGATTTGCGAGGCTATTAGAATTCACCATGAGCTTGCCTCCTTTGGCGATATTCAGTTACCCAATGTTAAGGCTCATGATGTTCGTGGGATGGATACCTCGTTTGCTCTCTTCGTCGGCTCATCTTTGGATGATATTGTGCAAGTCGCTGGTTGGAAATCCGAGTCTACTTTCACTTCTTTTTATCTAAAAGATCAAAGTCCAGCGGCTTCTTTCTTGAGGAATTTAATTCTTAACTAAACAAGCCAAAGACCATTTACCAAGCACATCTCACCATTCTCGCTTAGATGTATGCCCGTATGATAAGGGTGAGATGATTTTTCTAAGTATTTTGTTTGTTTTTGTCTGAGTTATCATTTTGCTTGTTTGATAATCAGTATGATTGGTCTTGATGCACAATTTAGTTAATTTTATTAACATTATCCTAGGTTACTGTTTTAATTTTATCCGTCTTTTTGAGGTTCTCAAATCTCCACCCACCGGAAGGTTTTAAAAGTGGTGCACTGACCAATTCTAGGGGTTTAGCAAGTAGTGATGGAATGGTACAGATGTGTGTGGTGTAATAACAACACACACAGACAGCCATTTATGGGCATGGTCTGTAGTTTTATTAACCACTAAAACATACTTACCTTTCAATCACTAGGACCCGGACTGAGCCACCCCGCGTGGTAATGATTTGTGAATATCTTATTTTAAGCATAAAAAATGGAAAGTGATTCTATGTTGTCTTTTGGCGCCTCTGCGCATACGCGCACATGCACATTGACTTATGTCATTGAGGAGTGTATACAGACTGGTGACAGTCTCATACAGGCTGTATGGTGAGAGTCTACTCTACCAGTAGTCTGGTATAGGGTAGAATGATATGACATAGCCATTGAGTTGCATGAAAAGCAAGTATAAAAATGTTTTGTGGTGCTAAATACAGAGTAATTGATTTAGCCAGTAGTGATTGAACGCGAAGTATGTTTTAGTGGTTAATAAAACTACAGACTATCCCACTAAAGGGGGTTTCTGTGAGCGTTTTCATCAATTGTTGATAGATTCAAATCAAATTTAGCAGATATGTTTTTTCAGTCAAATATCTAGTTTTTAGCTCACCTGGCCTGAAAGGCCATGTGAGCTTATGCCGTCCCTCAACTTTTCCTTTAAACGACTTCTTCTCAAGAACCACTGAGCCAAGTTGCATCCTTAGGGCATCGGGATCCAAGTTTGTTCAATTGAACCCGATCGGCCAATTTGGCCGGTGGCCATCTTGGATTTAGGCCGATTTTAGGAAAAATCTCCGAAACCGCTTCGGGGATTAATGCAAATCTCATGAAATATGATCTATGGCAAGAGCTGAACCAAGTTTGTTCAAGGGAACTTGATTGGTCAAATGGTTCACCGGACATCTTGGTTGACCTAGTTGTAGCGAAAATGACTTCTCCAGAACCGCTGAAGGGATTGGACTGAAATTTGGCAGATATGATTAGGGCCTAAGGGCTATTAGAGCTTGTTCAAGAGAAGTTGATCCGTCAAAAAACAAGGCCTTCGAGGGCCAATCACAATATAGCGTGTTTGACAGCCATATTAGATTTTTTTATTTGATGGATTTTGAGGCCGAAATTGGTTCTGTAACTGTTTAGCGGTATTCTGATCACAAATTTACAATTTTTGAAACTGTCGGATAAACGGTTTGGCGGCCATCTTGGGTCATTTTCCCGCCAAAGGTTCCCATACTAAAGCAATGGGAAATTTAAACCGTTTTCTTCTCGAGAACTACTGGTCCGATTTCAATTATATGTCGCAGGAAGCATCCTTAGGGCATAGAGATTCCAGCTTGTACAAAGGAAGCGGATCGTCCAATTGGGCCGGCGGCCATCTTGGATTTTGGCCGATTTTTAGAAACGTCTAAAACTCTCCGAAACCACTTGGGGCATTGATGCAAACCTCATGAAATATGATTTAGGGCAAGTGCTGAAGCCACGTTTGTTCAAGGGAACTTGATTGGTCAAATGGTTTGGTGGCCATCTTGGTTGACGTTGTTATAGCGAAAATGACTTCTCCAGAACCGCTGAAGGGATCGGGCCGAAATTTGGCAGATATGATTATGGCCTATGGGCCATTAAAATTTGTTCAACAGAAGTTGATCCATCAAAAAATATGGCCGCTGTGGGCCAATCAAAATATAGCATGTTTGGCGGCCATATTGGATTTTTTTTATTTGATGGATTTTGAGGCCCAAATTGGTTTTGTATGTGTTTTGGGGTATTCTGAACTCAGATTTGAAATTTTCGAAACTGTCGGATAAACGGTTTGGTGGCCATCTTGGATCATTTTCCCGCCAAAAGCTCCCTTCCTTAGGCAATGTGAAATTTAAAATGTTTTCTTTTGGAGAACTACCAGGCCGATTTCAATTATATTTGGCAGGAAGCATCCTTATGGCATAGAGATTTAAATTTGTTCAAACGAAGCCGATCGGCCAATTTGACCGGTGGCCATCTTGGATTTTGCCCGATTTTTAGAAACGTCTATAAAAATCTTCTCCGAAGCCACTTATGGGATTGACGCATACCTGATGAAATATGATTTAGGGCAAGAGCTGAACCAAATTTGTTCAAGAGAACTTGATTGTTCAAATGGTTTGGCGGAGTCTTGGTTGACCTAGTTGTAGTGAAAACGACTTCTCTAGAACCGCTGAAGGGATCGGGCCAAAATTTGGCAGATATAATTAGGGACTAAGGGTCATTAAAGTTTGTTCAAGGGAAGTTGATCCGTCAAAAAACCTTGACACCATGGGCCAATCAAAATATAGCATGTTTGGTGTCCATATTTGATTTTTTTTATTTGATGGATTTTGAGGCCGAAATTGGTTTTAAGTGTTTTGGGGTATTCTGATCTCAAATTTGCAATTTTCGAAACTGTCGGATAAATGGTTCGGTGGCCATCTTGTTGATAAAGAGCATTCTAGTTGAAATGCCTATGGTCCAGGTGAGCGATACAGACCCCCTTGGGCATCTTGTACTATGAATATAAAGAGGCCACACCTTTACACAAGGGCTATAACGCTGGTTCAATAAGACTTGATACTATTGAACCCTTTGGTTAAAGTACATTTGTTTTGTCAATTATTGATGGACTAAAAACCTATTTAGCAGATATGTTCCTTCAGGCAATATATATTCGTCCTATGAATATGAAGTATCCACGACTTGAAATAAGGGCCATAACTCTGGCTCTAAAGAATTTTAAGTATTGAACCCTATGGGGAAAATAATCTGTCGCGTTCCGTAAATTGGTAATGGACTAAAACATGATTTGTCAGAAATGTTCCTTTACTACCCTTCAATCAAATGACAATAGCGTCAGGGATAGCTGCCCCATTGATTGATGTTACTCTTCCCAGGCCTGGAAATAACTTTTTCAACAGTGTCCAACACTTTGTCAGGCTCCAGCCACTTAGTACCATACATCCAGAATTTGCTGCCTGTCAACACTATTCTACTTCACAGTGTTCTTTAATTGAACTTATTAGAAGCATGTCAAAAACAACTAAACATGTGTCACAATGATCGCGAAACACCTTAGGTAGATGAATATTTTAGGTCTTGATCAACACCTATATGCACACTCTTTTGTTGCACACTGCAACTACTGGGAATATTTCAATCTGTGCCTGACAAAATGTCAGGAACCGGCAAGATCGTGCCTGACATTTGATAGTTTGGTGCCTGACAATGTCCTTGACAGGCACCTTATTTCCAGGCTTGCTTCCTGTTGGTCAATCATGCCAATATTCTTGCATTTCCCCATCCACATTTTTTATTGTAACCTCGCCATTGTCCCATTGGTAAATGTCATCTGCTGGGTCAATAGTGTCAGAGATGGCTGGCCCATTGATCAATGGTACCTTTCCCATTGGTCTATAATGTAAATCAGACACCAATATTCTTGCATTTCCTCATCCAATTTGTTTACAGTAATCATTGTCCCATGGGTAAACGTCATCTGCCAGGTCAGTAATGTCAGGTATGGTTACCCCATTGATCAATGGTACCTTTCCCATTTGTCAATAATGTCAATGCCACCAATAATCTTGCATTTCCTTATCCAATCTTTTTTACTGTGACCATCATCCAGTTGGTAAATGTCATCTGCTGGGTCAATCAATGGTACCTTTGCCATTTGTTAATAATGTCAATGATGCCAATAGTCTTGCATTTTCTCATCCGATTTTTGTCTCACCTGCAGAAAGCAAGACATATCACTTTTCCGATGGCGTCGGCAATCTTAAGTTTTTGTGTTTACAAAACTTATCAGCTTATATTTCAGGATTGGTAAATCCTATTGGAACTAAACTAAGCATGTTGATCCTGCTATCACAAGGTCAAAGGTCAAGGTCGCTGTGACCTTGATAAAAAACTCAATGTTAAGTTTTTGGGTTTAGCAAAACTTCTGGGCTTACCTTTCAGGATTGGTTAATCCTATTGAAACTAAACTTATGGTAGATACATGGTTACGTATAATGTTAGGACGCAGCATGTTGACAATGAAGTCAACATCAAAGGTCATGGTCATCCTGACCTCTACAAATCTTATGTTATATTTCGGGATTGCTTAACCCTAATGGAACACAACTTGGGCACATGGTTGCTTATGCCAGGATGATACAGGATGGTAACATGGAGGTCACCAGGTCAAAGTTCAAAGCCATTCTAATATTGGTATTTAACCTCTACTTTTTCAACCGTAAGTTTTTGGAACTAAAATTGAATTCATGGTGACCTATAATGTTTTGAAGTGGCATAGTAAGTTAAAACACGGAGGTCACAAGGTCAAAGGTCAATGCCACTGAAAACGGGAGACAGGCGAAACATTTAATTCTGCGGAATTCTTGTTTTACTGGTAAATATCATCTGCTGGGTCAATAATGTCAAGGATGGCTGCCCCATTGGTCAATTGTATTTTTCCATTGGTCAATAGTGTCAAAGACACCAGTATTTTGGCGGGATATGTGATGGCGCCATCCGGACATGTTACCATTTATCGGATCACTTTTGAAACTTCATAGGGTGGTTGGACTAGGTCTGTGGAAGAAACCTTTCAAAATTGACAATGATTCGAAATTCAAGATGGTCGCCAGCCACTAGTATAAGGTGCTTGGTCTAGGTCTGGAAAAGAAACTCATGAAAATCTACGATACTCCAAAATCCAAGATGGCTGCCAACCAAGGTGTCCATCTTCAAAATTGGTTTCCGGATTATAACTCCATTACCGTTTATCGGATTGCTTTGAAACTTGATAGGATGGTTGGACTAGCTTTGGAGAAAGATACTATTGAAGTCGACAATGAGTGTTTTCCAGAATCGCATAGTGGATCAGTGCAAAATCATTAGGTACTAAGACCTATTAAAGTAGCTATTATTAGCTCACCTGGCCAAGTGAGCTTATGCCATGGTAACCGTCCGTCATCCGTCAACTTTTTCTTTAAACAAATTCTCAAGAACCAGTGGGTTGATTTCAATTATATTTGGCAGGAAGCATCCTTAGGGCATAGGAATCCAACTTTGTTCAAACGAAGCCAATTGGGCCGGCGGCCATTTTGGATTTTGGCATATTTTTAGAAACATCTAAAAATCTCAAACTGCTAGGGGAAGTGATGCAAACCACATGACATATGATCTAGGGCATGCGCTGAACCAAATTTGTTCAAGGGAACTTGATTAGTCAAATGGTTTGGCGGGCATCTTGGTTGACCTTGTTTTAGTTAAAAGGATCTCCAGAACCGCTTAACGGATCGGGATGAAATTTGGCAGATATGATTAGGGACTAAGGGCCATTGAAGTTTGTTCACGGAACAGTGATCCATAAAAAAAACATGGCCGCAGTGTGCCAATCAAAATGTAGCGTGTTTTGGCGGCCATATTGGACTTTGTTATTTGATGGATTTTGAGGCCGAAATGGGTTTTATAGGTGGTTTTAGGTATTCTGATCTCCAATTTGCAATTTTCGAAACTGTCGGATAATCAGTGTGGCGGCCATCGTGGATTATTTTCCCGCCAAAAGCTCCCATACTAAAACAATGGGAAAATTTTTTAATGTCTTCTCGAGAACTACAGGGCCAATTTCAATTATACTTGGCAGAAAGCATCCTTACGGCATGGAGATTCAAGTTTCTTCAAACGAAGCCGATCAGCCAATTGGGCTGGCAGCCATCTTGAATTTTGACCGATTTTTAGAAATGTCTAAAAACTTCTTCGAAACCGTTTTGAGGGATCAATTCAGAACTCATGAAATATCATCTAGGGCAAGGGCCGAAACAAATTTGTTCACTTGTCAACTTGATTGTCTGAATCATTTGGCGGCCATCTTGGATGACCTACGTAGTTTTCGCGAAAGCGACTTGCAGAACCTCTGAAGGGATTGGGCTGAAGTTTGGGAGATATGATTATGGAATAGGGTTGACTAAAGATTGTTCAAGGGAAGATGATCTGTAAAAAACATGGCCACCATGGGCCAATCAAATTATAGCGTCTTTGGCAGCCATATTGGATTTTTTTATTTTGATTGATTTTGAGGCCGAAATGTGTTTTATATATGTTTTTGGGTATTCTGATCTCAAATTAGCAATTTTCGAAACTGATAACGGGTTGGCTCCAAAAGCTCCCAATGGGAAATTTAATGTCAACTCGAGAAGTACTGGGCCGAGTTCAATTATATTTGGCAGGAAACATCCTTAGGACATCAGATTTAAGTTTGTTCAAAGGAAGCTGATAGGCCAGTTTGGCCGTCAGCCATCGTGGATTTCGGTCAATTTTTAGAAATGTCTAAAGGTTTTCGCCAAAACTTTGAGCGATTGATTCAAAACTCATAAAATATCATTTAGGGCATGAGCTGAACGAAGTTTGCTCAAGGGAACTTGATTGGGCGAATGGTTGGGCGGCCATCTTGGATGACCTAGTTTTCATGAAAGCGACTTCATTTCCGGGGCTGTTGAATGGATTGAGCCGAAATTTGTGAGATATGATATTGATGACTAATGGCCAGTAAAGTTTGTTCAAGAGAAGTTGATATATACACCTGTGCAAAAGTTAAGCACCACCCTAATTTTACGCACATGCGAGGGTATATTCATGTGCTATGAAGAAAGCAATAGCATAAACATTTATGTACCCATCCATCTTAGTGCAAGAGGTAATAATGCAACTAGTGGAATGCTGATTATGATGGTGGGGAAACACTGTATGTTTTTGTTTGAACTTGAAAACGAGGCCTGAATATGGTTACGTTGACACAACTGACAACTATTGGCCTACAGTTGACACACGTGGCTAGATTGTCATTAATGGTGTCTGAAAACGAAGTTTAACATCTGTGCACGAGTTTGAGACTGTCATTATTAATACCGGGTATATCCACCTTGTGCCTGGATGACGGCCTGGACACGACGTCTCATGCTGGTCACCAACCGACTGATACGCCATTGTGGTATTCGTTGCCATTCAATATGGAGTGCGTCTGTTAATTCCTGTAGGTTCTGCACAGGAGGATCCCTCCTTCTCACCATGTTTCCCAGAATGTCCCAGATATGCTCAATAGGGTTCATGTCAGGGCTCCTTGCTGGCCATGGTAGGGTTTCGATGGCATTCTGGCGGAGGTATTCACGCAAAGCTCTAGCACGATGTGGTCGGGCGTTGTCATCCATGAATATAGGGTGGGTTCCAGGTGCATGATTTACAAAATGAGGGACCACAACTCTATCCAGTATGGAATTTTGATATCTTTGTCCATTTAGTGTTCCAGGTACAGTCAACAGATCCAGCTTACAATCAAATGAGATGCACCCCCATAGCATAACGGAACCTCCACCAAATGGAACTTCTTCCATGATGTTACGTTGGTCGTACGCCGTGCGTCTGAACCTCCATACACGAGTTCGACCATCTGTGGCATGAAGCAGGAACCGACTTTCATCGGACCAGTGTACCCGTCTCCAGGATCTCATGTTCCAGTGTCTTCTTTCGTTGCACCACCTCAGACGCTCCTCTTTGTGGTGTGCAGTGAGGAGAGGACGTCTGACAGGTCTCCTAGCTTTCATGCCAGCAGCATACAGTCTCCTTTTGACGGTAGACATTGACACTCTATTGCGCGTTTCCCATTGCTGGCTGAGCACTCTGCTGTTGGTGAATGGAGATATCCTAACAAGGCGTACTAGGGCTCGATCATCACGGGCAGTAGTCTTCTTCGGTCTTCCAGATCTAGGCCTGTCCTTCACCTCGTTAGTTTGCCCATGTTTTGCAATCAAACGACTGATTACAGTATGGTTAATGTTCAGCTGTCTGCCAATCTCTCTGCATGACATACCAGTGGTATGCATGCCTATGATTTGCCATTTCACACGATCACTTAACCTTCGTCTTGCCATAGCGGTTCACAATCAAGAGCTAATTCTCTCTGTACAAATAAACCACGGTCATGAACACAAAATTCCTAATCTTGTCGCCTAAATCTGTATGTAATGTTCTACACCTCAAACTGGACTTTTACACAACTGAACACGTGTGCTGTTTCCCGCCACGCACGGACATCAAGCGGCGTGAAGTCATGCATGCATGTGCATTTCGTACTTGGAATTATGTCAGCTAACGCGGGGACAAAAAGTATGGCAGCCTAGTTGTACCATCATGTTTCTACGTTCTATTGTTTTTGCTGGTGCTTAACTTTTGCACAGGTGTATATAAAGAAACATGGCCTCTGTTTTCGTGTTGCAAGTCTGCTCAACTCATTAGGGTTCTACTTGTTGTTAATGACCATTCTAGTTGAAATACCTATAATCCAGGTGAGCGATACAGGCTCGGTGGGCCTCTTGGTATTATTATTATTATTATTATTATTATTATTATTATTTTTATAGAAATGGAAGAAGACGTGCTTGAACTAACATCAAAGATTCCTGAAATTTGCATAGAAGACGGTGACAAAATAATTGAAAGATTTATCAAGCCAGTTGAAACAGCTAATACAATAACTGCATTACAAGATAAGTCTAAATCAGAAATTATAGAACGTCTCGGTGTAATTGCTCGATTACAGTGTAAATTATCGGAGTCTGAAATCATCACAACAGTTGTTGATGAAACGGATACTAATTGTTCAGCGGAAGATCATATTATAATTAACTTTCTGAAAAGGCTGTTTCTGCTGGACTACAGAGCAATACAAATGCATTCACTTCGTGTCAAGGCTGATAATGCATTGGGCGCAAGCACAAACCAACCTGGGAATTGACTTTATACATAAATCACAAGTTGTAGATACTCTGACCCCTTGTCGGATAAGCGCTGCTGATGTTATGTTGTGTGCCTTACACTGCTCTGACAGATTTCTGCAACAAGAGATATGTGAGAAATTAGCCCTTTGCCAATTAGCCGTGCCATTAATAATTCCACCATTAGATGGACTTGAGAGCACGTATTTGCTATGGGGATGCCAGAAGATTGTTAAGAAATGGAAAACCCACATAGACAAACGCGTCTCAAAGGAGCATTCAGTTGTAACTCATGGCATATTTAATGTAGCTGTAATGCGGCTAGGTGACAATGCAAATTGTATGTCTAAGTCAAAGATTATGAACCATGTGCTTGGAAAATGCCAAGGAAGTATGCCGCATGACTACTTTCTATATCGTGAGTGTGACAGCCCGAGAAAGTTGTCAAATGGTCTAGTAGAGGCATGTTGGTTTCTTCCTGAAGGTAATTCTGGTGAGATAATACCAGATATTGCATGCTTCCTTAATCTGCGTGGTGATGGTATGGTGTTCAAGAAGCAACATGAATTCCTTGTTCAGTCTGCTGGGCTGACTATTATCTTCACCGATATGTGTTATTTGGAATCTCACATCAATGATATAATGAAAATAACAGAGTCATGTAAGCTCTTATTGCTTGTTGATGCCGGGAAGCCAGGCACACCAGATCCAGATGTACTTTCTGATTCCATAGACATTATAGATGGTAAAGGTAGAAGTATGACTGAAATTAGCATGAAACTGTGCACAATGGTTAAAGATAACATGCAGAAGTCTAGCAATCTGTACAGCCTAGATGATTTGGCTGAATTTGCACGGAATGTTGGCATATTGATAGATGAAGATGAAGAAAGTTGCCTCACTGGAAAAAGGTTAGCAGATGACATGATGCAATATTTGGCTGACCTACCTCTTGAGCAAGCAAAGAAAAAGCTACTCCCTCTACAAGGGCAACACTGGATTGATTGGGCTAACTATGATAAGGAAAAATCACGGTTAGAGAAAAAAGTTGTTAATGACTCATTAGAGACTTACTTAGATAAGCTTGCATCAAAGATGAAAAAGTGTAGAGATGCACAGGTGTCAAATGGTATTTCGGAAGGAATGCTTCTGCTGACCAAATGCTTAAAGAATGAAAGAGTAGTCAAGAAGTATTTTCTGCGCTTCTTGCAATTAAACTTAGACAATCTATCTAGAAGCAAGTTGCCACCACTATATACAGAGTACAACAGATTGAAACTGGATGTTCGGCAGCTTGAGCAGAGTATTGGAAAGATTGAAATGAACATGCAGGCACCCCAAGAAACATCTAAGAGTCAAGTTCAGGAACTTGCACAAACACGTTTTACCTTAAAAGAGGAACTCGAAAAGAAAAAGCAATATATAACCCAGTTGATGAATGGTTTTATGTCAAAGTCATTTGGTTTAGAGCATTATTTGCGAGAGTTAGCCCAACTGTATGAAGCATACACATATGCACACCCAAATGTTACCGAAGAACAGTGGGATATCATATCACATCTTCCTGATTTTATGGCAGACCTTATACTTGAGGGTTATCCAATAGAGTTGATGGATGGTAGTGTGTCCCACGTTCCTATCAAGTGGGTTACTGCTGTATTAAACAGTGTGAAAGCAAAGCTTGGTGATGTACAGATATGTGTACTCTCAGTTATTGGTGTAGAGAGTAGTGGTAAATCCACCATGCTCAACACAATGTTTGGTCTGAGATTTGCGGTTTCATCTGGTCGTTGCACCCGAGGTGTTTTCGCACAGATGTTAAGGATGGATGATAGTCTTAAAGAAAGACTAAATTGTGAGTATGTGCTTGTACTAGACACGGAAGGACTTCGATCACCTGAACTGTCATTTTCTGAAACGTACATACATGATAATCAAATAGCCACATTCGTCATTTGTCTTGCTAATTTAACATTGATCAACATTGGTGGACAGACATTGGGCAATGACATGACCGACATTCTGCAAATATCAGCACATGCATTTATTCGAATGAAGGAGATAGAATTGAATTCTAAATGTATGTTTGTGAACCAGAATGTCGCTGATTCAGCGGCTGGAAATAAAAAAGTACAAGGTATGGAAAGTCTTCTCAAAAAGCTTGATGAAATGACACAAGCTGCTGCAGAGGATGAGGGATTGTTAGACAAATATTGGACATTTAGCCAGGTTTTCCCTCTTATATTAAATGAAGATGTACAGTTCATTCCAAGCCTGTGGCAGGGTGGCATGTCTCCACCAAACCCTTTATATTCTGAGAAGTTGGGAAAGCTTAGATCTGCGATACTAAAGGAAATTCAAGATGGGATATCATTATCAAATTTCATTTCTCGCTTAGCTAAACTGTGGGAGGCTGTAAAAGAGGAAAACTTTATCTTCAGTTTTCAGAATAGCTTAGTGGTTCGGGAACACGCACAACTTCAGCATGTGTATGGGAAATGGACTGCAGAACTGTGTAAAAGTGTCATGGAATGGGAGCTCAAAGCCAAACAAAAGTTGATGCTTACCACCCGAGATGAACTGAATGACGAAATGCAAAACCTGATGTCTGACCTTGAGGATATGGTGGCACAGGAGACGGACAAAGTACAAGATCAGCTCGATCAGCATTTTACAAACTCACCTAACAATAAAGCAAATCTAATCATTCGATTTAAGACCGAATTTCAACAGGATCTTGTAAGAATAAGCAAAAGGTTTATTGATAATGCATGGGCTACATGTAACAAAACCTGTAGTATACACGATAAAGCACCACAAGCTGAAACTCTCATGAAGACCTATAGAGGCAAGATGTTTAAGAAAGCCCAAGATGCAGCATCACACCTTCGAGGACTGGAGATAGTACAAATGAATAAAGATGAGGCATTGAATGATTCAGGTCTTCAATCGTCATTTGATCAATTATATAAACAGCTATTGACTCAGGCAGAACGAGATTATCCGACCACTCAAACGCGGAAAGGCCAGATAGACAAAGATGTAGAAGAGGTTATATTTGACAAATTGTCAATGGTCAAGAGACATGACCTCGCCAAAGAGCTTCGTAAACCTGTGGATAAACGATTTAAAATCAAACCCAATCGACATTTCCAACGAGTATACAGCTTCCATCATGTAACGTCGTTGGTATACAGCTTGAGTAGCGATGATAATATTTCCACCTCGCATCGACATTTAGATCACATATTGGCTACAGTGGACGAATTCTTGGCAGAGTGGCATATTGAAGAGATTGGATACCAGACCGGGCTTGTAGAGCAGCTGATCAGCATAATTATTGAGATGATTGTAGAATTTAAGGATCCAAACAACTGTTTTAAGTTCACAAAGGAATTTAAAATGGATGTGATACTGTTTGTCAGGAGCTATGCACCACAAACTCTGTTTGAATATCAGCAGACTTATGAGAGAGCTCACTCATTTGTCACCTGCATTGAGAAAAATAGAGAGGATCTATATGAAGAATTCATTGCATTTTACCTGGAAAAAACGCACGAGGCATTGGCTGCATCGAGGCTCTGTGGGAATTTTTTAGAAGATGGTGTGACAACTCATATGAAAGATCTGTTAGGAAATCGATTGTTCGATAAGTTGTTAGAACGTGATGTCTTCCGAAGTAAACTTGATCTGACTGGCGCAATCCTAGCTGATCTGGCATGTAATGAAGATTTCATTGAATACACTTCTTATATTTGTGACTATAAAACATTTTTAAGAAAATGGATTTTGAAATATATAGCCAAAGTATGTTTGGATAATGTCAATACTGATAAAGGACCTGTGATATTGGTGCAGCACATAGCAGACCAAGAAATAAGGAGTCTGATCAGGGTCATAAAAGATGCCATGAATGAGACAACAACCTCTCTGTTTGATGAAGTCATAGTGAATCACTCATTGGAGAAGTTTCCTTTTGCCAAATGGATTCAAATGTACACTAGTAATGTCCAAAGACATACGTTGTTGTATTTTGATACCAGTTCACTTAATGCCATAAGTGGTTATCATATACAGAATTATGCATATTTCACTCAACAAGCTATAGACAACTGCATGACTTTGCCAGAACGTGTGATGAAGAGGTTACACCTTCCAAACATTGGTGAGTCTGAGACTAATGCACAAATATTTGTGAAGAGCCTTACTCAGGATGTACAGTCACGCCTATTCACCCATGTTATTGGATGTGGTGAGGTGTGTCCATTCTGTGGTGTGCCTTGTGATCTACAGACAACGACTCATGCTAAACATAAATCGGAACTTCACCGACCTGAAGGTATCAATAAATGGAAGAACAGACATTCAAGAAAACTTGTTCATGAGATCTGCACATCACGTGTTGCCAGTGATTGTTGGTAAGTCACTTAAATCACAGTTAATAAGTATTTCACTAATTTTATGCATTTGCCTACATATGTTCTTGCACTGACAATTTTACTTGCATCAGTAAAGATCAGCTTCAAACTTAAATTTACATGCTACTCTTTAGCTTACCAGTGGGTAGGCTGAAAAGCCTGAAGGTTACCTAGGTAACTTTTGATAGTAATGTGAATGGCTAAAGGTTGTCGTATAAGTAGTTGTCGCAACTAGAAATTTGGTTACATAACTCATAACGCATTGCATATACTAATAGTCAATGCACTGGATTTCTTCAGACTTAAATTTCCTGCCAATTTTAGCAGGTCATGAGGTCAACTCAACTCCCGAGTTCTATTACCTAGAACCCATGTTATTGCCTTTGTTTATATATGCATGCACAGACTAAACAAGAAATTGATGTTAGTTAGCGTGAGGTTGCGCAAGCTCACACGCGTTTACGCAACCTCGCGTGACCTAATATGAAAATGATGTTTACTTGAGATCACCCACAAAAAAATAATTGTTAGCTCCCACAAGGTTGCGCTAGCTTACTGCGAGCAGGCGGCAGGTTGCAGCGAGCATGCGGAAGGTTGTAGTGAGCTTGTGCAAAGTAGCGGCGAGTTTGTGCAAGCTCACACAATCTAAAATTCTTCCCTCGTGGCACGCTTAAATTTCTGTAAGGGCAAGCACTTCTCAGATCCATATATGCAATGGCTACATATTAATAAGTTAATGCCATATATATATATATATATATATATATATATATATATATATATATATATATATATATATATATATATATATAACTGACCACTGAAGTAATATAGTATAGACTGCTATCTCGGGTTTAGGACCCTTCAACTGGGCAGATCTTTGTATATACTGTGGTAGCATAATTCCCCAATGCAGGAATTTAGCACTAGTAACCTTAAAATAGAAAAGACTATATTGCGAGGTATGTATCTTATTGATTTGCTGCAATTTATTGACAGATACCAGTTTTGGTTACAACTTCTTACGCTCTATGTTACTGACTCATTAAATCAAGAGCGGAATCTACTGAATAATTAGAAAATCGGTGCTGAACAATGATTCTATGAAAACTTTGTACTGGCTCCTACAATCAAGAGCAGAATCTACTGAATAATAAGAAAATAAGTGTTGTCTATCTATAAATTGACCCCTCCCTTCAACAGGAAACTCAATCTACCGGTGAACAAGAACTTCTCATTGCTGGCTATCTGCTGGCTTAAACTGCAACCTTGATAACCTGATTCTACAGGAAACCAGGATTTACATGTACTGGACAAATAACATCTCGGACTGGGTTAATCTACAAAATTACTGCTATCCAGATAACTTGCTTCTACAGGATACCAGGGTTGACTGGACAAAATAACATTTCAGTGCTGGCTATCTGCAAAGTTACGGCTGTCTGGATATATGTTTATACTACGTCAGCATAGCGTTCTCAAAATTCTCTTCAGAGACAGTAAAATTTACAAAATCTAACGGCCAATATTGCGAGACGTCGCTGTATCAGTTACTTGAAATTGAATCATAAAGAGCCCTATAAAAATGGACTGTATTTCCACTAACCTTGCCTCTTCGTAAAGTTCCAGATAAAACGGAAGTGGAAATAGCGACAACGGAAGTGAATAAACTTAAGTTGTTATTACACCACAAAAACATCCATTACCGTTCAATCACTACTTGCTAAATCAAATATCTGCATTTAGCTATCAGAATAAAATTTTTATGCTCGCTTACAAACTCCCTAATGCCAATACCATCACCATGTAGACCCTCAACCAGGCTTCTGGTAGAGGGACCCCCTGCATTAACCTTACAATAGACTGGCACCAGTCTGTACACACTCCTTGGTGACGCCTGTCACTAAGCACGCTCGCGCATGCGCAGTAGGTCCCAAATGTGAAAACTGATTCACTTTTCAAATATTCTGCTAGCAGATCAGTTCGCCTGCTATCAAGCTGAAATAAAAGTTTACAGCTCTGCTCTGAAACGTTTTCAGCTACATTCAATCTGACAGATAACATACCTACCATGAAGTCTATCTTGCCTAAGTTATGTTTAACTTTTATGTCATGTTGTTTTAGAGGTTCTTGTAACTAGTTTTGAGTTACCAGTTTTCGTGTCAGTACTCCCGTTTTCGAGGTTTGAGAAACCATGCCTATTATATACCATCAAATGACCATGTTATAAAATAGCCAAGTGCCACTCGTATTACGTAGATCCTTGATAGTGCTTTCAAACATTTATTCAGGAATCACTGTGATTCCAGTCTTCAGTCAGAATTATTATGTTCGCGTTTGACGTCTCGACATCAGAAGGGGCTTCCTCTTCTAATACAAATTTGGATTCTTTTATGGCATTTTTCGCTAGCTTTCGAATTCTTGGCAGGTGTGCTATCCAAGTCGCTAGATGAACGAATATCTTCAGCGATCTAAGCTGCCTAAGAGGAGTTGTCAAACTCCGAGCATAGCTCCCATTTTTGCGGTCGTTCTCATAAGTGGGGCAAGCCGATTTCTCTCACTTCCAGACAAGAGATGAAATCTCGGAAGTCAAAGTCTGGTGATTCAAAGATAAAGTCTGGTTATTCATCCTCGGGTAGGAGCCAGATAAAGGACCAGATAAGTCTTGAGGGTCTGCATAATCCTCATGCGATGGCATCGGTGGCGGAAGCTTCCGATCCTTCATCTCATGCATTAGTTCATTTTTCCCATAATTCTTATTGCCAGAAATGTTTTAAGAGCTCCCGTCTCTGCTCCTGGCTTGTCTGGGCAAGCAGGTTTGCATTCTGGTTTGTCTTCTGGTTTGACCGGGCATCCGGATATGAGCACTGTGATTGTCTGGCTGGGCTGAACATCCGGTGTCATGATATTCTGGCTTTTCCGTCCACATCCGCTTCCGGTTTTCCGTTTCCGGCAGTAGTGTTGCCGATTCCGGTAGGAAGAATGCATATCCGGGTCTGTTGGACCTTGCATTGCATCATTCATCTATTTCCGTTTCCGGTTTTCAGCTTCCTCTTCCGGTAGTAGTGTTGCTACTTCCGGTAGGAAGAATGCTTATCTGGGTCTGTTGGACCTGGCATTGCATCATTCATCTATTTCCGTTTCCGGTTTTTCAGCTTCCTCTTCCGGTAGTAGTGTTGCTACTTCCGGTAGGAAGAATGCTTATCTGGGTCTGTTGGACCCATCTAATCATGTGATGGCATTGGTGGCGGAAGCTTCCGATCCTTCATCTCATGCAAAGTTCTTTTTTCCCGTAATTTCTGTTGCCAGAAATGTTTTAAGATCTCCGCTCCCCTATGCTCCCGTCTCTGCTCCTGGCTTGTCCGGGCAAGTGGGTTTGCATTCCCGTTTGTCTTCTCATTTGACCGGGCATCCGGAAATGAGCACTGCGATTGTTACTGGCTTGGCTGAACATCCGGTGTCTCATGATAATCTGGTTTTTCTGTTCACTTCCGCTTCTGTTTTTTTCGGTTCCGGTTGTTGTGTTGCTGTTTCCGGTAGGAAGAATGCATATCCGAGTCTGCTGGACCCGGCATTGCATTGTTCATCTATTTCCGGTTCCGGTTTTTCAGCTTCCTCTTCCGGTAGTAGTGTTGCTACTTCCGGTAGGAAGAATGCACATCCGGGTCTGTTGGACCCGACTTTGCATACATCCTCTTTTTCCGGTCCCGACCTTTCAACTTTCGTTTCTGGCAGCAGTATAGCTACTTCCGATAGGAATTATGCATATCCGGGTCTGTTGGATGCGTCCTTGCATTTAATTTCCATTTCTGGTTCCGATTTTTTCCGTTTCCGCTTCCGGTGGCAGTGTATCTGCTTCCGATTTAAGAGATGCTTTTCCAGGTTAGTTAAGATCTGGCGAAGCATTCTATTTCCGGTTCCAGTGTACCAGTTTCTTCTGGAAGTAATTTTTGCGCATCAGATTATGAGCTGTTGATTAACTCTAATCCCCATTATAGTAATATTTCTGTTCATTCTATTTCTTTCTAGTTTCGCGCTGCTCCTCAGGTTTTTTATAGGCTTGTTCCTGATCATTCTTCTCTCTCTCAGTCTATTCTTTTTTATGTTTTTGTTCATCCTTCCTTTTGTGAGCTGGTGTCTCAAACTCATTCTTCTTCTTACATTTCTCATGTAGCTTCTAAGAGAGTTAGTAATCATCCTTTTTCCTCCTCATCTGATATGTTGGTTAGAGATTTTTTGTGTAGTCATGTTTCTAAATCTTCTTTGATTTTTCATTTTTCAACCATCTCTCCTCCAGGTTTTCTTCATATCCCTGCTTCAGTCCATCAGTACTCTTCTTCTTCTTCTCATGTCCCTTCTTCCTCTTCTTCTTCGTCTCCATTTTTTCTTCCTTTTTATTCTTCCTCTTCTTCTTTTGATCATCTGGATCCTATTGTATATGTCGTTCTTTCTCCAGTTGTGGAATTCCAGATAGTTGATTCGGGTTTAGTTTTTTCATTGTTTGCAGTAGGTCATGATTCCTCTCTTCTCCGCTCTTTTATTTCCGCTAGATTTTCGATCCTCTAGATTTTCAGCCAGTGGTTTGGATTCATATTCTTTTCCTTCTTATCAGCGAGAGAAACGTGATGTTCGTCCATCTGATCAGGTTTCCTTGGTTTTGTATTCTTGCTCGGGTTCTGCCTCTAAAGGTTTAACCTCGACTTCCTTTTAAGAAACTGATTCTTCTGCTTCTTTAGACTTGGACCTTTGTCCTCCTCCCTCTTCTCCATCTCATTCTTCTCCCAATGCTACTCAGAGATCAGTCAGGGTCAGGGATCTGAGGAGGTTCTATCTGGTAGGGGCCTCCTCGGATGACTGATCTAAGTCTCATCAATGGATAGCTTCCTCTCTATCTCTTCCTCTTCAGGATGAATTTTCCATTGATCCTCCTTCATTTGGATCTGCACTTTCATCATCTGATTCTTCATCTAGTGCTCCCTGTGTCCTACCGGTGGATAATTTGGTTGTAGATGTGCTTGATTTTTACGTCAATGATGTTCAATCAAAAGAGTTCTCTCTTACTCCCAAGTTAGATGCTCCTGTTCAAGTTCCGAAGTTGATTTTATTAGATTGGCCTCTACTTAATCTCTCAATGGTCCGACTTGGGACGTTCTATCTTCAAATCTCAAGGAGTACTCTAAGGTCGAGTCATCTTCTGATCTTTTTAAATGGGAATCTGTTTGTCATGCTCAACTAAAATCAGCAAATTTTATGGCCCTTCTTTCAGAGGCTCTTGTCAAGGCTCAGAAGAAGGGTGATCAGATTCCTCTTGAATTTTTTTTATCTTTAGCCGATGTTTTAAGAGGTTCCTTGAACTCGGTTTGCCGTTCCTTGGGTTTCATTACCTCTAAAAGAAGATCAAGGAAACTTTCAGAGGTTAATATTTTGAATTCCCCCAGGAGTAACCTTTTTTCAGCTCCTCCTTTTGGATTGGGTCTTCTTTGGCCAGGCTTCTACCAATATTCTTAGAGCTGAGTCTGATCGCCTTAGATCAGCCAAGGATCTGTGAGACAGACCTCTGTTTTGAAACCGTCGGTCAAGAGAGGCTCTTCCTCGGTCAGAAGTCCGAATTCTTTTCCCAGGAGGAAGAGTCTCCCACCGGATGAGTATAGTGCCTATCCTTCTAGGGTAATCACAAACTCAAACCGGTCCTCTCTTTCCCATTCCAGATCCATGGAGGAGGATCTTTTCGAATCTATTTCGTCATGTAGAGCTAGATCCCAAGTCCGTCAAGCCCCTTCTCAGGTAAGAATGGGTCAGGTTTTTTTTACGGGGTTCTAGATCTAATTCAAGAGGTCGCTCCGCTATAGGTTTTTCAAACTAAGACAGGTTTGAAGGGATGGCCATAACCCAGGTAGGCCATTCTCTTTCGTCTTTCTCAGTCTTTCCTCCTCCTCTTCTACCACCTTTGGATCTATCGGTGCAGTCCCTTCTTCCCAGCGTGCCAGTAGGAGGGCGCCTGTCTCTTTTTTGGGAGACTTGGCAAGCCCTCATTTAGGACTCCTGGTTTTTAAAACAAATCCGCTGGGTTTATGCACCGTCATGGATAGATTTTTCTCCTCTGTCTTGCCAGCCCAAATGGACTCTGGTCCCTTCTAATCCGAAGAAGTTCGGTGCACTGGAAGACGAATTGGAATCTATGTTTCTATAGAAGGCTATAGAAGAGGTTCATTTATTGAGAGTAGACCCGGGCTACTACTCAACTCTTTTTCTAGTCCTCAAGAAAACAGGTGGATGGCGTCCAATTATCAATTAAAAAAGGTTTAACCTTCTAATTTCTACTCCAAAATTCATAATGGAGACTATCTCAGACGATCGGCCGTCTGAATCCAGGTATGTGGATGTCTTCCATAGAGCTGAAGGACGCCTATTTCATATTCTCATCCACCCCTTTTTTCAGAGATTTGTTTTCAAGGGGCTGGTTTGGTAGTTCAGAGCCATGCCTTTTCGGCCTGACCATGGCTCTCTTTTTCTTCACCCGCCTAATGTCAGCCGTAGCAGGAATTCTGCACCGTCGTTCTATTCTCCTTCACGTTTATATAGACGATTGGTTAGTAAAAGCAGAATCTTCCTCAATTCTGTCAAGTATCGTTCTAGAGGTCGGCAGTCTGGTTTGCAGACTAGGATGGGTCATAAATCTAGAAAAATCATGCTTGGCTCCATCTCAGTTTTTCACCCACGTAGGCGTCTCTTTCGACCTAGTTCGAGGCTTAGTTTTCCCTCAAATCTAAAAGTAGAAGCCATCTTAGTGGCTATGGAAATTCTGTCCTCTGCCGTGGTCAGAGAAAATTTCTTTCTCAGCATGATAGGCTTGATGGTCAGTGTCGAGAACATCATTCACATGGCCGGCGCTGATGAGAAGACCTTTCCAAATGTATCGTATGTCCCTGAGGAAACAGTCGGTTCACTCGATTTACCATCAGATCCCTGTCAGAGAGCATTTAATTACCCACCTAGAATTTTGGAAGGATCGTTCTCTGCTTCTGATGGGTGTCCCTCTGATCAAGTCTTCTCAAACAATTATCTTCACAGACGCTTCCCAGGAGAGTTGAGGAGCGGTCTGGAATTCCCTGTCTGTTTCAGGTCGGGGGTCCCTGGAGTTGTCAGCCCACATCAACATTCTGGATTTGTGGGCTGTCAAGAGGGCTCTCCTTTCTTGATCGGATCGAGTTACGGGTCTCTAGTTCTCGATTCGATCTGACAATTCGACAGTAGTCTCTTATATCATCAGGCAGCGGGGCACAAAGTCGACTCTCCTGTGATTGGAAGTGTGGAACCTCCTCATGTGGTGTCCCAACCTGTCTGAGTTTTCTTGCAGACCATTTGTCTCGGGTGTGGGCTGAGGACGCCCTGTCTCAGTCCGGGTCAGGAATCTTCGCTTATGCGTTCCCTCCCGCAATCCTGATTTCTTTTGTTTTTGAAGAAAGTCAGGGACCAGATCTGCGAGATCTTGTTGATAGCTCCCTGTTGGCCAATAAGGATCTGGTGTGTAGGCCTTCTCGATCTGCTAGTAGATTTCCCTCTTCTTTCACTTTCTCCAGTCATTCTGTCTCAAGTAAGAGGACCTTACCATCATCCAAACCCAGGAATCTTAAGTCTGTGCGTGTGGAGTATATCGAGTGCGAGATCCTTGAGAATAAAGTTTCTGCAAGATCTCAGGAAATCATCGGTTCTTCCAGGAGGGAGTCGACCCGAAGAGTTTACAAGGGTCGACATAAGATTTTTAGAGAATGGTGTTCAGATCAAGGTCTCGTGCCCGATTCTGTTTTCTATTTCCCAGGTGTTAGACTTTTTATCTTATCTGTTCGACTCTTTACATCTGTCTGCTAACACTGTAAGAGGATATAGATTTTCTTTTGCATCTTCTCTTCCTTGTTTGTTGAACGCTGAAGTTGAAGATACTAAGGTTCTTAATGTTTTGATCAGAGGTTTAGGTAATATTCGTCCTCCAGGTGCTAAACCTTTGCCTTCCTGGAACCTGGCTCTGGTTCTTCAGGTTTGTGGGCAGGTCATCATTTCGAACCTATCTCTAGATTAGCTTGAAACTTTGAACTTTTAAGACCGTTTTTCGAGTTGCATCTGCTTCTGCTAGAAGACGATCCGAAATCCATGTTTTCTCCGCTGAAAAGGATAGGTTTATCGTATCTGTGGACAGGCTGGTCTTATATCCTAGAAGGGATTTTTTCTATCAAAGACTCAGTCAATCCGTTATCCAGCTAAGCCGATTATTTTACAATCTTTAACCTCCTTTTCTCCGTCTGACAGATTTTGGTGTCCTCTCAGATCTCTAAAAGTTTATAAGTATCGCTCTGATTTTTAGAGATCCGATCCGTCCCTTTTCTGGGTTCCGTATGCGGAGGGGGGGGGGGGGGTTAGCCAGTCCAGTCTCTAGGGAATCTATTACTAGATGGATTTGTGAGATCATTCACCTTTGCTATGAGATTGCTTCTCCTGAGCAAATCAATTTTTTTCTCACATTAAAGCTTATGTCATTAGAGGGATGGCTACCTCTTTTGCCGTTTTTGCTGGCTCTTCTGTAGACGAAGTTATGCAAGTTGCAGGATGGAAATCCGAGTCTACTTTTACTACTTTTTATTTAAAAGACCAGAGCACAGCGGCTTCCTTTTTTAGGAACTTTTTGATTTAACTAAAAAGGCTGAAGACCATTTACCAGGCACATCCCACCATTTTTCGTTAGGACCGCGCGTCTGCATGTAATGGTGTGAGTTGTTCTTTGGTTTTTATTTATTTCTTTAAGTTTAAAGAAATCCTTGTTTGATAATCACTGTGATTGATTAAAATGCACCATTATGTCATGTTATTAACATTTGGTTATGTTTTGTTTGATTTCTATCCTTGCTTATGGATTCTCAAATCTCCTCCCACCAAAGTTTCGTAGTGGGACACTGACCAAATCTACGGGTTTAGCAAGTAGTTATTGAACAGTAATGGATGTGTTTGTGGTGTAATAACAACCCCCAACAGACCCCCCTTTAGTAGGTTGGTCTGTAGTTTTATTAACCACTATAAAAACATACTTACCGTTCAATCACTACGACCCGGCCTCAGCCACCCCACTGGGTATTGATTTGAGAATCTAGTCTGGATATATGGCACTTAAATTTAGAAAAGTGAATCAGTTTTCACATTTGGGACCTACTGCGCATGCGCGAGCGTGCTTAGTGACAGGCGTCACCAAGGAGTGTGTACAGACTGGTGCCAGTCTATTGTAAGGCTAATGCAGGGGGTCCCTCTACCAGAAGCCTGGTTGAGGGTCTACATGGTGATGGTATTGGCATTAGGGAATTTATAAACGAGCATAAAAATGTTATTCTGATAGCTAAATGCAGATATTTGATTTAGCAAGCAGTGATTGAACGTTAGTATGTTTTTATAGTGGTTAATAAAACTACAGACCAACCCACTAAAGGGGGCTCTGTTGGGGGGGGGTTATTTTGAGTAATTTGTATAGGAGGCAAAGCAGTTGAAATATTTACCTGGCAAAAAGATGTCTCCTAGCCCTTGGCGTCTTGTGTCCCAGGTTTGTATCATCCAGCTAACCCATTTAATCCTGGATGAATTAACTAAAGTCACAAATTAACAAAGGTGCGTCCTGTACAATCGACTATGGATTAACGAGTTCGGCCAGCTGACATTGTTACAGGAGCATGATTAATTAGGCGAGAGCAGAGAAATATTTTAAAACTGGCTCAAATTAATTAAGTCGCTACAATGAGCTAACCACTGTCAAATAATTAAAGGACAATTCTGGGATGATAAAAAGTGTACTTTATTTGAAAGATTATTACATGTTTAATGAAATTGTGCCACAATAATAACCAGATAGAAATAGCGTACGTAACCAACTATCGCTAGATAAAGTCGGTAAAATTGACAATTTTTCGCACAATGGGGCGCTGCCATTTTATCGCGTCTAGTGACGTCAGCCCCGCACCACTGCTATTGCTATGACTGGAGGAGCGAGGCCAATAGATGCGGGTATATATTTTAAGGAAGTATACGTAAATGATAATAGCAACCGAACCGCTGAAGCGATTCCAATAATTCTAGGATCTCTAAATCGGTGCCGTCCCCGGGAATAAAATGATATAATGGATGTTAATATCGGACAAGAGGTTCAAAATACTGGAATATATAAAAAAAAAATTTCATCTAAGATATGATCTGAGAATATGTTATCCTTTTTTTGGTAAAATTGAGCATGAGATAGTTTTTGTCTCGCAGACTCTATGTTTGCATATTGTCATTAAATTGGAGTGTGCTTAAAGCGTAAAGAAATGGCCATTTGCCTGACCAATTATAATTTTGCTCACGTGAATATTGCCAGAGATATCACCAAATGAATTAACATTTTGACATAAAATCTAGGAATTTTCATCACCTATCAATATTGCCCAGCAAGCTGTACTAATTTCAATAATTAAGATATTTTGATGGAATTTTTCCCGTTATGTGATAACATTGTAAAGATTCGGCACAGCAAATTCTGTCATGGGGCTGTAATACTCATTCTGATATGGGATGATGGATAGAGCGCATGCTGAAATTTTTGTTTGAAATTTTGCTGGCTTAGTTTTTCCCTCAGAGTGTATCTTTTGATCCACCAGGCCGAATCTAACATCACTAGCATTGGATAAATCTTCGAATTTGCAGCTACAGGTAGGTATCAGAATTATTAGCTCACCTGGCCTGAAAGGCCAACTGAGCTTATGTTGTGGCGACCATCCGTCATGTGTCCGTCGTCCGGCCGTCCGTCAACTTTTCCTTTAAACGACTTCTCAGGAACAGCTGGGCCAATTTCAATTATATTTAGGAGGAAGAATCCTGAGGGGATAGGGATCCAATTTTGTTCAAATGAAGCCGATCGACCAATTAGGCCGGTGGCCATCTTGGATTTTGGCCGATTTTTAGAAACGTCTTTAAAAATCTTCTCCGAAACTTCTTGAGGGATTGAAGGAAACCTCATGAAATATGATCTAGGGCAAGAGCTCAACGAATTTTTTTCAAGCGAATTTAATTGGTCAAATAGTTTGACGGCCATCTTGGTTGACCTAGTTTTAGCGAAAATAACTTCTCCAGAACCGCTGAAGAGATCAGGCCGAAATTTGGCAGATATGATTAGGGACTAAGGGCCAGTAAAGTTTTTCAAGAGAAGTTGATCCGTTAAAAAGCATGGCCGCCGTGGGTAAATCAAAATCTAGCATGTTTGGCGGCCATATTGGATTTTTTATTTGATGGATTTTGAGGCCGAAATTGGTTTTATATAGGTTTTTGGCTATTCTGATCTCAAATTTACAATTTTCGAATCTGTCGGATAAATGGTTTGGCGGCCATCTAGGATCATTTTTCGCCAAAAGCTCCCATACTAAAGCAATGGGAAATTAAAAATATCTCGAGAACTACTGGGCCGATTTCAATTATATTTGGCATGAAGCATCCTTAAGGCATGTAGGTTCAAACGAACCCGATCGGCCAATTTGGCCGGCGACCATCTTGGATTTTGTCTGATTTTTTAGAAATGTCTTTAAAAATCTTCTCCCAAACCATTTGAGGGATCAATTCAAAACTCTCGATATATGATCTAGGGTAAGCGCTGAATCAAGTTTGTTCAAGGGAACTTGATTGACCAAATGGTTCAGCAGCAAAAACGACTTCTTCCCCAGAACCGCTGAAGCGATCAGGCCGAAATTTGTGATATATAATTAGCAACTACGGGCGATTAATGTTTGTTCAAGAGAGGTTGATTCGCCAAAAAACATGGCCGCGGTGGACCAATCAAAATATAGTTTGGCAGCAATATTGGATTTTTTTATTTGATGGATTTTGAGGCCGAAATTCGTTTTATATAGGTTTTGGGTATTCTGCTCTCAAATTGGCAATTTTTGAAACTGTCTGATAAATGGTTTGACAGCCATCGTGGATCATTTTCCCGCCAAAAGCTCCCATACTAAAGCAATGGGAAATTTAAAATGTCTTCTCGATAACTACTGGACCGATTTGAATTATATTTGGCAGGAAGCATCCTTATGGGATAGAGATTTCATTTTGTTCAAACAAAGCCGATCGGCCAATTTGGCCGGTGGCCATCTTGGATTTCGACCGATTTTTAGAAATGTCTTGGGGAATCGATTCAAAACTTTATCTAGGCAAAGAGGTAAGCCAAGTTTGTTCAAGACAACTTGATTGACCGAATGGTTCGGCAGCCATCTTGGATGACCTAGTTTTCTCGAAAACGACTTCTCCAGAACCGCTGACTGGATCAGGCCAAAATTTGGGAGATATTATTAGGGACTAAGGGCCATTAAAGTTTCTTCAAGGGAAGTTTCTCCGTCAAAAAACATGGCCGCCGTGGGCCAATCAAAATGTAGCGTGTTTGGCGGACATATTGGATTTTTTTATTTGATGGATTTTGAGGCCCAAATTGGTTCTAAATATGTTTTTGGGTACTCTGAGCTCGAATTTGCCATTTTCGAAACTGTCGGATAAACGGTTTGGCGGCCATCTTGCATAATTTTCTCGTCAAAAGCTCCCATGCTAAAGCAATGGGAAATTTAAAATGTCTTCTCGAGAACTACCAGGCCGATTTCAATTATATTTGGCAGGAAACAGCCTTAGGGCATAAGGATCGAAGTTTGTTCAAATGAACCCGATCAGCCAATTTGCCCAGCGCCCATTTTGGATTTCGGCAAATTTCAGGAAATGTCTTTAAAAATCTTCTCCGAAACCACTTGTGGAATCTTCATCTAGGCCAAGAGGTAAGCCAATTTTGGTCAAGAGGACTTGATTGACCAAATGGTTCGGCGACCATCTTGAATGACCTGGTTTTCACGGAAATTACTCCTCTAGAACCGCTGACGGCATCAGGCCGAATTTGTCCACGGGAAGTTGATCCATCAAAAAATCATGGACGCCGTGGGCCAATCAAAATGTAGTGTGTTTGGTGGCCATATTGCACTTGCAAAAATGTTCACAAACTCATTTAAAAGACTGCTAAACCACCCACCAACAATTTTGACAAAAATTGATGGTGCTCCAGGTGAGCGACACAGGCCCCTTGGGCCTCTTGTTACAATCGGTTCTGTGGTTCCGGCAATATTATCATGTCATGTTTCTTTGAATATATATTTACACTGCCTGCGACACATGCTATAACGGTATCTTGAGTCGGCTGAGTGCATTTAACCCTTATTGTATGGTGTAAAATGCGTAATATCCTACTTACAGAGATAGTGCCGGGGTACATTTTGAAAACCGTGTTGCTGTCATGCACAGCAATGACTTACAGCAGCATTGTTACCAAAATGAACACATTCTGATAGGATTGAGAAAATGGAATCTATGCTTCAGCGGTCTAGGGGGTTAACGATTCCCCACTGACATCAGATACTAGAATTACTTGAAAAACTTACTAGCTTAACTGGACAATGTCCTAACGATTACAAATTAGCACACATTAGGCTGCCATACATATACATATTTGCTGTACAGCCTTCGTGCTCGGCGAAGATAGCGTTGGTGCGGGGATGATGTCAGGATCTCGTGAAATCTCGCTCTCGTTGCAAGAAAATGGCGCCGCCCGGGAGATAAAATAACCCCATGTTTACGATGGTATAATTACTCGTATTGTTTGTCTATTGTTTTTAATTATGATCCAATATGTTAGTCATATAATAGTCTTTCAAATAAAGCACACTTTTACCAATCCCGGAATTGTCCTTTAAGTTCTTTCGACCAGACAACTTCCAGAAACTTATGCTTACAGTTATCAAAACTTAGAAGTTAGCAAGAGTAAGCGGGACACGGATTTTTAGATGGATTACGTTCAAGAACAGACAACAAGAGAAAGAATTTTTGACAAGTCTGTAGTTTTATGAAAATGACTCAAAAGGGAAACATGCACAAAGTACATGCTACCAAGATCAGCACGTCTGCCTGAGCATAGCTTCATTTTGACATGATACAACATTACTTCTGAAAACGGAGACCTCGGCCAAGAAAGCATCGGTCAAAGAATATGCGAGAAATCAGTCAAATAATGGCTGAAAATCATTGCAATCTGCATTACAACAACTTTCAGCAACATTATTTGAAGAAAATCAGACATTCTAAGATGCCAACATCCTGACTAGAATATCAAAACAGACCATCAAAAATAAATGGGTTAACATGACGGACCAGCTGCTGTTTGTTATGCTAATTTGGAACTTAACAAAAGATGTACCGGTGAAAACGTGTGTTCGTCTCCTATGACTAGTTAAATAATAACCACTCGCCTGATGAACACATTCTCGCACTAAATGTGGCGAGATAACCCGTGGTCAGTTGTTCAGTGCTTTCAACAGACATTGATCCAGCTGCACTGTCAAACTCTGTGATGTTAAAGGTGAATATTCACAGCAAAATGCTTGAAAATAAAATTGTTGAAATTGTCTTAAGTTATGCACCTCACCTCAATGTAATGAAATGAAATAAATTTTAACATATGATGATTTCATTCCATATAAATAAATTTTCTAGGTTTAGTTGTGAATTTGAATTAGGGACTCGTGCCTCTAATTCATTTTGACAACTAAAAGTTATATTAATTTATACGCAATACGGGGGAGATGTATGGAAACCCGCACTTTGGCCATCACTGCTCGGAAACCTCCAATAGTTTCCCATGGTCAGATCAGTCCAACGTGCAGATGGGACGTCCAAACATTTAAGAAGCCATACGGCTTGGTGGATCGTGGAAAGAGACAATAATTTAATATAATATGAGACCATATAGGTCATTTTAGCCAATCTTACACAACCTTGCCGGGGTGAGGGACTAGATTACCGCAACAACCAGAAAAGAGGTGCACACAATTTAGGCCTCTAAAAGTATATAATTTTAACAATTCTATTTTGAACCATTCTGCTGTGAATATGCACATTTAATTTCTTGAAATACGACATGTAAACACTGGATAAGAAGTTGAATGGCCCTTTCACTTGTATAAGATAAGGGGAAACAAAATCGAATTCTATCAACCGCTTCTTAACTTGCTTCTTAACTCGTAGCATGATTGAATTTGAAAGTTGACACTGCTGACAAAAATAGATCTGACTGACATTTTTCCTTCAATATATATATATATATATATATATATATATATATATATATATATATATATATATATATATATATATATATATATATATATATATATATAGTAACAAGTTGGTGGGAGAGAACATTGGTTTGCCAGAATAACCTGGCATAGGATGGAAACATATGTTGCTCGCAGGGGTCCGTCGGGTCGTCCGTCACGAAATAGCCACCCACCGCACTGGAAGTGCAAGACGAATGGGGAAGCTGGTTAGCTCCGAGTCTCGGGGTTCCGGATCCGATGTGACGTCGCTCCATGAAATACAGACATCGGCTCCTAAGGCTGGTGGAACTCAATTGTTCTGGTGGGGTCATGCGACCATTGCCGCTAAGATTAAACTGCACGGTGTCAGTCCAACTGTTTTTGTCACCGGTGTGTCTTTCCATACTAATTTAGAGATATAGAGCAATTAAATAAAATAATATGTAAATATACTTATACAAACAAGATGAATCGTTTGATAGTAATTGAGCACAATAATACACAAAATAGAGCCAGCTGATGTACTTTGCGCATGGTGTCGCCGGAGGTACAAGACAGATCCTTGGATCATCTGACATATCCCCGCAAGGGAGGCTCCCACATCCGAGATCAATAATTAACTTAATATAAGTTATTATACCCCTAACCTAAATAGAAAGATTCATGATGCTACGAGAGGAGAGTGCCTTGCGCGGGCCTCCGTCACCTAAGGTTTTCATGATGATGCGAGAGGTAGTAGCCTCGCGTGGATCTCCGTCCCAGGACATCTCACTATTGCGAGAGGCAAGTGCCTTGCACGGGCCTCCGTCACAGGAAAATGCCTTCAACGCTGAAGCGGAGGAAAAGCGCTGGCAAAAAGGGCCACTCTTTTGTTCAACAGAAAAATGCTGAGGAAAAAGACCATCCTAGGAAAAATATAATTAACGTGATGCATACTGCTTTACGTGAAGATGGAGTGAGCAACTCCCGGAGGATCCGCAAGTCCTCGTCTTATGTTATTCTAAGGTACTGCATTGGTAGGTGCCGCTTTTATTTGTGCATACCTTCTGCTATTCCTAACCTACCATTTAAGTGTTAGAAACGAGAACTAGTTTTGGCTGCAAGTGGCAGGGATTCCTATCTATCATTTAGACATGGGCATCCCATGGGCGTAGATACCCTGCTTCCTGTAGGTTGTCTCAGAAAGCATCTACCTCCGTGGACAGCAAGCATACATGTTACTTTGCAACATATCCGAACTTGATGAAATCCGGCTACCTTGCTCCGCAACCACATAAAACATCACCGGACGATGGCTACATTTTACACAAGCAAGTTTAATCACTGACATATCGTTAAGGTGGGGGTAGAGAGGTGAATATCCACCGTGAGTGTCCTTCCCGTGAGGGCGTGGCGGATTCCAAGATCCCACCCAGACGCTACAACGAGTTGGGTGGAGATGCGCGTCTCATCTGCCACCGGTCCTATGGATCTAACTTTTGACCTAACATTAGGATTAAGTTCCAATATGCACTGCGGACCGGTAAATAAAATATCATTACGATTATAACTATATGTTTTCGCAGTGCTTTCCTGCTTTGGCAAAGTATCTAACTAACAAGTATCCGAAGATACGGGGGAGATGTATGTAAACCCGCACTTTGGCCATCACTGCTCGGAAACCTCCGATAGTTTCCCAGGGTCAGATCAGTCCAACATGCGGATGGGACGTCCAAAGATTTAAGAAGCCATACAGCTTGGTGGACCGTGGAAAAAGACAATAATTTTATATAATATGAGACCCTATAGGTCATTTTAGCCAATCTTACACAACCTTGCCGGGGTGCGGGACTAGATTACCGCAACAACCGGAAAAGAGGTGTATGTGTCTCCTAACAAAGAAATTGTCCCTAACCACTGTTAACCTATCCTATCGAGCTGAATAGAAGGTTAGTCGGTAACATGCCGGGCTCAATTAATTAGAGCACGGTCAGTGACCTCGGTGTAAAATTGTTGATGGCGGGAGTAAGTGATGCGGATATAAGTGTTGCTGTTTAGTATTTCCTAGCATATTGCGGTCCTAAGTTTTCTATAAATAAACAAAACGTATCAACGGGGTGGCTACCTGCCATATATAACTAACCAATGTACAGAACAGTGACAGTTTATATAATGATTAAGATTGAGGTAGTAACAGGTTGAGAGACCTATACGGTGGGGTAAGTCAAAGCACCTACAGTAAATAAGGGTAATATAAACAGTAATAAAGAAATTATAAATTGCGGTCTTAAGACTGGGACAGTACCTATTAGTCATCGGTACCATGTACGGAAATAAATAGTTATTAAATATATAACATGTATAGCTACTTGAGTACCTAATAGTTACTTGCATGGAACAAGCTACTACGTTACTGAAATTGAGGCACTAGCATATTTGTAGCGCGAGTCGACACGTTCTCTTGAGGCTGGATGGTTTCCACATGCAGATCTCCGCAACAGGTTTCCGCAGGAAGGTCTCCGCATGCTGACTCCGGGGTAGATACAGTACAAACTCAGGACAGTGAAACAGAGCAATGAAGTAATGTCTACTAGATAATCTCTATAACTAAATCATAATTTATGCAGTAATGAGACAGTTCTCCGTCCTGCGACGGAAGTATTAAAGTTAAGCATAACCCATTAACAGAGAGGGTTATTTATATATATATATATATATATATATATATATATATATATATATATATATATATATATATATATATATATATATATATATATATATAATGAATGCATGTACATTTAAAGCACACAGTGTGGGGTGCGTCGCATAGCTCTTGCGGCACACCGGGCAAAGTCTACTTGACAGCGGTCAAAAAGTTAAGTGTCACACACGACATGCAGTGTGGAAGTTGAAGTCCACTTTCTTCATGGTCGGCAGATCCGGCGAGTCATCCACCAAGAAACATCGCTGCTCTACTGCATGTAGAATTACATCCTGGGCTGCAAGGGCCCTTCCCACAGAAGCTCCACTTAGTGTCTTGGATTCGGGAACCATTTAAATTATTTTGCTCCGGGAGCATCCAAAATTTGACGTAATGCGGGAAGTCGGAGAACTGCTTTACATGCTATCCACAGGTATTCCAGTCCACTCGTCTAGTCCGCACCGCCAGACAGTTCTCGATGGGTCGGCCTCCACGATGACGACGCTCCGGATCCTCGAATTTCACACACCCTTTTATACTCGCTGATACGTCAGAACTGGCTGCCTTGACCAATCAGCGGCCGCTGTACCAGCCAATCAGCGTACTAGAATAATGTGACATATACACAATAACTGTATTTATCTCTCTCTCTCTCTCTCTCTCTCTCTCTCTCTCTCTCTCTCTCTCTCTCTCTCTCTCTCTCTCTCTCTCTCTCTCTCTGTGTGTGTGCGTGCGTGCGTGCGTGCGTGCGTGCGTGCGTGCGCGCGCGCGCGCGCAATTACGGCGTTTTAGCAATGTTTTAAAGTATAATTTAACTGGGAGCTTCGACGATAACTCAGCCGTTTCTTGGCCGATTTTCAAATGGTTTACAGTTTTGAAAAGCTCGTTAAATTCTGGTTCCAATAGACACCAAGGACAACGAGAATAGATAAAGTATAAGTATTTACGGGTACCTGCTCGGTACACTATAGGTACACACTCGCTCCCAAAAGTGACACGTGTTGTCAGAGACATGGCCTAGCGCGCGTGCGCACCACGCGTTCTAACGAACTTAGTCGTTTTCAACGAAATGCCTCTCATAGGCTTATACATGCTTATTGCTCTACCCAGGGGGTGGAGGGGGGGGGCGCTTCGGAACGAATCCAGCACGGCCGGTATCCATCCGGTCGATCCGCGCTACACCTCGACAAATTCTAACCGTTACATCATTCATGGGCAGGATTAACTGACAGATGGAAATGCCTGAATATAATTGGACTCTGAACAGACCTAATGGTTTCTCTTTACCCGGGTACTGTGGGTAATTGAATCCTGAAGTTCACATAGGTTGGTAATAGATTGAGCACAATGGGTGGAACCAAGCGTATGCCTGCTTCCATCATGTGCCAATGCATGACTTCAATATCCTGTCATGAGATGGCAAGACGGTGGAAAATAACATGGGTGTTGAAGTGTGAGAAGAAAGAGAAAAAAGGGCCCTCACAGGAAGACATAGGTATGGCCGGTACGTCGATAATTTCCCCTTCCTTCCATTCCTATCACATCCCTGGAACTCCAAATTCCCACTATTGATCTGGCTCTTCAGATCCCCAATCTCTCATTCGAGATCACTCGTGTGCCATGTTTTCAATCTCCCAGGCAAAGTCCTCCAACGTTACAGAACGCTTCGTTTTCTGGTGGACCGTGCACTAACAGAGCAACTGTCGTGCCCGAGCTATCCACTCTCCACTAGAGGCTGACGCATTCATAATTTTTCAGACTCGGGTGGCTCTATTGGACAACTTGAGAAGAGTGCAATGTCGTGCAGTGGTGAAGTTAGTGCTGGGGACAATAATTAATGAAGGTATTAGTTAGTGCTAAAAGGTTAAGGATGGCACCAAAATCCTGATGCGTTATCCAAGGCTGTTTCTAGTCTGCTAAGTTCTAAAGAAGAATTGAGTTCTTAAGGGAAGTGTAATGCAATATAAAGGCTTTAAATATAAAGACCGAGCTGCGAAAGAAAATAGATCTTAAACCAATACGTTGATAGTTGAAAGGTCGTTGGCCCGATTGCAACCAAGTTTGCAATCAAACAGAACAACGGTTCAAATATAAACAAAGTGGGAAAAACTAATCGAGTAGTAGCTAGGTAACAGCTCAAAAGGTCAAATCAGACTTCACTGCAATAGGTATATGAAAGATCACTTAAATAGAGTCAATTGAAAATGGACTAAGTGATTTGCACCAAAGTTGAGTGTTATAAGTAATTGCCACTTAGGCTCCTCTAAACAAAAGCTAGCCTAGAGACTAATAATAACAATCTGGCAAGTAATGCTACGCAGATGAAAGCGTAGTGTGATAGCAATTGAGCGCACTATTTGACAATACTGCCTACAGTAATTTGGAAAGTCTGTGCTATAGAATACTAACTGTATAGCAGTGGTGACACTATCTGGCAACAAAGTACTGTGAGTACAGTCTGTCGACGTGTACCAAATAGAAAGCAGTCTGACAATGTTCAAACTCTGAAAATAAAAGGACTTGGCTCAGCGATGCTGTCAGGTATACATGTACCAAGTATGAACGCAATCCGGCAATAAGTACCAATTGAAAGTGCATTGGCAACGAACTACTCTAAAATCTAACAAGTGAAAAGGAAAAATAAATAGAAAGTGACTAGAACAACCTGTCAAGGAAAGTAATTTTGAGCCGCTGATAAAGAAGAGATGAATCAGCAAAACAAGATTACTTTCCCTTCAAATGTAATAATAATGAGGATAAGGATGCCAAATATACTTAAATTCTAGAGAAGCCGGTTACTGAACTGATTAGTAGTCTGGTCAATAGCAATAAGTCATTAACTATTCATATTAGACTGGCGATTGTGGTATCTGCCCCTAGGTTTATGGTGCCAAGCAAGACATTAAGACCAGGTAGGATGCAAAGGGGGTTATTAGGTATTTGAGAAATCCAACATGGCGTCCAAAATGGCCGCCAGGACCCTAAAAATGGCCATAAGTCGTTAACTATTCATACTAGACTGGATAATTTGGTGTCTAACCCCAGACTCATGGAGCCTAGCAACATATTATGATCAGGCAGAATGCCATGGGGTTATTAGATATTTGAGAAATCCTACATTCAAAATGGACGCCAAAATCCTAAAAGTGGCCATTACGTTTTTAAGTATTCTTACTATCTAGTGGGATTTGGTGTCTACCCCCATGTTCATGGTTGCTAGCAGCACATTAAGACCAGGTAAAATGTCATGGTGTTATTAGATATTTGAGAAATTCAGTATGGCCTCCATGATAGCCGTATTCCCAGGCATTGTTTTTATTATATAACAAATAGCCTGGGGTAATTTTAGAAATGCTCTATGAAGTAAATAAAAAATCATTGAGAAAAATAGTAAATGAACATTATTTTTCGTCTGCAGCACTATTATTTTGTCATAAGTGCCCGTGTTATTCTGTTAACCTATCTCCTCATTCTAGTATTCCTTTTGTGGGCAAGGTAAAACGAGTTTTCACTGTGAAAGGTCAGGTTCAATACTATGGTTGTGATCTACATACTGCAGATTGCTTGTATCATCATTCATGTAGCAGAAATTTTCGGCCTGGACGTGACGTGCCCCTTCAGTTTTGGAACCTTCCTGAGTTCAAGCGCAAAAGGTCAGGGCAACCCAAAGACGAAGACCAGGAGCAAGCGTTTCAGAAAATGTGCTCTTACCTTGAGCTGCACGATGAAGAACAACTGACTGCTTCAGTTTTGGGGGACTTTCTGTCTGGTGCAGATTCTCTTCCATATTACATTCGGTATCTCAAGAGCAAGAACGGTATGGAAACTTATTCATTTTGCAGAAAAAGGCCTTTATGATATTGACAATGAGAGAAAAAGTATCGCACATACAGAGGTCTTAGTTGAAACAAGGAAGCCAGGAATGTGATGAAGACTCAGAAAAAGGGCAATCATTGAAACTGGGGCACGGCTGGTTAAAAGTGGCATTACGCCTAATGGTCCATCTATTACAAATCAGTACCCAAGTGGCCAGACACTTGAGCTTGATTCCGACTTGGAATTCATTTCTGACACACTGCGCACATTATTTAATATCTTGTTTGTGGGTACATATACGAGACGAAAGATTGCATGCATATGTCAAGCTATCATTCAAGCAGTTCGGCCATATGCAGTCCTTGCTCCATTACAAGTTGGTCTTGCTGTGCAGACAGAGCATTTTTATCTTTCTAAATTCATGAGAGACACACTTCATGAGATGGGATTTTGTTCCTCATATGGGGAACTCTGCCGATTTGAGAATGCCGCTGGTGGTGTTTCTCCAGACATGATAGGTGGCGACATTGATTTGTTAGACAAGGCCCTGCTTTTTTATGGGGACAATGTGGACCATAATATTTTTACAATAGATGGTAAAGGGACTTCATGGGGTGAGAATTATAGTGGCAGCATTGGTACCAGGATGCCGGGCAAACCCTAAGATTCCTAGGCGAAATATTTCAGAAATGAGCATTGCATATAGGAAAAAGATCCCTATCATAGAGCATCGGTGTGCCAATCATGTGGGCCGCAACATCGTCTTCAAAGAACGTTCGGCATTGGTTGCCTAAGACAGGAGGGTTAATATCTTTTGGGAAGTCTCCCTCAGCTTCAAACAGGTCACCTCTAATTGGCATGGGATGATGCATGTTCTATATCACGGGAATGAGCACTCGGGTCTATCGTCGGTCACGTTCTTGCCTATAATCGATATGTACTCTGGGGACGAGACCTGTATTTTGTCGACATTGGGGTTTATTTGCAATCTTGCAATTAAAAACCATTTTCTGCCTATAGTAGTATTTGACCAGCCTCAGTATTGGGAGACGACTAAGATTGTCAGTTGTGCACTAAAGAACAGTCATCTGAAAATGACAGTTTTTCTTTTGGGATGTTTCCACACGTTCACAAACTTACTCGGGGCAATAGAGACTCTTTTATGGAGGGAACAGGGCTTAACCCTCTGGGCCCTACTAAGATATTACAAAACCATGCTCACAGCCCTACAGCCAGAAGATAGAAAACTTGCTTAGAACCCTAGCCTATAAGCGGCAGCAACGCGAAAGAGGTAGCACTACCATGCCAACTACATTAACCATTTTTGGCAAAGTAACAGGCCACCATATATAAAACTATATATCATTAGAAAGGGCAATAAAATTCCTTTCAGTACATATAAAATTTGTATGAATAAAATATATTTTAGTTGGTCAACGTGCCTGTCAAAATGGGAACTCCTTGTAGGATAAGTACATTGGTCTATTTTTGCTAAATTTATCAATTTTTTTACGTTTACAAATGCCATTGATAAATTTAATCGCATTGGTATTAAAACTAACAGATACCAACGCTTCGTCAAAGTTTTCATCCGATAAGATGTAAAAATGACAATTATATTATGCCATGGTACCGTAAAATTTTGAGAAATTCCAGTCATGATTTTTGGGGTAGACCTCGTTCAATGTTGAATAATTCCTTTATACATAACTGAACAAATACCAGAGTTGCTCAGAATTGATGGCGACTAAATGGCAAATTTTATGCTATGTATCATTGCTGGTTTCAAACACAGGTTTAAACAGCGAACGCGAATGTTTTACACTAACATTCAATAGCATCTGTAATTTTTTCACCGTGGCGTCTCCAATAGGAATCGTTTAGCATGAAAGATTGTCGGAGAACAAGAACAATTTGTAGAGTCCGATCTGTGTCTAATTTCTGAGTACCAAGCTCATTACCCATTATTGGCAATACCGTATCATGTGCTATAAGATTGACGCATCTGATTGGTCGGGAATCCACGCATATTAATTTTTTCCTTCATAATGGTGTCGTGATCAGCTGTTTTGCCAAAAAAATAGTAAACTTGGTATGCCAATACATCAATCTATGTATGTTTCTTCTATGCTACATACTAAAAAGTAGACAGATGACATGATGGTTATATATTTGACCGCTTCGGCATCGCAACTCGCCCTTATTACTGACAGTGCTTCGAGTAAAATTTTCAAAAATTGTAAACAAAGGCATGCATCGTTGATTGAATTTATAAAATTGTTACTCTTCAAACTTATTACTATTTCATGACCAGAGGTAAACGAAAGGGAAATATATTGTTTCTGCGGCTCTCTTGCAATAATCTATAACTTTTTCGGTTAAATTAGCTATTGAATAACTGGTGAAAATTAGCAGTGACATCACATTTACTAACTTACTAATTATAATGATGCCGGAGAAGACAAATATTTCACTATATCCCTGGTTACAATCGTTATTTAAGTAGATGTTTAATATTTTGAAACCAATTTGACGGGAAGCTGGCTTCCAGTCAAATTAGTTACATAGTATTCAGCAGAATTTTGACACATTCGTATCAAATGTATTATTTGCTCAGGTCGTTTGAAAGGGGTAATGCAATTGTAGTAGTACTCCCTTCTTGGAGGATATATTCCCCCCCCCCTGTATTAAGTTTGATTTCTGTGCTAATGTCTGAGGGTGGTGTATGACGATAACAGCCGCCATAGGGTCTAAGAGTATATAGCATATTTACCGGCTATATATTGTTAACCATCTAGCACTAAAGTCAGACCGAAACTGCTTCTGCGGTTGTCTGTCTAGGAAAATAGCCATTTGCGGACCAATTTAAGACCATTTTTGAAAATGTATCAGTGGAATGACCGATTCTTGGTCTGCAAATTGCAGGTGACTGATGGGCGATGGCTTCTAAACGGACGCAGTTTTTCCTGCTATGGTTAATGGATTTACTAGCGTGAGATAAAAATTCAATGATCTGTGTATAATCTAATTTCTGTAGGGAAACAGTATATTTGAACTAAACATGCTGATGTACGTACGAAACATGACCAGCTACTACACACATCAACAGCTGACATAGCTGTTCTGGATCGACTTCCGACTGTTAGCAACCGTATTCCTGATGGCTTAGCTGATGTACATCTCACATAAGCTCTATGTACCATTTGCGATTTGGTGGGATTCCAATCAAATATCAATAAATTTCATTTAATCTCTTAATTACACCCACACGTTTTGAAAAATACTGCAGGGATATTACAATCACGTCCATCCATCTGTTTGTCCATCAATCTCCTCAGAAAGCTTTTGGTAGAATTCAATCCAAATTTTTGTGTAAATTACCGATATGCTTGTGGATTAGGAGACACCATTTACACTAGGTTCCATCCCCATGGCTCTATGGTTGTAAAATGCGAGACAACCTAATACATTAGGCTGTGACACTGCTTGGACGGAAGGGGCTGATGTGGGTGGGGGTTGGAGTGCGTGGTGGGGGGTGGGGGGTGGCAAAATGCCAAGTGAATTTGTTATGTGAGTAGGGGCGACAGCAGAATGAAACCTACACATTGTGATGCGCACAAGATCAAGGTAAGAGATGAATTTCCCATATCTCATTTTAATGTTACCATAAAGGAAAGCTGATGAATGTTTTAGAATTTGTTTGACTGCAAGCCTTTGCTTCCCTGGTGAGTTGGGCAGCAACAGCTTTCAGTCAAATCAAATTACTTGAGATTAGTTTCAAAATATTCAACAGGTTAGCTGTATCTGTAGTTACCATGAAATGTGGAATTCAGGATTCAAAGTATATAAACTGATCCTAACATGCGCAAAGCATCGGCGGAGCCTACGTGGAGATGGACAGGGCATAGCTAAAAGTGGATCCATCCATTAGAAAATCAAAATTTCTGCTTTGTCCTTTTATAAATTCCAGTTTTTGCTGTGTTTAACCCTTTCATGACAGGTCCTGAAAACAATGTGGCATGGCAAATGATGGTTGTAGCCTAATTTCTCAATCCGAAAGAAAATGACATTTTAGTATGATGACTGAATTAATTACACTTACCTACCTTGTCTCCTTGAGTCCATTCATTATCCTCATGTTTTGAAAAAATGGGGTTATAATTGCCTCCATCCACTCATCTGTCTATCCATCATGCTATCTCCCAAACATGTGTGGATTTCAAACACATTTGGTATGGTGGTAACCCATATGATCGCGGTTTGCAAGCCATTTAGATTTAGCTCCGCCCACTAGAGGTCAAGGGGTGGGTTCCAAAGTTCAAATATCCTAAAAAAATGTCTCAATATTTACTCCCAAACTGTTGTGTGGAATTCAAAGAAATTTGATATGTGGGTTACCGATATAATTGTGGATTGCCTGACATTTTTTTTTTTACTCCACCCCAGAGGTGGAGAAGGGGTTAAAAGGTCAAGAAATTTATTGCGTACCCGCTCCAGGGGCACGCTTCTATTTATTGCTGTCTAGAATTGCCTATAGGCGCAGCCATTTCGCGCAGGGGATTGTGGGGCTGTGTCTCGCGAGATCTCCATCGATAAGAGATCTAATAATTCTGGGCGCGAAGAAACGGCTCTATTTTTAGATTGCTGGCTATCTCATAATTATTATCTTCATGCGCGTGATTCATGGCGAGTTCTCTTAATTTGTTCTGGTCTGACTGTAATATAGTTTGCGCGGCGATGACCGCTTAATTATTTTAATAAACACCCAATGGAACTCCAAATAACTACTCTAAATAAATAAGTACTCTTCTTTTGCTGGAGGACTGCGTACAAAACTTGTTTATCATTCCTTTTGCCGATGAAAGTACTCAAGCACACGCCCATGCGCGGCGTCTCTTACATGTCCACTTTAGCACTCTATCAAACTGACCACAAATGGCTTCTTGCGGTGATCGTGAGAAATGTCCATTTGCATTAGCTACTCACCGGAGAACTTGTTTTCTTGAAAGTTTACCGCTGGAATAACTGGTTGGATAATCGATCCTATAATTCCAGTAGTAAATTGCAAAAGAAAAACCACAATGGTCTCGTGGACGGCAATTAGACAGGACATTTTCTATGATAATGGATTTTTCTGATCTGTTTCTGCAGTATATGACGTCATACTTATTTAGGTCAGATGTAGCTGGACGTCACAATCAAAATGTGTGATGAATGACGTATCTGGCTCCACCAGGAACATTGAATAGCCAGTCAAGTAGGCGAATTTCACGTCTACTATTTAATCAGCATGCTGTTGAATATTTTGAAGCTAATTTGACTAGACGCTGTTCGAATTGTATGTCTTTGCTATTTATTCAAGTCATTTTCTGTGATAATGGCTGGATTCGATCTGTAACTGAAGGATATGACATCATAATCAATTACGTCATATACAGGCTGACGTCACAATCCAAAATGTGTAAATCAATGGCGTATCAAGCTCAGGCATGAACGTTGAATAGTCCGGCAAGTGTACGAATTGTATGTCTTTACTGTTTAATCAACATCGTGTTGAATATTTTGAAACTAATTTGACCTGGCGTTGTTGCGGCCAGAGGCAGCAAACCTTTAAAAGCACCCAGTCAAATTAGTTTCAAAATAGTCATCAGCTTACCTGTATAGTTAGCTTGAAATTGGAAGTCTGGGAATTCATTTTTCAGCGTATATATATATATATATATATATATATATATATATATATATATATATATATATATATATATATATACACCTGTGCAAAAGTTAAGCACCAGCAAAAACAATAGAACGTAGAAACATGATGGTACAACTAGGCTGCCATACTTTTTGTCCCCGCGTTAGCTGACATAATTCCAAGTACGAAATGCACATGCATGCATGACTTCACGCCGCTTGATGTCCGTGCGTGGCGGGAAACAGCACACGTGTTCAGTTATGTAAAAGTCCAGTTTGAGGTGTAGAACATTACATACAGATTTAGGCGACAAGATTAGGAATTTTGTGTTCATGACCGTGGTTTATTTGTACAGAGAGAATTAGCTCTTGATTGTGAACCGCTATGGCAAGACGAAGGTTAAGTGATCGTGTGAAATGGCAAATCATAGGCATGCATACCACTGGTATGTCATGCAGAGAGATTGGCAGACAGCTGAACATTAACCATACTGTAATCAGTCATTTGATTGCAAAACATGGGCAAACTAACGAGGTGAAGGACAGGCCTAGATCTGGAAGACCGAAGAAGACTACTGCCCGTGATGATCGAGCCCTAGTACGCCTTGTTAGGAGATCTCCATTCACCAACAGCAGAGTGCTCAGCCAGCAATGGGAAACGCGCAATAGAGTGTCAATGTCTACCGTCAAAAGGAGACTGTATGCTGCTGGCATGAAAGCTAGGCGACCTGTCAGACGTCCTCTCCTCACTGCACACCACAAAGAGGAGCGTCTGAGGTGGTGCAACGAAAGAAGACACTGGAACATGAGATCCTGGAGACGGGTACACTGGTCCGATGAAAGTCGGTTCCTGCTTCATGCCACAGATGGTCGAACTCGTGTATGGAGGTCCAGACGCACGGCGTACGACCAACGTAACATCATGGAAGAAGTTCCATTTGGTGGAGGTTCCGTTATGATATGGGGGTGCATCTCATTTGATTGTAAGCTGGATCTGTTGACTGTACCTGGAACACTAAATGGACAAAGATATCAAGATTCCATACTGGATAGAGTTGTGGTCCCTCATTTTGTAAATCATGCACCTGGAACCCACCCTATATTCATGGATGACAACGCCTGACCACATCGTGCTAGAGCTGTGCATGAATACCTCCGCCAGAATGCCATCGAAACCCTACCATGGCCAGCAAGGAGCCCTGGCATGAACCCTATTGAGCATATCTGGGACATTCTGGGAAACATGGTGAGAAGGAGGGATCCTCCTGTGCAGAACCTACAGGAATTAACAGACGCACTCCATCTTGAATGGCAACGAATACCACAATGGCGTATCAGTCGGTTGGTGACCAGCATGAGACGTCGTGTCCAGGCCGTCATCCAGGCACAAGGTGGATATACCCGGTATTAATAATGACAGTCTCAAACTCGTGCACAGATGTTAAACTTCGTTTTCAGACACCATTAATGACAATCTAGCCACGTGTGTCAACTGTAGGACAATAGTTGTCAGTTGTGTCAACGTAACCATATTCAGGCCTCGTTTTCAAGTTCAAACAAAAACATACAGTGTTTCCCCACCATCATAATCAGCATTCCTCTAGTTGCATTATTACCTCTTGCACTAAGATGGATGGGTACATAAATGTTTATGCTATTGCTTTCTTCATAGCACATGAATATACCCTCGCATGTCCGTAAAAATAGGGTGGTGCTTAACTTTTGCACAGGTGTATATATATATATATATATATATATATATATATATATATATATATATATATATATATATATATATATATATATATATATACATCGATTCCAACACGCAAAAAAGGGGTGGAGCTTAGCTAGAAATAGGCGTGGCATACCTAGAAATGGATCTCTCTATTGAAATTGTCATGAGCAAATTGAGCATTGCATGGCTAATACCACTTGTTAATGCGTGGGCCACACAATATGGACCACTTGTATTAAGAGACCACCCATATTTATAGGTCACATTTTAACAAGGCCAATCATAGATTGTTGCCCTGAATGCAATATAGTCGTCCTCTGACGGAGGGAGGATAATTAATACCACTTGCTAATGGGCATTTTCATGTTGTCTATCCATCATATTACGTCATATGATGTCATAATGAACGACGTGACGTATAAGATAACGTCATAATCATGACGTCATGACTGACTCGATTTAGTCCATCTTAAATGCTTAATAGTCCGACACGTTGTACGGATTGTATGTCTACTATTTACAAAACATGGTGAATATTTTGAAACTAATTTGACTGGGCGAAGTTACTGCCACAAGCAGCAAGAGCATCCAGTCAAATTGGTTTCAAAATAGTCGACACCTTACCTGTATAGTTTTCTGGAAATTGATAGTCAAGAAGCTCAGAGATCCATTGATACCATCACGAGCGCGGTATTGATGTAGTAATGTACTATCCGGATTCAGTGACCGATTGACTAACGTTAGGCCTATGGAAGTCATTTCAAGCAACCGCCACCAAGATGTGACTTAGATGGGGACAATTGTGTTTTTCTAACAAAATCCTTTAGAATGTTTAACACCGAAATTTCAATGTCTCAGATAAAGACAACTATACGAATATCTTTTTAATGCTTTGACTGGTAGCCCACTCCACCCTACCCACCTACTTGTTGCTATCATAGATCTGTATTAAGTATTGCAACGACAACGACTGTCCATGTAAGCCTATCATCTTCTCTTATTGTATGTTAACCCTTTCATGAGGAGGCCGCCAAAACCGGCCTCTACAGTGATCTTGAGGATGTTAATTTGCAGGTCAAGAGAAGATAGTTTTTGAAAATTCACCACTGAGATGACTGGCTCGATAATTGAGCCAGTCATTCCAATAGTAACTCTTCAAAACAGTCGTCTATTGGCCTGCAAATAGGCACTCAATAAGCAAATATTTTCTTTGTATTCTTGACTCAATTTAGGTAATACAGGGTTAATAGATTATGAGGACGACGATGATGTACCATGTCTGTTTAACCTTTCCCGTATTGTATTACAGTATGATTCACATTCGTTGCATTCGAGATAGGGTAAAAATTACAGACTTGTTACAGACAGTCTTGAGGCGTACTATGTGTGTGGTAAATTTCAAAAGAAAAACATGCATAATAATATTGTAGAGGGCGAAAAAGTAGAGAGAGTTCACTAACAATAATGGATCCATCTAAAAATAAAGGTTGGCTTCTTCGAAACTACACCTCTAATTTAATGCCCGGTCATCTTACGTTATCACAACGACTAGACTGTTAAAAAAGACTCAACTTCGGATACCAGACAGACCGGGACACAGTCTATCTCCGTAGCGGACTGTAAAAGCAACACTGTCGATCGTGAAATCACTACGTCAATGGCTACTTAATAGGCTTCATTTCTCGGTCTCGTATCGAAAGAGAACTCGTGGGATACGAATGAATAATGGATGTGTGATTATCAGTAGTATCCTTTTGTCTTTAATCCATCCGTGGGAATAAATCCATGTAGGGGCAATGCAATTATGTAGCGGTATTGATAGACTACCAATGTTCCAAATTTCCAGTCAAAACTGCTGTCAATAATATTGTAGCAGATTGTTGAATACAGAAATCAACCGAAAGTGTAGGTCTATGCATGTGCTAAGTTAAGAACGTGTACAGGAAATTCAGCCACAGAATGTCAACCATATAGCTAGATAGGTATATCTATACGCTAGTGAAGTAATGGATTGAGGTTAAAAACGAAGTAAGTTCGTAGTGCACAATTTCATATAGAAAATTTGCTAAATCTCCGGTGATTCACTTTTCAGTGCCCTATTGTCTGTAGTATGTTTAGCCCAATAATTTCACCTACATAGACTTGAGCCTTAATATACTAGGTATATTCCGAATCTAACAAATTCTAGATGAAATAATTTTATTAGGCAAAAATTAGCTTAAATGTTGGTTTTTTTCGTGCTTTTCGGTGTCCTACTGTCTGTATGTAATATGGTCGGCTCCAGAACTTCGCTCATATAGACGTAAAGGGATTTGAATACGATAGTTATATTGGGGAATTTAAAAAAAATCGACCGTGAAGTAATTTCGTAGTATGCGATCTCATCGCGTAAATTCGTTCCAATTTTGGCAGATCTGTAGGTTTTCAATGCCCTACTATTACCTGTCTGCAATAGGTTTGGCCACATAATTTCACCGATATGGTTAGATAGCGATATGAACACGCTAATGAATCTTGAGTTCTATACCACATAGTAATTTCGTAATTTTCAACTTAGTAGCCACGGACAGTTGTCAAATGCCAATAATTTACTATATTCAGTATCATTCTGTTCTCGATTTGTAATAATTTTTTTTATATATGGATGTATATAACTCGATTGCTTTTGCACAATTTTACCATCAAGTAATCTCATTGTAGGTAGTTACATATTCGCTGTATGGCCCCATTGTAATATGGTTTGTTCACATTCACCACATTCAGATAGGTGTCGGTATGTCCTGGCATATCGCTCATAATGGGTTCGGCCCCAGAATGTCACCCATATGTTTAGATAGGTATAGGCATACGCTTACGGAGTAGTGAGATTTAAAACTATCTACCATGAAATAATTTCAGCTCAAATTTAGGCCGATTCACAGTTTTCATACTAAATCTCGCTATTCAACCCGCACAAAAATGTCCGGGTTGTTATTCAACCGTGTTCCTAGTGACAAAAAGCACTGGAGGGTGGAGACAAATTCTCAACCTCAAACCTCTCAACAGGTTTATCCTCACACCAAGTTTCAAAATGGAAACTGTAAGAATGGTGTTAGCGGGATTGAGGAATGGAATGTAGACAGCATCAATAGATCTAAAAGATGCCTATTTTCACAGTTCCATTGCGAAGAGCTTTCGTCGGTTCCTGAGATTTGCATTCCAGGGCTGCCAATGAGAATTCAGGGTTCTCCCATTTGGTATATCGACGGCTCCTAGGGTCTTCACTCGAGTGGTCCAAGCTATGACGTCATACCTCCACAGGAGATACATAGCAATCCACACGTACATAGACGACTGGCTGTTAAAAGCACACACTAAAAAAAGTCTATCAGCAAATCTGGAGATTGTTTTGAAAACTCTTACAGATCTAGGGTGGATAATCAACTTTCAAAAGTCAGAGCTGACTCCATCCCAGAAGTTTGTTTACCTGGGCATGTTCTTCGATCTAGAGATAGGATATGTTTGCCCATCTCAAGAGAGAGTAGAAATACTCATCTCAGTCATACAGTCAGTGTGCAACAGTCGTCATGTCCTGGCACGGATCTACTTGAGAATGTTGGGTTGATGGTTTCTTTGGAACCTGTCATTCCTCAGGCAGCCTTATGCCGGCGGCCGATCCAGTTATTCCTCATGACACAGTGGACCCAGAGTATGGGTTTCCTGGACTCAAAGGTGTCAGTGTCAGAACCTCTTATTCACCACCTTCAATGGTGGGTGAAGAGAGAAAATCTCCTGGCGGGGGTGACCTTGTCACCTCCCCACCCTTAGTTAACAATGTATACAGATGCATCAATGGAGGGATGGGGAGCTTGCCTGGAAGAAAACAAAGTATCGGAGCTTTGGAATCTGGATCGGTCAAGAGAACATATCAATCTGCTGGAAATGCGAGCAATAGTCTTAGCCATGGAACACTTCCTAGAGAAGGTCAAGGGCAAGAGTGTTCTAGTTCGATCAGACAATACAACAGTAGTGACTTACATAAACCGCCAGGGCAGAACGAAGTCGCCCAGTCTCTGTATGATGACATGCAAACTGCTTTGCTGATGCCTGGATCATGGGATTTCCCTGAAAGCAGTTCATATTCCGGGAAGGCTAAATCCATTAGCAGACTCATTGGCCCGAGGAATGAGCATTCTTCCCACGGAATGGCAACTAAATCAATGTGTGGCGGATCGCCTGTTCAACCACTGGGGCAAGCCCAACATAGATTTATTCGCAACGAACAAGAACCAAAAGTTCTCCAGAAAATCAGGCCACAGGAATGCCAAGTGCGTCTGATCACCCCAAATTGGCCAAGCCGATCATGGTATACGGATCTGCTGGACCTTCTGGTCTGCAATCCTGTTCCTCTGCCTCTGATGGACAACATAATCTTCCAGGGCAAGGCCTTGCACAACAACCCGTCAATGTTCCAATTGACTGCGTGGATGTTGTCAAGGAATCGGCAGTTAAGGATGTTTTTTTCTGAGCAAGCAGCCATGTTTATGGCAAAAGCCAGAAGGGGGTCAACCTCCAGAGCATATAATTATAAAATCAACAGATTTGCTGAATGGTGCTCAAAAAGATGTATTAATCCAGTGGAAGCATCTATTCAGGTAGTAGCCGATTTCCTGTCACCTTTTTTATGCCTATAGCCTCAAGCCTAACTCTATTGCTGGCTACAAGTCAGCTTTAATGTCACTTATCCCTTGTTTGGCTAATAGGGGAAGTGATGAAGTATGTCATCTAAATACTTTAATCAAAGGCATGGGTAATCTAAGACCAAGGAATCCTCCAGTGATTCCGTCTTGGAGTTTATCGATAGTAGTTCAAGTATTAGCAGATAACCCCTTTGAACCAGAAAGCTCCATTTCCATGAAAATGTTGATGCTTAAAACAGTTTTTCTGATTGCTGCAGCTTCAGTCAGACGAAGACGTGAAATACATGCTTTGTCAGCAGAGCCAGATCGTTTTGTGGTGACAGGGGAAAGTCTTAGGCTTCTACCTAGAGTTAGCTTTATGGCGAAGAACCAGTCTTCAAAATATTCAAAGGGAATCTCGTCAAAATAGGTTAGTCCTATATTTGATGGTTATTTTTTGTCACATTTTATATTACTTACTAAAATGGTGATGGTTTTGTGTTATTTATGGTTCCATCTAAGAGTATACGAAATGAAGCTTTCGTCCGATGTCTTATAGTACTTTAGCACGAATACATAGAGAGCGTATAGGACATTGAGGTCATCGCTCCTTCTTTAAAAGAGGGTGGAGCGGATGTGAAACGGTCATTACTCTCGACATTGGTCGTGTTATCCGATGTCCAAATCATTTCCTGATTGTGTTTACATACGCAATTTCAGATGTTTGTTGTGCTCCAGTGGGGGTGATTTCTTTTTAATTCTGAGTATTATTGATGCTAGGTTGATATTTAGGAAATATCATAAAGTATCGGGGTGGTAAGTATCAACTCTCTCGTGAAAAAAGAAATCTGTGATTTCGTTTATTCTCGAACATACTACTGGTGAAATTTCTTCATCACTATCTTAATAGAAGCCTAGGCTTCTAAAAGGAGGAATAAGTAGTCCAAGGAAGGTTATTCCATCCCTTCCGAATGTCCAAGTTCTTATTTAAATTATTCAATGTCTCAAAGTAGGCCAGTTCATTTCAGCCCAATCATTCCGCCGCATTATAGGCTTGATGGTATCTGTAGAAAAAGTAGTTCCACAGGCCCCTCTTATGAGAAGACCAATCCAATTTTATCTCATGTCCCATTGCAACCAATCTCTGGATTCTTTAGAGCATCAATTCCTAATCAGATTCCATCTTATGAACCATTGCAAGTTCTGGCTGGATCGTCAAGCTCTGTTGAAGCGCGTACCTCTTCATCCACTGTCCCCTCATCCCTGGAAGGTTGGGGAGGGATTTGGGACTCCCAACAAGTGTCAGGCCTGTGGTCTTCCCAAGAATCGTCTCATCATGTCGATCTTCTAGAACTATGGGCAGGTTTTCCACGGCCTAGCTTACTGGGAATCCCAGATTCTAAACCTCAATTATCATTCATTCAGACAATTTCACTGGTCTCTTTCATGAATCAGCAGCAGGAACCAGGTCGGTCGCTATGCGGAGAATCTAATAATGCTCCATTGGTGCAGAGCTCGCAATATTTCTCTCTGAGCATCCCATGTCCCAGGCAAGCTCAATTTTCTAGCCGATCAATTGTCTCGCCCTTATGCGATTCCAGACACAGAATGGGAATTGAAAGAGGATGTAGTCCAGTAAATTTTCCACCATTTTGGTCGTCCTCATATAGACCCATTCTCCACTTGACAAATCTTGGGACAACCTGTTCACGTATGCATTTCCACCAACAATCCTCATCCCTCGAGTCCTGAGAAAGATTGTGCTTCACCAGTGTGTGCTCCTTCTGATAGCTCCATTCTGGCCAACAAGATCTTGGTTTTCGGATATCCTGGACCTTCTAGTAGATCTTCCCCTGCTCCTTCCCATTACGGAATCCCTGTTATCCTAGAATAGGGGCAGAATTCTTCACCAGAACCCACAAGTCTTTCACATTAGTCTGGAAATTGTCAAGATGCCCAGAGATCCGTCATTCCTTTCAGTCTGTTCTAAGGAAATTTGGGGAAAATCACCGCGTTCTTCCACAAGAAATATTTACAAAGCTTGTTTTGAGATGTTTAGAAGATAGTGTTTGGACTACTCTATTTTGCCCACTGGAGCTTTTTAGTTCAAGTCACAGATTTCCTAGTCTTCCTCTTTGATGTTAAGAAGCTTTCTGTTAACTGTTTTAGATCATATCGCTTTGGGCGTAGTAACTTTGTCAAGCGCCTTCAGAATCCGTAGATTCAAGATCAAAAACACTTTCAAGACCTCAGTAAGTGTATGGGCACTCCTCGTCCTCCTTTTAAGCAACCTCTTCCATCATGGAATCTTTCTCTTGGTCTTCAGTTTCTGGCAGGCAAACTTTTTGAGCCTTTAGGTTCCATCTGTCTCGAACATCTTACTCTGAAGGATGCCTTCTTGGTAGCTGTAGCATCAGCTAGTCGTCATTCTGAGAGCCATGCTTTATCAGCCGAATCCGATAGGTTTCAGCCTACTGGTAATTCCCTTATAACCTTTATCCTAGAGCAGAATTTATGTCAAAAACTCAATCAGCAAAATTTTTAGGGGAACCTGTTATTATTCATAAAAAAGGTCTCCCGATGATTCTGTCTGTGGTCCTGTTAGGGCTGTCAACACATAGAATCCGAACTGTCAATAAACGTTCTGATAATAGGCATCTATGGGTTATATTTGCTAAAGGGGTTGATCGTCCAGCTTCTTTAACTATGATTTCTCACTGGATTGTAGATACCATTAAGCTTTGTCATGAATTTCTTCTCCTGGTGATAATGCCTTACTAGTAGTCAAAGCACATGATGTTAGAAGTCTAGCTTTTCATGTGCTCTTTTTAATGGTTCTTCTTTGGAAGATACTATACAAGTTGCCAATTGGAAATCTGTGAATACTTTTTTTATCAATTACTATCTGAAAGATTCTGGTCCTTTATCCTTCTTCTATAAGAACATTCAAAGGGTCGCTGCGGGTTCCATGCCTCACATTGCTTCATCATCTACCAATTCATCTTCTACATCATTCTTATGATCATCTATTTCATGGGCGAGTGAAATTCCATCTCTTCCCTTTTTCACTTCAAGAGTATACTTACCTTCATAAAACTCTTGATATTTCCAAATATCGACTCACTCAATAAATACTCAGATTAAAAAAGTGAGCTGCCCCTACTGGGCAGGTAGTCAGATGACAGCCAGGTGGATGCCATCCCCAACCTCACGCATGGGCAGACAAACACTTCCTCTTTTCCAATGTATTGGCTGAAGAGAACACATGTTACTAATTTTTGTTTTAAAGTTTCTGTTAGTTCTCTTATTCAACTCAAATTTCCTTGATAACTATGTCGGGCCGCGCTAAATCGCCGGAGGAAGGACCATGACCAAGTTATCGGGTGAATTCAATTACATTTCTGTCTAATTCATGTCTTAATTCCTTTTGTAATGTGTTTCCGGGACTCGCAATTAGGTGTGATAAGCGACATTAAACTGGTTTATTCATATCTGGTGCTATGAAATACTAATCTCTCTTTCTGTTTGTGTCCACAGGTACATATCTATGATTGAAATGGTCACCAGCATCAGAGGGTTTGTTTTTCTCTCCACCATTGCTCCATTTTCCCAAGAAATGTTAGGAAAAAAGTCGATGCCCAGAGGGAATTGGAGTTCTCGGAATTCCTTAATGGTGGAGAGATTTAAGAGGTCATAGTTGGTGGAGTTTCCATTGCATCGGATCGGGTAGTATGGCTATGCTAAAGATGCAGGTATTCTAGTGTTATGATAATTAGGCACTCTAAACTATTTAGAAATATTTCTGAAATCTTGCTGTCAATTTATCACTGTTTATCTGATGGTTTGCATAGCTTGTATTGCTATCCTTCCCAGTTATTTTGCTCTGGATTATGAATACAATTGGTCCTTACACCTGGATGTTGTTTTCTAGCCGGATTGTCTTCTTATTTTTGAAGATATGACATCATGATCAGCCTTGCACTTGTTATTAACAACATGTTTTGTCCACACTGTGTAGTGGTCTTTATGGCCAGTAGTCCTCACTCGTTTTCTTTTGGTGTGAGTTTACTAATTCATTAACTAAAATGCTCATTGTCTTGTCTTGTGGCCTTTCAGAAGTCTGGTTGTCCTTCTTCTGGTCGCGTTTTGAAGCCTCGTTTCGCCTCCTCACCCATGCTTCAAATACAATACTTGTGGGCCACTGCTAAATTGCGATATTTGTAAACAAGTGTGGGTTTGGGGCGAACTAATGAGTGTGTTCTTGTTCTTGTTGTTACAGGCCAAAGACAAGGTGAGTAACGAGGAGAACCGATCCTAGAAAGATCAAGAGTAGGTTTGAAGACTTGGTGTAAAAGGAAGGCGGCTGCGTCCATGGATATGGAAGCCTTCCATCTTGAAATGATGGGAGAGATGAAGAGGACAATTAAGGATTTGGTACCAGAGTTGCTTCGCGGCATGCTCCTTGGGCCAAGTTCTTTATTGTCTCCTTCATCTGCACGGGAGCAGAAAATCCCAACCTGAATCCGTTTTCTCTAGTGATTTACCAGTTTTCTCCCAGGATTCAAAGGTGGCCCCTTTTGAAGGGGCAGCTCATCATGAGGACACTGGCCGCAGGCTTGCCGCACCGGTAGTTCATGAGCCGGGCCCGCTGGACCATTGTTCCCACTTATCAGGTTTCCTGGCGTATCCGTGGCCCACAGGTACCGTATCCTCCTAGAGTCTAGCCTTTCTGGCCAGGAAGTCAAGGATTATCTGCTTTGCTCACCTAATGCCGTGTCCATGGAAATTGACAAATGTGCACACCTCGCGGGGAGCATGGGCGACATTTTCTTTGGGTCTAATCACGCAAGAGTACAGTTCACGGCGCAGAAGGTGGTCCTGGTTGGAGCCGATGGGCAGCTGTATTGCATACCTAGGCTTGCCGATGGTATGACAGTGGCTGGCCAGGGCCGTGGCATGGCGAGTTATACCCCACACAATGTCATGGTATCTGCTCCTGGACTAGCCAGAGCGTTTAACATGCCTGCTCTTTCGGGCCTGCATGCTTTCGCTGGCTTGCCAGGAGTATCGGTACCTCGAGCCACGTTCACGCCTGCGAATGTTCTAGAGGACAATGAAGGCCTGCGACTAGTCTAACATTCGTAGGTAGCTACAGAGGAGGACTGGTCTGATGCGTGTCAGTGGTTAATAAACGTCAGACCAGAACTCATAGTGGAGCAGTTGGCTAGCTAGCGGAACCAGCGCTCATCATTGGCATGTAAGCCGGTTGCTACCACGATGCCATCTCTTCCGCTGGCTGAACATATCATAGATATGTTTACAGTGGCAGAGACATCCATTCATTAAGGCGAATGGATGCCTCGTGAAGGCCCTGCACGTGGTGGCAAAGCGATGCCGCATCGTACTTGGTGAGTACCAGAAGTACGAAGTGTCTATTGCTGCACTCTGGCACGTCTCCCAGCTGTTACATGGGATAGTAACAGCAGCCGCATTGCGCCAGCATAGTCCGGTATCGGTCCAGAGAGCCATCCAGGGTGGTATCAACCTGGCTCTGGATTGTTTAACCTGGTCTGTTACCAGGAGTGTCCAGGCGCGGCGCACGTTTGCTTTAGACAACCTGTGCCCATCCAAGGACCTGTACAATAGGCTGCTGCGTACGTCTATGACAGGTCCTGGTATCTTTGGGGGTGAGGGATGTAGGCACCTCCAAGAGATGGTCACCTTGGTAAATAACCAGAGAACTTTGCGCGAACAATTTGAGATTCTCCGTAGAGAGTGAAGCACCCCCTGCGTACCATCCTCAGCAGGCCCGTAGTGGCGGTGTCCAAGTCAGAGGCCAGCCACCAGCGTAGCGCCGGCCTCGGCCATGTGCGCTCCAGCCAGCAGGTGGGGGCGGGCTTTGGTGTGTGAGGACGCATGCTCCTCCAGCGCAAGCACACCAAGGTGGGCCGTGGCCCACGATGATCTGGTCATGGTAACCGTGCCTGATGGGCCGGTTACCACAGAAAGGACCACTCCAGTGAATCTAGGTCCAGAGACAGTGCCACCCCCTATGAAAAAGTTTACCTTGCAGATAACTATCCGCTAGTTAACGACTAGTTTGCGGCAAAGGAAAAACTTAGCAACAGGACTTAACATGGCCTAGCGGCTAGATGTTAATGGCCTAGCAGCTAGATGTTTACCTGCCACTAAGTGGTGACATAATTAAAACTGAGTGACTGGTTTGCAGCAGAGTATGTGATTTATCTGCTGGTTTACATGAAGATCTCTGTTTCTCACAAACCGAGCGGCTGGCTAACATGAAGAACTCTGTTTCTCACAAACTGAGCAGCTGGTTAACATGAGACTGTTTCTCACAAAGACTGTATTTTCCCACCTAAATTTGAGAGAAAGGTCAAAGCTTCATCCTGCCAGAGTATCTGCTTTTCTTGTTAAGGTAGTTTTGTGTAAATATATGTTGATCTTAAGCTTGTTTAAGTGAACAATGTGGTTAGTAAGTATATATTGGTGTAGAGTAAGTCGATAGATGCATGTAGCAAGTTGCTGTGCTGCAATGCAAGCAGATCTTTCTTGAACAAGTTTCTGACAGCAAAGTTGATTATTTTATCATGTATACTAGCAATACATCTGTCATATTGGACATAATTTAATTGACGCATTTAGAAACCTGTTGTCAGTCAATGCTATGAAGACTGAATACTAAATATGGTTGTAGCATAAGGAAGATAAAGTGTTGAGCCACTAGTAAGTTATCACGGTTATTTATGTGCTTTAGTATGAATATACATGCATATATATTGACCTAGTTTAGAGGGAAGTAGTAATGGCATGAATGGTAGCCATTTTCTTCTTCAAACAGCGTAAGAGTAGCGCAAACTGAGCGTCTAGTTAGCGGCAAGATGAGTGGCTGGTTAGCGGCAAAGAGCGGTTGGTTAGCAGCAAACTGAGCGGCTAGTTAGCGGCAAACTGAGTGGCTGGTTAGCGGCAAACTGAGTGACTGGCTAGTGGCAAAATGAGCGGCTGGTTAGCGGCAAACTGAGTGACTGGTTTGCGGCAAACTGAGTGGCTGGTTAGTGGCAAACTGAGTGGCAGACTGAATCCTTCTTAACCAATCAGATTTTGAGTTGTCGCTACTTAGTGGCTAACTAAATTGCATGGTAAAATGTTAACCACCCGCTACTTAGCGGCTAGTTTGCGGCTAACTAGCAGCAGCACTTAGCGGCATGACCGGTTTTTTCGTAGGGGCACTCTTGCATTGCTCATGTCCACCTCTCCCTAGGTGGATCAGGTTGGGGGAGCCATCTGGCCCACCACAGGCAAGAGTTGGAGCAGTTGACTTAGGACCACTTAGTCTTGCGATGGCTTTCAGTTGGGTATTATCCTGACTAGATAGTACAACCGCCATCACAGCTGTCTCTGGTACCGATCTGGCCTCAAAACCCAAGAGATCCAGATCAATGGTTGTGTATAGAGAAGGAAATAAATTCCCTCATGCTAAAAGGAGCAATTCAATTGTCACAAAATTGCCGGGGCTTCTATTCACCCTTGTTCCTAATGACAAAGAGCACTGGAGGACGGAGGCCAATTCTCAACCTCAAGCCACTGAACAAGTTCATAGACACGAGTTTCAAAATGGAAACAGTGAAAAAACGGTATTGACAGGGATAGGGAAGGGAATGGGGATGGCATCAATAGGCTTGGAGGATGGGTATTTCCACATTCCAATGGCGAGGAGTTTTCGCCGGTTCCTGAGATTTGCATTCCAGGGTCGGCAGTGGGAAGTCAAGGTTCTTCCTTTTGGAATTTCAACAGCTCTTCAGATCTTCACCAGGGTGGTCCTTGCTATAACAGTATGCCTCCGCAGGAGAAGCATAGCAGTCCACGCGTACATAGACGACTGGCTGTTAAAAGCACACAATCAGGAGTCATCAGCAAATCTGGAGATAGTTTTGAAAACTCACAGACTTAGGCTGGATAATCAGCTTTCAAAAATCAGAGCTGACTCCATCCCAGAAGTTTGTTTACTTGTGAATGTTCTTTGATCTAGAGACAGGATATGTTTATCCTACTCAGGAAAGGGTACACGTACTCATCTCAGTGATACAGTCAGTGTGCAACAGTTGTCATGTCCTGGCATGGGTTTACTTGAGAATGCTGGGGTTGATGGTTTCTTTGGAACCAGTCATTCCACAGGCGGCCTTATGCAGGCGACCTATCCAGTTATTTCTCATGACACAGTGGGCCCAGAGAACAGGATCATTGGACTCAAATATGTCAGTGTTGGAACCTCTTACTCGCCACCCTCAATTGTGGATGAAGAGAATCTCCTGTCAGGGATAATGCTCACCCCTCCCCACCCTCAGATAGCAATGTATACAGGTGCATCAATGGAGGAATGGGGAGCTTGCCTGGAAGAAGCCGCAGTATCAGGGCCTTTGAATCTGGATCAGTCAATCATATCAATCTACCGGAATTACGAGCAGTAGTACTGGGCCTTGACATTTCATAGAGAAAGTGCAGGGCAAAATTGTTCTAGTCCAATCAGTCAATTCAACAGTAGTGACTTACATAAACCGCCAGGGTGGAACGAAGTCGCTCAGTCTGTAGTCTGTATGATGACATGGAAATTGCTTTGCTGATGCCTGGATCACAGGATTACCTTAAAAGCGGTTCATATTCCGGGAAGGCTAAATCTGTTAGATGACTCATTGAGCCCAAGCATGAGTGTTTTACCTACAGAATGGCAACTAAATCAATATGTGGCGAATCGTCTGTGCAACCACTGGGGGAATCCCAGCATAGATTTATTCGCAACGAAGAAGAATGCGAAGATGACGATGTACATCTCTCCAATTCCAGATCCAATCGCTATCGCAACAGATGTGTTAGCTCTCAGCGGGTCGGGAATGTATGCATACGCATTCCCCCCAGCAATCCTGATTCATCAAATTCTTCAGAAAATCAGACAGGAGGAGTGCCAAGTGCTTCTGATCACCCCAAATTGGCCAAGCCGATCACGGTATACAGATCTGCTGAACATTCTGGTCTGCAATCCAGTTCCTCTGCCTCTGATGGACAATATCTTCCAGGGCAAGGCCCTTCACAACAACCCGTCAATGTTCAAATTGACTGCATGGATGTTGTCAAGGAATCCGCAATTAAGGAGGGCTTTGCTGAGCAAGCAGCCATGTTTATGGCAAAAGCCAGAAGGGGGTTAACCTTCAGAACATATAACTATAAAATCAACAGATTTGCAGAATGGTGCTCAGAAGGATGTATTAATCGAATGGATTCTTCTATTCAGGTAGTAGCCGATTTCCTCTGTCACCTGTATGCTGCCTATAGCTTGAGTGATGAATTAAGTTCATTAAATGCTTTTAATTAAAGGCATGGACAATCTAAGACCAAGGAATTCCCCCCCCCCCAGCAATTCCGTCTTGTAGTGTATCTCTAGTGCTTCAAGTACTAGCTGATATTTAGCCATTTGAACCACTAAGTTCCATTTCCATGAAAATGGTCACACTTAAAACTGTGTTTTTAATTGCTGTGGCCTCGGCAAGGTGGAGAAGCGAAATTCATGCCTTATCAGCCGAGGCAGACCATTATGTGGTTACAGGGGGAGGCCTTAGGCTTCTACCTAGGCTCTAGAACCGCCTTTCAGAATTTTGATTAGATTTTATGAAAAATTTACCAGAAATTGGCAAAACGCACCTCCTTAGTTGCTTGACATATTTCAAACAAATTTAGCTAGAGTGGCCATATCATGGTAGACTCTAGAACATCTATTCCGAATTTTGATTGGTCAATTTTTTTTGGGTGGCTATCTTGGATTTTCCGAAAAGCATCCATCATATCTATTTAAATGCAAATTGTTCAAATGCTTATGGTCCAGATGAGCACCACAGGCCCTTAGGCCTCTTTAAAAATAAGACAATTTATCAATGGAAACAACCACTTATCAGTACTGCATCAGTCTTCACCAAGGGGAAGTTGATGACAGCAGCAAGGAATTTACAAGGTCAGTCTTGTATATGTGTTGTTCATTGTTGATTGTCTCTTGTCACGTGACCCTTTGTACTAATATGGTGATGGTACGTGTTTTATGTGATTCCTTGAGAAGATACAAAAATGAAGCCTTTTTTGTCTGATGTCCTGTAATACTTGGCACTAGTACGTCGAAAGCGTATGGGACATTGAGGTTATTCTGTCTCCCTCCCAAGAAAAGGGGGAGGAGGGAGCGCATATGACATATGGTCTTCTCTCAGTCATCAGTTGTGTTATCCGATGTTCAAATCATTTCCTGGTTGTGTTTTCACACAATTTCAGAATTTTAAATGCCTTAGACACACAAAAGAGCATAGAGGCTTTTGACCTCGCCTCCTTCCCGCCGAAATCAGACGAATTCTGACAATATCAGAGTGTTGGGGAGGTAAGTATACTCTTGAAGTGAAATAAACAAAATCACGGATTTCTTTTTCCACGAGAGTTGATACTTCCTCCCTAACACGGACCCGACCTCTCCACCCCACAGAGGCTCGGTCTTCAGGCTTTCTTAGTTGCATTGTGTCAGCCAATAAATTAGTCGGAGGAAGTGCTAGTGCATGCGCGAGGTTGGAGCTGGCATCCGCCGGACTGTCATCTGACTACCTGCCCAGTAGGGGCACCTTACTGTTTTATACGTCCGGGTGGGGGTGGGGGTGGGGGGGGTCGTATTATGTGATGGCACTCACCGTCCGTCCATCCAATTTCTTGTCCGGAGCAGATCTCGAAGTGTTTTGAACCTACCCTCACAATTTTTGTTTTCGGCGTATGTGTTAAGGGTAGACGAATTCCATTGTTTGTTTCGGCAAAATCTGGCCATATTTTCCCGAGTTATCTCCCCTGAAAAGCTCAAATTTGTCAAAGTTTTCGTGTCCCTGCAGATCTCGAAGAGTTCTGAACCTACCCTCACAATATTTTTTCAGCAGATGTGTTAGGGGTAGACGAAGTGCAATGATTTCGTTTTGGCAGAATCCAGCCATATTTCCCGAGTTATCTCGCCTGAAACGCTAAAATTTGTCAAAATTTTCTTGGCTGGAGCAGATCTCTAAGAGTTTTGAACCTACTCACAATTTTTTTTCAGCAGATGTGTTAGGGGTAGACGAAGTGCAATTATTTCGTTTCGGCAAAATCTGGCCATATATGCCTGAGTTATCTCCCCTGAAATGCTAAAATTTGCTTTTCCCTGCAGATCTCGAAGGGTTTTGAACCTACACTCACAAATTCTTTTCAGCAGATGTGTTAGGGGTAGACGTAGTGCAATGATTTCGTTTTGGCGGAATCTGACCATATTTGCCGAGTTATCTCGCCTGAAAAGCTCAAATTTGTCAAAGTTTTCTTGTCCCTGCAGATCTCGAAGAGTTTTGAACCTACCCTCACAATTTTTTTTCCAGCAGATGTGTTAGGGGTAGACGAAGTGCAATGATTTTGTTTTGGCAGAATCCAGCCATATTTCCCGAGTTGTCTCGCCTGAAAAGCTAAAATTTGTCAAAATTTTCTTGTCTGGACCAGATCTCGAAGAGTTTTGAACCTACTCACAATATTTTTTTCAGCAAATGTGTTTGGGGTAGACGAAGTGGAATGATTTCGTTTCGGCAAAATCTGCCCATATTTGCTTGAGGTATCTCCCCATAAAAGATAAAATTTGTCAAAATTTTCTTGTATTGAGCAGAGCTGGAAGCGTTGTTTTTTTACCGAATGTGTTAGAGTTAGACGAAGTGTCTTGATTTTGTTTCGGCAAAATCTGCCCATATTTTCCAGATTATCTCCCTTGAAAGGCTAAAATTTGTCAAACTTCTTGTCCGAGCCATATCTCGAAGAGTTTTGAACCTACACTCGCAATTTTTTTCAGCACATGTGTTAGGCATAGACGAAGTGTCATGATTTCGTTTCGAGAAAATTCGCCCATATTCGCCAGCGTTATCTCCCTTAAAAAGCTAAAAATCTGTCAAACTTTTCTTGACCGAGTTATATCTCGAGTTTTGAACCTACACTCAGTTTTTTGTTCAGCAGATGTTTTATTGATAGCCGAAGTGTCATTCTAGCAAAGACAAACTGTTCACATTTAGCATTCCTCAAACAAGTATGCCTGCGGGCATATGTTGAGTTTCACTAAAACGCTTGTTAATCTAAGTGTTTATTGAGTGAAACTCGATATTTGGAAACATCAAAGAGAGTTAGGGAGGTAAGTATCAACTCTCGTGAAAAAAGAAATCTGTGATTTCGTTTATTTTCATGTATGAATCGTCTTTCTTTTCATTTCATTCATTCAGCACTATTATTTTACTTTCTACCATCTTTGCATAGCTACATTTTTTGAAATGGTTACACTGAATTATATGTGGGTAGGTCTATAATAACTTTTCTTTACTATCTTTTTTCTCTTCTCTGAATCACCTTTAGTTGGATTCCTCTTCTTTAGAATTATTGTCATTCAAAATTTATTTCTTATTTTAGCTCGCCTGGCCTGAAGGGCCAAGTGAGCTTATGCCGTGGCGACTCTCCGCCCGTCGTCCTTCTGTCCTTTAAAGCACAGCTCCTCATTAACCGCTTGGCCGATTTCAACCAAATTTGCCTGGAAGAACCCCATGGTCGTAGGCTCGAGAACTACTATTCAGAATTTTGATTCATCAATTTTTTGGGTGAAAATCTTAGATTTTATTTTTAAATGTCCCGGAAATTGTCAAATTACTTCTTAACATTCTGACCGATTTCAACCAAATTTGGCCGAAAGGATCCTATGGCCATAGGCTCTAGAACTTCTATTCAGAATTTTGATTCATCAATTCGTTGGCTGAAAATCTTAGATTTTGTGAAAAATGTACCGGAAATTGTCAAAATGCTACTCCTCCATATCTGCTTGACATATTTCAACCAAATTTGGTTAGATGGGTTCTATGGTGGTAGGCTCCAGAAACTCCATTCGGAATTTTGATTGAGCTATTTTTTTGGGTGAAAATCTGAGCTTTTATGACAAATTTACTGGAAATTGTCAAATTGCTTCTGCTTGTCAGCTTAACTGTTTTCAAGCAAATATGGCCAAAATGATCCTATGATCATAGGCTCTAGAACTTGAATTCAGAATTTTGATTCAAAATCTTATATTTTATTACAAATTTACTGGCAATAATCAAATTGCTTCTTCTCCTTACTACTTTGAGCAATTTTAACCAAACTTGGCTAAAATGATCCTATGATCATAGGCGCCAGAATTTCCATTCAGAATTTTGATTGGTAGATTTTTCCTGTGAAAATTTTTTCCCATCTAATGTAACGAATCATGTATAGTTAAATGCAAATGTTTCAAATGCTAATGGGCCAGGTGAGCATCACAGACCCTTGGGCCTCTTGTTGTTATCACTAACAAGAGTCCTTTTATGTATGTTATTTGAGTTATATTTTACATTCTGCTTTTCAAAATTCTCCCTCCGGAGTTTTATTCAATGTTGAAATCTGCTTTTGAGCTATAAGTAATGCAAGGAGGTAGGCTGTAATGTAGTAATAATGGCCAGATGACCCGGAGTGTCTGGTCTTATGTCTTACTAATTACTATACCTACCTCCTTGCATTACGGCCCTCCTCAGGCCACCCCTATTTCGAAAAGGGATTGGTTTGGGGGTGTGGCGGGTGTTGCCTGTGGCCTCTAAATAATGATATTTTCTTAAGTAGAATTAGACTATTCAGTTAAGATATGGTATCATCTAGTCTAGTATGGTATGCGTACTTAACCCATACTTTGGTATAATTACTAAATTTTAGTTATATAATGGATAGAAATTAAGGTAATTTTATTCAGCTTTAGTCGGATATTCAGAGAAAAATCAATCCGGATCAACTTCCTCTTCATGGATCTGCAAACGCTACATTATATCACCGGATTTTATCAAATGAATGATGTCTGTTGCTAAGGTCAAAAGTCATGTGATTGTTATCAGCAAATGGGGTTGTTATTGTGCTTAAAAACTGTGTGTGCATAGTATGTGTAATGTGATAACCCTCCTCTTGCCACATAGTGAGATATAGCATTCAAGCGAATTGCTATGGATCTCAACATTAGAGAGATTATGGAGATACCTGAAGCAGCCTTCAGTCACTCAATACCCAGCAGACAGTGGCTGTCAAAAATTCATCCTACTACGCTTCCCTTCACAGAAGGAAAGAACTAAAGTAATGCAAGGAAGTAAGTATAAAAATTAGTAAAACAAGACCAGACCCTACGCGTTGTCTGATCGATATATGTCGGTAGCTGATTTCTTTAACGTGTCCATAACTTTTTTACAGTTTACATCATGCTCGCTGATAATAGTCTTTGTAGGTTTGTAAACAACAAGGATTGTAGAAATGTAGAATCGCCAAGTGAGCTTATACCATGACGTCCGTCAACCTTTTCTTTAAATGACTTCTCAGGCACCACTAGGTCGATTTCAGTTATATTTGGCAGGAAGCATTCTTAGGGCATAGAGATTCAAGTTTGTTCAAACCAAGCCGATCTGCCAATTTGCCCAGCGGCCATCTTGGATTTTGGCCAATTTTTAGACATCTCTTTAATAAATGTCCGAAACTGCTTGGGGGATCAATTCAAAACTCATGAAACATCATCTATGGCAAGAGATAAGCCAATTTGTTCAAGAGAACTTGATTGGCCAAATGGTTCAACGGCCATCTTGGATGACCTAGTTTTCGCGAAAACAACTCTAGAACCGCTGAAAGGATCGGGCCGAAATTTGCGAGATATTATTAGGGACTAAGCGCCATTAAAGTTTGTTCAAGGGAAGTTGATCCGTCAAAAATATAACTGGCCTGGTCCAATCAAATTGCATAGCGTGTTTAGCAGTCATATTGGATTATTTTCTTTGATGGATTTTGAGTCCGAAATTGGTTTTATATTATGTTTTTTTGTATTTTGATTTCAAATTTGCAATTTTCGAAACTGTCAGATAAATGGTTTGCGGCGATTTTGGATCATTTTCCTGCCAAAAGCTCCCATACTAAAGCAATGGGAAAATAAAAATGTCGTCTTGATAACCACTGGGCGGTTGCCAATTATATTTGGCAAGAGCAATCCGTAGGGCATAGACATTCAAGTTTGATCAAACGAACCTGATCGGCCAATTTGGCCAGCAGCCATCTTGGATAACGACCGATTTTTAGAAATATCTTTAAAAATCTCCGAAACCGCTTGGGGCATCGATTCAAAATACATGAAATATGATCTAGGGGAAGAGCTGAACGAAGTTTTCTTCAAGGGAACTTGGTTGGCCGAATCGTTCGGCGGTCATCTTGCATGACCTAGTTTTCGCGAAATCGACTTCTCCAGCACCGATAAATGGATCGGGCTGAAATTTGGCAGATATGATTATAGACTAAGGGCCATTAAAGTTTGTTCAAGGAAAGTTGATCCGTCGAAAAACATCCAATCAAAATTTAGCTTGTTTGGCAGCCATATTGGATTTTTTTATTTGCTGGATCTTGAGGATGAAATTGGTTTTATTGGCCAAGTGAGCTTATAGCATGGCAGTCGTTCGTCCGTCCGTCCGTCAAATCGCTTCTCCTTAATGGCTTGACCAATTTGGACCAAATTTGGGTGGAATTATCCTAAGCTGGTACCCTCCAGATGTTTTTTTCCCAGAATTTTGATTGATCAATTTTTTGGGTGAAAATCTGTGATTTTATGAGAAATCTACCTATCTATGGTCAAAATGCTACTGCTCCTTAGCTGCTTGACATATTTCAACCAAATTTGACCAGATGGATTCTATGGTGGTAAGCTCTAGATCTTCTTTCCAGAATTTTATGAAAAATCTATCGGAAATGTTTAAAATGCTACTCGTTAGCTGTGTGACATATTTTAACTAAATTTGACTAGATGTATTCTATGGTGGTGGGCTGTAGAACGTCTAATCAAAATTTTGATTGATCGGTTTTTAGGGTTAATGTTTAAAATGCTACTCCTTAGCTGCTTGACATATTGCAAACAAATTTGACTAATGGATTCTATGATGGTAGGCTCTTGACTTTCTTTTTGGAATTTTGATTGAGACATTTTTTTGGGTGAAAATCTTAGATTTTATGAAAAATCTACCGGAAATGGTCAAAATGTTACTCCTTAAGCTGCTAGACATATTTCAACCGAATTTGACTAGATCGATTCTATGGTGGTAGTCTCTAGAACCTCTGTTCAGAATTTTGATTGATTAATTTTGAGCTCACCTGGCCTGAAAGGCCAAGCGAGCTTATGCCGTGGCGACTGTCTCTCGTCTGTCCATAAACTTCCCTTTAAACAACTTCTCAAGAACCACTGGGCCGATTTCAATTATATTTGGCAGGAGCCGCCCTTAGGGCAGGGGGATCCAATTTTGTTCAAATGGAGTCGATCGACCAATTTGGTTTGCGGCCATCTTGGATTTCGGCCAATTTTAGGAAACGTCTTTAAAAATCTCCGAAATCCCTTGGGGAATTGATTCAAAACTCATGAAACATCATCTAGGGAAAGAGGTAAGTCAAGTTTGTTCAAGAAGACTCGATTGACCAAATGGTTCGGTGGCCATCTTGGTTGGCCTAGTTTTCCCGAAAACGACTGGTTCTCAAGAACTACTGAAGGGATCGGTCCAAAATTTAGGAGATATGATTAGGGACTAAGGGCCATTAAACTTTGTACAAGGGAAGTTGATCCATCAAAATACGTGGCTGCCGTGGTCCAATCAAAATGTAGCGTGTTTGGTGGCCATATTGGATTTTTTTATTTGATGGATTTTGAGACTGAAATTGGTTCTATATATCTTTTGGGGTATTCTGAGCTCAAATTTGCTATTTTCGAAACTCAAATAAACGGTTTGGCGGCCATCTTGTATTATTTTCCCGCCAAAGGCGCCCATACTAAAGCAATGGGAAATGTCTTCTTCTGGAGAACTGCTATGCCGATTTTAATTATATTTGGCTAGAAGCATCCTTAGGGTATAGAGATCCAAGTTTGTTCAAATGAAGCCGATCGGCTAATTTGGCCAGTGGCCATCTTGGAGTTCGGCTGATTTTAAGAAATGTCTAAAAATCTTCTCCGAAACCGCTTGGGGAAATCGATTCAAAACTTGTGGAACCTCATCTAGGGAACGACGTAAGCCAAGTTTGTTCAGGAAGACTTGATTGACCGGAATATTCGGCGGCCATCTTGGATGACTTAGTCTTCCCGAAAACGACTTCCTCTCAAGAACCGCTAAAGGGATTAGGCCGAAATTTGGGAGACATGATTAGGGACTATCGGCCATTAAAGTTTGTTCAAGGGAAGTTGCTCCGTCAAAAAACATGGCCGCCATGGGCCAATCAAAATGTAGCGTGTTCGGCGGCCATATTGGATTTTTTTATTTGATGGATTTTGAGGCCAAAATTGGGTCTATATATGTTTTTGGGTATTCTGAGCTTAAATTTGGAATTTTTGGAAACTGTCGAATAAACAGTTTGGCGGCCATCTTGTCGTTTTCTGTCGTCAAAAGCTCCCATGCTAAAGCATTGAGAAATTTTAAATGCCTTCTCGACTACTGGGCCAATTTCAATTATATTTGGCAGGAAGCATCCTTAGCGCATAGGATCAAAGTTTGTTCAAATGCACCGGATCGGCCAGTTTGCCTGGCGGCCATTTTGGATTTCGGGGATTTTAGGAAACGTCATTAAAAATCTCTGAAACCACTTGGGGAATCTTCATCTAGGCCAAGAGGTAACCCAACTATGTTCAAGAGGACTTTATTGACCAAAAGATTCGGCAACCATCTCGATGACCTAGTTTTCCTGAAAACAACTCCAGAACCGCTGAAGGGATCAGGCTGAAATTTGTGCGATATGATTAAGGACTAAGGGCCATTAAAGTTTGTTCAAGGGAAGGTGGTGTATAAAAAAAACATGGGCGCCGCGGGCCAATCGAAATGTAACATGTTTGGCGGCCATATTGCACTTGCAAAAATGTCCACAAACTCATTTAAAAGACTACTAAACCACCCACCAACAATTTTGACAAAAATTGATGGTGCTCCAGGTGAGCGACACATGCCCCTTGGGCCTCTTGTTTTGGGTGAAAATCTTAGATTTTGTAAAAAGATTATCGGAAATTGTCAAAGCGCTACTCATTAACCGCTTGGCGGATTTCAACCTAGTTTGGCCGGGGGGACCCTATCGGTGTAGTTTTCAGAAGTTGTATACAGAATTTTGATTGGTAAATTTTTTGTGACGATCTTGAATTTTATGAAAATTTACTGGATATCGCTTTAAAACGCTACTCATTAACTGCTGTGGCGATTGTAACCAGACTTGGATGGAAGGACCCTATGGCGACAGAATTCAGATCTAGTATGCAGAATTTTGGTCAATTTTTGGGTGAGCATCTTGGTTTTCCAAAAGCTTTGGTAAATCAGTTAAAAGCCTACACCTCATTAACTGCTTGGCAGATTTCAATCAATCTCAGCTGGAAGAACACTAGGTGGGTAGGTTTGGTCAATTCCTTTGGTGGCCATCCTGGATTTCCGAAACGTATCCATCATGTATTTAAATGAAAATGGGTCAAATGCTAGTGGTCCAGGTGAGTGCCACAGGCCCTTGGCCCTCTTGTATATGTTTTTGGGTATTCTGATTTCAATTTGCCATTTTCGAAACTGTCTGATAAACAGTCTGTCAGCCATCTTGGATCATTTTACCGCCAAAAGCAATACTAAAGAAATGGGAAATGCATGGCCCAAGTTTGTTCAAGTGAACTTCATTGGCCAAATAGTTTGGTGGCCATCTTGGATTTTCTGAAAATTTCTGAGAAAATCAAATAAAAGACTACTTATTAACTACTGGGCCAATTCTAATAATACTTGGCTAAACCATCACGGAAATTAACTTTTTCCAGTGGTCATCTCATTTTGTTGGCTTTCGCCAGTGACCAATAATTCCAGGTGAGCAATGCAGGCCCGTTGGACCTCTTGTTTTTGTTTCCAAAAAGGAATGTATCGTATTTAAATTATTTCTCATGGGAAGAAACTAGCAGCGCCCACAAATGTTTAGAGAAAAATAGCAGATAATAAACAAATATGGGTGACCGGTCAGAAATTTCTTTATAATAAATAGTATACAGTAAAATTACATCAAGCCCATTCATTAGCTTACCAAAATAAAATATTTTTCTAAATTTATTTATCTCTAGCTGCGAATGTCTCTAACATTTCCGAGTAAAAAATTGATTTTTATTATACTCATCGACGTTGTTTAAATTATAAAAATATGCCTTGAACTCAATGACCTCGGTGTCTCGTCCAAATACTGATTTTGAAACACAACGCGGACTCGCACAATAAAAATCAATATTGTACTTGGAAATGTTAAATAATATAACATTGGTGACATGGCTGGAATTAGTGTATAAAAATGAGTATGCAATACTCACCAAATGATTCTAGTACAACACAAATAGAGTATTTCCCAATTTATTTATATTTCTGATGAATTATCTCTATTCTTATAATGATTTCATGTGTGAGGCATTTTCCACTCACAATTTCACGGTTTTTTTGTGTATGTTTCTTTAGGTATAGGAGTCGACGTAAGGAGAAATTTAGGCCATATAAAGACTATGCAAATGAATTTCCAACTTGGTTTATTCAGTCAATCAAAGATACTGAGGCTACCCTCTACTGGAAATGGGTATTTAAAACATTCAACAAGAAATTCGCTGAATACTACAATGCCGAGCCAGCAGATCTTCCACAAGGATGGTATAGTATCACCAAAAAAGAGGCGCTAGCTAACCTACAGGCCACTTATAACATGTAGTTGATTAATCATTTCACTATACATGTATCTGACGTTAACATGTTCATGGTCAACCGTGTCCAAACCAGTCTCTGCAATGATCTTAAGGAATGTTCATTTGTAGGCTAAGAGAAGACTTTTTTGAAGAATTTAACACCGCAATGATCTTGTCGAATGTCCTTTTGCAGTCCACATGAAGACTATTTTGAAGAATTTATTACTGCGATGCATGGCTAAATGACAGAGCTAGTCATCACTATCTGATGCTTATTCTCAAGACATTCTTACCTGTAGGTACATTGTCTAACCACTGAAAGTGTCTTTACTGGGAACAGTTACAATCAGAGCCGGCGACAGATTCCGGTCAAATTAGTTAACATGGAGGCAATTGCTGGTGATTTTTTAATCTTCAAATATTTAACTATTTTTGTTTGTTTGATTGAAACATGAGAGGCAAGAATTTTAGGGTTAAAGGGTGTATTATCGAGGTCTTAACCGTTTAACCCTCGAATTTGTTCAAGAAAATTTTAATTTTCTCATAGTAAATGTCCATTTGCAGATCAAGAAAGTTTTTTGAAAATTTAACACAGGAATGACTGGCTCAGTTATCGAGCCAGTCATTCCAGTGGTAAATTTTCAAAAATAGTCTTCTTAGTCTGCAAATAGACATTTCTTAAGACAATACATAAGCTGTTTTTGGCAGATATGAGTGTTAAAGTGTTAATTATTATTAGCTCACCTGCCTGGCCTGGAAGGCCAAGTAAGCTTATGCTGTGCATGGCGAGCATCCCATCCGCTGTCCATCTGACAACTTTTTGCGATTTTTGAAACGCAGATAAACGGTTTGGCAGCCATCTTGGATCTTTTTTCCTCCAAAAGCTCCCATGTTAAAGCAGTACGAAATTTTAAATGTCTTCGAGAACCACTGGACAAATTTCAAGTATATTTGGCAGAAGACTTCCTTAGGGCTTAGAGATCCAAGTTTGTTCAAACGAAGCCAATCGGGCAATTTGGCCAGCAGCCATGTTGGATTTTGGTAGATTTTTAGAAATGTCTTGAACCCTTTGCTGCCCGTAACAGCCCAGGCCGCATGGCTCACTCCAAACTGTAACAGCCGCGGCTGCCCATACGTTAGCAATGACAATGATACCAAACTTTTCTGGAAGAGTGCTCTCCTGCTAGCCGTGTGTTTTATGCAGATGTATTTGTGTGGTGAAATGCAGTACCAGTATATGCATTTTTTTTAAGTGTTTGCTTGCCCACCCACGAGATACAGTGATATCACTAAAACCTCATCACAGGTTATGTGGTCATTTAATTTATAATCGCATAGCATTGTCAGATATGTCATTGCTAAAGTATGGTGCGGCCGGGACCGTTAGTCTTGAGTGAGCATAGATGTCAATTCATTTATTTCAACAAAAATTTAGAAAAATGTCATTTATGGAAAATTTAGAAAATTAATTTAGTCCACACAGAACATATCATAAATATTATTCAGGCATGAAAAGGTTAAAAATCTTATCTGAAACCGCTTAGGGGATTGATTCAAAACTCATGAAACATCATCTAGAGCACAAGCTGAACCAAGTTTGTTCAAGGGAAATTGACTGGCCAAATACTTTGGTAACAATCTTGGATGACCTAGTTTTCACGAAAATTACTTCTCCAGAACCACTGACCGGATCGGGCCAAAATTTTGCCGATATGATTATGACTAAGCGCCATTAAAGTTTGTTCAAGGGATGTTGCTACATAAAAAAAATGTGGCTGCTATGGGAAAATCAAAATGGAGTGTATTTGGCAGCCATATTGGATTTTTTTATTTTATGGATCCTGAAGCCGAAATTGGTATTATATAGTTTTTTTGGGTATTCTGATTTCAAATTTGCCATTTTCAAAACTGGCGGATAAAGGGTTTGGCGGCCATCTTAGATCTTTTTACTGCCACAAGCTCCCATACTAAAGCAATAGGAAATTTTTAATGTCTTATCGAGAACCACTAGGCCAATTTCAAGTATATTTGGCAGGAAGCATCCTTATGCCACAGAGGTACAGGTTTCTTCAAATGGTTGGCGAATTTGGTCGGTGGCCATCTTGGATTTTAAAAATCTCTGTAACCTCATGGGAGGTGCTTTGGTGACCTCCAGAACCACTGGATGGATCATGTCCAAATTTGGGAGATATGATTAGGGACTACTAAAGTTTGTTCAAGGGAGTGTGATATGTCCAAAAACATGGTCGCAGTCAGCCAATCAAAATGCAGCATATTTGGCTGCCATAGTGTGTTTTTATATTTGATGGGTTTAGAAGCTGAAATTGGTTTTATATAGGGTTTTGGGTATTCTGATTTTAAATTTGCCATTTTCCAAACTGTTGGATAAACGGTTTGCCAGCCATCTCAGATAATTTTCGGGCCAAATACAATTATAACATATATAAATATATATATATATATATATATATATATATATATATATATATATATATATATATATATATATATATATATTATTACAGGTTTAAATGTAGTTCTTTGTGAATTCAGTGGAAAGGGTTAGACACATAACAAACAAGAGGCTCAATGGGCCTGTAGCTTTCACCTGGAACATAGGCGGAAAAGATCATTGGTTATAAGTAGAACAATAAGGAGTGGACCAGAATTGTAACAAGAACACAGAGGTGATGCATATCAACTTCCCTTGGACAAAATTTAATGGCCCTTAGTCCCGAATCCATTCAGCGGTTCTTGGAGAAGTAATTTTCATGAAAACTAGATCATCCAAGATGACCCCTAATGCATTAGGTCAATTAAGTTCCCTCAAGAGCAAACATAGTTCATATGTTGCCCTAGATGATCTTTCATGAGTTTTGAATCGATCCCAGAAGCTGATTTGGAAAAGAAGATTTTTAAAGGTGTTTGAAAAAAATCAGCCAAAATCTAAGATGGCCGCCGAACATATTGACCGACCAGCTCCATTTGAACAGACCTGTATCTCTATGCCCTAAGGATGCTTTTCACCAAATTTATTTTTTAATCGAACCAGTGGTTCTTGAGAAGACATTCAAAATTTCCTACTGCTTTAGTACATGGGAGTATTTGGCCCGAAAAAATATTCTTATCTTTATTAGCAAATAGTCATTTCTCCACTCGCCACTGGAGATGGCAATTTTTTCACCCAGCTTAGAGTTCTCCTGTCCCATTAGCTATTGAAATATGTGCATGATATATGGGATATTTGTAGATTTGTACGCAATTTAGCCAGCATGCAATGTCCGTACTCTGTATTACTTGGAATTTCCCCAGAAAACGCCCTGTTTGTGCAACTGGTTATTTATTAGCTAGCTCCTGATATGTTAACAAGTAAGACAGTCTCGATCGCACCAGTAGCATTGTTCAGTGCAAGTGAATCGATTTCTAGGAGAAAGTATGAAAAAGCTGTTAAATATTTTGACAATAATCTGTGTGAATGTTGTTGCTGTCAATGGCAGCAACAATATACGGTCAAATTATTGTCAATATAATTGGTAAGCCATGCGAGCACAACCTGTTATATATTTGATACAAATTTCATGTGCAGCGAACTGTTTTCGCTTCGTGTTCCCAATGACTCCCCCAACATTCTTCGGGGACCTGTTGATTGTCTGCTCGAGACACATGTCAGCACCAATTGCAGAGAACTTGCCCTCAATCCTCTTGACTACAAATTTACCTGCCATAAATCTCTGATGTATAACAGGAGATACCTGGGGCAACTGCCTCATGTCTTCTAGATAGACGGAAGCCCACCGCGGGTAAGTGATATGATCACAAACAGCAAACAATAGTAGTACGGCTTGTACACTCCTGAGATGAAGGTCCCAGTCACCTTCCCAGTCAGCTCTAACTAGTCCCCTAAGAACCCACACTATCTCAACAAACCTATCGCAGAATTTGAATGTCTTGCTCCCTTCCATGTTTTTCTCAGATACACAACGTTTCATGAGCTTGAGAAGTTCTAGTTCAGTCTTGTAGTCACCAACACCTTGAATTCTGAAGAATTTTTCAATACATTCACAGAGCATGGTTAATCCTTTCAGAGACCTCGTGTAGAACAGATTTGACAACATTTTTACCAAAAGCACCCGATTCTATCAATTATAGTTGCTGCGCCACAGTCATCAATGTACTTGCCAATGGCACCCAAGACAACCTTGATGAGATGGAAAGAACCTGGGCACAATACTATGTTGCTGAATTCACTTGGCGTGTTCATAATTATTTCACGTACACACCCTCATCACATGTAACAGGCAAGTGTGACTGTTCTAATCGACCAACAACAATATCTTGAAAGTTCTTGAGGGCAGTGTATACAGTTGCATATTCAGTAACAGGGTATGGCAGAACTGGCAAAACCTCAATGATTTTCTGAGCAACCTCCTCATCTGTCACAAGCGAATTAAAAGCACTCCAGGTGGGCATTGTTTGTTCTGGACAAGAGTCATGAATGCCCTCACTGATATCTGACAGATCTAATCTACTTACAGTCCACGCAGCATCCTTGTTCCTGATATTCTAGAGCATCCATTTTGTACAGACCACTGGGTACCTCATATTGCGCACATCGTCTTGGTTTCTTAGAACTTTTATTGTAACCCTGGAGTTACTGACAAGCCAGTTCCTGATTGAATTGCCTTTCCCGGTGGATGACACTTGTCTCTGATATATTTGGTTTCCCTTGCTTCAGGGACCCCAGTGATTTGTCATGCATTAGAATAAGTACAGTATCATGACTCCCCCCCCCCCAAAACCTGAATGTGTGGCTTCTTCATGGTCGAAGTTTTCAAATGCACCTATGGTAAAATCAGATGGGTGAAAATGGCTTGGAAATGGAACTTGATTCTTGCTTATTTCACTAACATATGACGCCATGTCTGAGTGGTATCTCATTAGTTCACCATAGCTAATGGCCAGTCCAAACTGATTTAAACTAGAAATGAGCGTGGTAAACTCAGATGGGTGAAAATGGCTTGGAAATGGAACTTGATTCTTGCTTATTTCACTAACATATGACGCCATGTCTGAGTGGTATCTCATTAGTTCACCATAGCTAATGGCCAGTCCAAACTGATTTAAACTAGAAATGAGCGTTTTGGACCTGGATACACTATAAATGGATTCAGAATTCACCATATGCAATGGGGTGCGTTTTTTACAATTATGCAATATATAGAACACAATTTGATACACAGATAATATTTTCCTCATCTTTGAAGAGTCTGGTTCAGTGTCGTCCTCACATGCAGCACTGATGTTGCAACTGGTCCTTGTCTCACGGTCAACATTAAAAAGGGTTGAGAAGAAATCTGTAATTTCTGATGGAATCACAATGTTGTGATAGGCATTTTCTAGTTCACTAGCGTCACAAAATTTGTCATTCAAATCAAAATCCTGTCTTAGAAAACATTCCCTCAGGATAGCACCACACTTCCTGAAATCTACTTCTGATTCTTTATTTTGTTGTTTTTCTCCAGCACGGTTCAAACAAGGATTTTGGTCATTGTCCAATGTGTCACCATTTTTTGCACGTTTGCAAGGTACCTGTGGTTGCAGATTTTCCGCCCTTCCATGGTAGTTTCGAATACATTGTTTATGGCAGTACAAATCAGCCCCAAAGACAGCATTTACATCATGCAGATCACATATTCGAGTGAAGACTTCGTCCTGGAGTGCTACGGCTGCCATCAAAAACGATTCTGCTCGACTTCGGATATACGGTATTTCTCATATGTATTATTGCATCTAGCAGTTCCACAGATGAGGCACTTTTTGGAGAAGATATTGACATCCTCTGGCTGACACGCTGGATCACGCGAGGAATATGCCATAGACCTTGATCTGTGTTCACCAGAAGAGCCCGGTGCACTATGCTCTTGCTGGGTTTGCTCGGCCCTGGCAGGCATGGATTTTTTAATACTTTCAAGTGTCTTTAAGTGTGTGTATTTTTTATAACAGTCATGGCTTACATGATAAACTATTTTACTATGATCAGTCTGCTTCAGACATTCCAAAACAATGTCATTTCTGATACCTGCTGCCTTGAAAACCTTTGCCCTGCCATTCTCCGTGCTGGACGTGTTCTGAAGTGGGTCCACCTTCAGGCAGATGATGCACTTCTCAGGATCGAGTTTTGTTTTACTGGCGGGGACACTGTACTCAGTCGTTTTCTTGGTAGAGTAGCCATGGCAACGTGACCTGGAAAAGAGTAATTTATATTTAGTACCAGGAAAGGTCCCAGTGAGAAGATGACTTGAGAAAGCAATTTTTCAACATTTAGCACAAAACATGAACAGACCTAAAAGGGTTAATGTATATCATTACTGAGCCCTACCGGTTTCAAAAACTTTCCTACTATGTAGTCTATGTAAATGTACCAATAAATCAATGTTGCATCAAAATTCAGCTTTTAGGTGTGGCGTTTCCTTTTAAAGGGCCTATATTTTAAGCATGGGTCAAATTTCACCACTATTTGACCCTTGGTGACCATGACCTTTGTCCTATCAGGTGTTTGCATTTAAAATATAGCCTGTGACCCAAGCTACATTTTGAGTGTTCATACATGGCTATATGTTGTTTCATTAAAAAGCTATTGCAATTCTAGTTTCCCCTACCCTAATTTTTGACACGTCTGACAACGCTAGTTTTCAGACAAATCAGTGAATAGCAACATTACTTCCGTTTGGGAACGTCCACCCTCGCTAAAACATGACCACGGACATCCTCTACCAAAATCAAGTGGGTGATTTAGGGGCCCTTTCAACCCCCAAAATACCCCTTGGCTCCAGGACTTAATGAGCTTATGGCATGGCATGGCTGGCATCCGTTTGTCAACTTTTGCTTAAAAACGCTACTCCTCATTAACCGCTAGGAAGATTTCAACCAAATTTGGCTGGAAGGACCCTATGGTGGTACGTTTCAGAACTTGTATACAGAATTTGATTGGTCAATTTCTTCGGTGGCCATCTTGGATTTTCTAAAAATTTCTGGAAATCACTTAAAAGCCTACTTGATAACCACTGGGCTGAATTTAATCAAACTTGGATGAAAGAACCCTAGCATGGTATCCTTCAGAACTTGTATACTGAATTTTGATTGGTCCGTTTTTCCAGCGACCATCTTGAATTTTCCAAAAAATGGCGGGAAATCGTTTAAAACGCTCCTCATTAACTGCTTGAGCAATTTCAACCAGACTTGGCTGGACGGATACTAGACTGGTAGGTTTTAAAACATGTATACAGAATTTTGATTGGTCACTTTCCGGTGGCCATCTTGGATTTTCTGAAAATGTATGGAAATCACTTAAAAGCCTACTCCTCGGTAACCACCGGGCCGATTTCAATAAAACTTTGATGGAAGAACCCCAGCCTTGTATGCTCCAGAACCTATATACAGAATTTTTATTGGTCAATTTTTATCAGCAACCATCTTGGATTTTCTGGGAAATGGCGGGAAATCGTTTAAAATGCTACTCATTAACTGCTTGAGCAATTTAAACCAGACTAGGCTGGAAGGATACTAGGCTGGTAGATTTCAGACCTTGTGTACAGAAGTTTGATTGGTCCATTTTTCCGGCGACCATCTTGGATTTTCTGAAAAATTTGGGAAATCAGTTAAAAGGGTGTTCTTGATTAATCACTTGAACGAGTTCAAGCAAACTCGGCTGGAGGGACCCTAAAGTGCTATGCTTCAGAGCTTGTATATAGAATTTTAATTCGTCAATTTATTTGGTGGCCATCTTGAATTTTCCGAAAAATGGCTGAAAATCGTCTACTAATTAACTACTTGGGCGATTTCAACCAGACGGCTGGAACGAGCCTCGGCCCGTAGGCTTTAGAAGTTGCATATAGAATTTGATTGGTCAATTTTTTCGCCGACAATTTTGAATTTTCTAAATATTTTGGAAAATCATTTAAGACATTTCCTCATTAACTGCTTGGCCGATTTCAACCAAACTTGGAAGAACCCTAGACCCGTACGCTTCAGAACGTGTATACAGAATTTTGACGGCTTGATTTTGATGGTGACCATCGTTGGTTTTCCGATAAATGAAAATTCATATAAAATGATACACATCATTAATCGCTTGGGCAGTTTCAACCAATTTTGGCTGGAAGGATCCTATTGTCGTAGCCTCTAGAAAATCTATTCAGAATTTCGATAGGTTAATGTTTTAGCAGTAATCTCTGATTTTCTGAAAGTTTTCCAGAACCATTTGAAAACGGTACTCCTTCAAACAATAACCCGAATTCAACAAAACAGGTGGAACGATCCTATGATGGTAGGCTTCAACATATTAAACGAGTCTTGATTGGTTAATATTTTGGTGGCCATCTTGGATTTTCCGAAAATCATCCTTCATGTCTATTTAAATGCCAATGGTCCATGTGAGAGCCACAGGCCCCTGGGCCTCTTGTTAGAAATGTCTTTAAAAATCCGAAAACACTTGGCGAATCAATTCAAAACTCATGAAACATCATCTAAAGCAAAATCTAAGCCAATCTTGTCAAGAAAACTAAATTACTTCTCCAGAACCTCTGAAGGGATTGAGCGGAAATTTGGGAGATACAGTTTGGGACTAAGGTCCATTAAAGTTTGTTCAAGGGAAGTTGATACATAAAAAACCTGGCCGCCATGGATCAATCAAAATGTAGTGTTTGGTGGCCATTTTGGATTTTTTTATTTGATGAATTTTTAAACCGAAATTGGTTTTCTATAGGTTTAGGGTATGCTGATTTCAAATTTGCGTCTTTCGAAACTCGTATAAACGGCTTGTTGGCCATCTTGGATCGTTTTCCGACCAAAAACTCTTACTAAAGGAATGGTAAATTTAAAATGTCTTCGAGACCCACTGGGTCGATTTCAATTCTATTTGGCAAAATAGGGCGTAAAGATTCAAGTTGTTTAAACGAATGTTATTGGCCAATTTTGCCGGCGGCCATCATGGATTTTGGAGTATATTTGGCATAAAGCATCCTTATAGCATAAAGATACATGCTTGTTCAAACAAAGTCGGTTGGTCAATTTGGCTGGCAGCTATATTTGATTTTTATCCGATGTTTAGAAATGTCTTTAAAAATATCTGAAACCACTTGTGGGGAATCGATTAAAAACGCATGCAACATCACCTAGGGCACCAGCTGATCCAAGTTTGTTCAAGGAACTTGATTGGGTGGCCATCTTGGATGGCCTAGTTTTCTTGGAAACAAATTCTCCAGAACCGGCAAACGGATCTAGCCTAAATTTGGGAGATATGATTAGGGAATAAGCGCCATCAAGGGAAGTTGATACATAAAAAGACAAGGCCGCTGTCTTCATGGTATAATTCTGGTCAACCCCTGAGGGTTCTACTTATAGCCAATGTCCTTTCTAGTTGAAATGCCTATGTTTCAGGTGAGCGATACAGCCCCTTGAGCCTCATTTTCAAATACTTTGATTGAAAGTTGTTGCAGTAACAATTCTCATTCAAATGTTTATCATTAACTTTATGCATATTATTTCAAAATATATACTTGGTCAGCCTTCTCATTTTTTCTCCGGAAATTCATCACTTGTACTGAACCACATTGAAATCGGTACTGTTGAGCTACTGTCATGACGAAGGTGTATTACCTGTTTACACCTCGAGCGATAGGTAGCAAATGATCAGCTACACAGACATATGGGGCAGCTTTGTTTGAGAAATCCCAGTCAGTACTGACATTGTATGCTCGGTAAATTGAACAGAAAAGAAAACATGTCCCATATATTGTTCAAATATTCCTCTCTTTATTTGGATATGAGGGGTAAGGATAACATTTACAAGTAATATTGTAGGTAATTGGACACATGTATGTATAATATTTTATAACACTATATTACTAGTCCATACCTGTGCGTATTTTGAAAAGTATCATTTTGATAGTTATGTCTTTAAATCATGAAGTAAAGTCACTCCAAGAAAGGATTGTCGTGTATATTTTGAAAACAATGTTATTGAAAGACTGCAACAGCTTGTAACAACACTTATTCCAAAATAAGTGTAATTGTTGTGAAGTCGCTCCAAGAAATGCTGATGGTGTACATTTTGGAAACAATATTATTTAGCGAAAAGAAGGTGGGGGGGGGGGGGAATTATGTTTTCGCTTCCATCCATCCATCCGTCTGTGCATCCGTCACACACAGGTTTTCTTTCGATAACTTTACTTTTGCTTGGAATATCGTGACAACACTTCATGGGAAGGTTGGCTATGGGAGTAGGCAAATGTACCTTAGTTTGACGGTCAGTCAGCCCGTCCCTCCCTCCGTCCATCCATCCCTTTGTCTCTGAATTTGTGTCCGTCCGTCTGTCCAAATTTTGGGTTTTCGTTAAATAACTTTATCTTTGCTTGGAGTATTGTGACGAAACTTCATGGGAACATTGGCTAAGGTACTAGGGAAATGTACATTATTTTGTGGGTGAGTCAGCCCATCCCTACGTCCATACATCCCTCTGTCTCTGAATTTGTGTCCGTCCGTGCATTTTGGGCTTTCGTTAAACAACTTTATTTTTTCTTGGAGTGTTGTGACAAAACTTCACGGGAACATTGGCTATTAGATCTTGTTTACATTTTTGTTGAACAACACTTATTACGATCGCCACTTGTTGAACAACATTTATATCACCACTTGTTGAACAACACTTATATAGCCACTTGTTGAACAACACATATCTCCACTTGTTGAACAACACTTATATCACCACTTGTTGAACAATACTTATATCCCCACTTGTTGAACAACACTTATATAGCAACTTGTTGAACAACACTTATATCACCACCTGTTATACAATACTTATATCCCCACTTGTTGAACAACACTTATATCGCCACTTGTTGTACACTACTTATATAGCCACTTGTTGTACAAAACTTATATCTCCACTTGTTGTACAATACTTATATCTCCACTTGTTGAACAATACTTATATCACCACTTGTTGAACAATACTTATATCACCACTTGTTGAACAACACTTAATATCACCGCTTGTTGAAGAATACTTATATCCCCCACCTGTTGAACAACACTTGTATCGGCACTTGTTGTATAATACTTATATAGCCACATGTTGTACAATACTTATATCTCCACTTGTTAAACAACACTTATATCACCACTTGTTGAACAACACTTATATAGCCACTTGTTGAACAGCACTTATATATCCACTTGTTGAACAACAATTATATAGTCACTTGTTGAACAATACTTATATCACCACTTGTTGAACAGAACTTATAGCACAACTTGTTGAACAACAATTATATCGCCACTTGCTGGACAACACTTATAACGATCACCACTTGTGGATCAATACTTATAACGATCACCACTTGTTGATCAACACATCACCACTTGTTGGACAACACTTATATCGGTCACCACTTGTTGAACAATACTTATATAGCCACTTGTTGAACAGCACTTATATCGATCATCACTTGTTGAACAATACTTATATAGCCACTTGTTGAACAACACATATCACCACTTGTAGGATGACACTTATATCGATCACCACTTGTTGAACAACACATATCACCACTTATTGATCAATACTTATATAGCCACTTGTTGAACAACACATATCACCACTTGTTGAACAACACTTATATAGCCACTTGTTGAACAACACTTATATCACCACTTGTTGATCAATACTTATATAGCCACTTGTTGAACAACACATATCACCACTTGTTGAACAACACTTATATAGCCACTTGTTGAACAACACTTATATCACCACTTGTTGAACAACACTTATATAGCCACTTGTTGAACAGCACTTATATATCCACTTGATGAACAATACTTATATCTCCACTTGTTGAACAATACTTATATCGCCACTTGTTGAACAACACTTATAACGATCACCACGTGTTGATCAATACTTATATAGCCACGTGTTGAACAACACATCACCACTTGTTGGACAACACTTATATCGGTCACCACTTGTTGAACAATACTTATATAGCCACTTGTTGAACAGCAATTATATCACCGCTTGTTGGACAACACATGTAGCCACTTGTTGAACAACAGTTATATCACCACTTGTTGAACAGCACATATCGATCACCACTTGTTGAACAACACATATCACCGCTTATTGAACAACACATATCACCACTTGTAGGACGACACATATCGAACAACACTTGTTGAACAACACATGTAGCCACTTGTTGAACAACAGGGGGGTTATATCACCACTTGTTGAACAATACTTATATCACCACTTGTTGAACAATAATTATATAGCAACTTGTTGAACAACACATCACCACTTGTTGTACAATACTTATATCGCCACTTGTTGAACAATACTTATATCACCACTTGTTGAACAACACTTATATCGCCACTTGTTGTACAATACTTATATCGCCACTTGTTGAACAACACTTATATCACCACTTGTTGAACAACACATATAGCCACTTGTTGAACAGCACTTATATCACCACTTGTTGAACAACACATATCACCGCTTGTTGAACAACACATGTAGCCACTTGTTGAACAACAGTTATATCACCACTTGTTGAACAACACTTATATCACCACTTGTTGAACAGCACATATCACCACTTGTTGGACAACACATATCGATCACCACTTGTTGAACAGAACTTATAGCACAACTTGTTGAACAACAATTATATCGCCACTTGCTGGACAACACTTATAACGATCACCACTTGTGGATCAATACTTATAACGATCACCACTTGTTGATCAACACATCACCACTTGTTGGACAACACTTATATCGGTCACCACTTGTTGAACAATACTTATATAGCCACTTGTTGAACAGCACTTATATCGATCATCACTTGTTGAACAATACTTATATAGCCACTTGTTGAACAACACATATCACCACTTGTAGGATGACACTTATATCGATCACCACTTGTTGAACAACACATATCACCACTTATTGATCAATACTTATATAGCCACTTGTTGAACAACACATATCACCACTTGTTGAACAACACTTATATAGCCACTTGTTGAACAACACTTATATCACCACTTGTTGATCAATACTTATATAGCCACTTGTTGAACAACACATATCACCACTTGTTGAACAACACTTATATAGCCACTTGTTGAACAACACTTATATCACCACTTGTTGAACAACACTTATATAGCCACTTGTTGAACAGCACTTATATATCCACTTGATGAACAATACTTATATCTCCACTTGTTGAACAATACTTATATCGCCACTTGTTGAACAACACTTATAACGATCACCACGTGTTGATCAATACTTATATAGCCACGTGTTGAACAACACATCACCACTTGTTGGACAACACTTATATCGGTCACCACTTGTTGAACAATACTTATATAGCCACTTGTTGAACAGCAATTATATCACCGCTTGTTGGACAACACATGTAGCCACTTGTTGAACAACAGTTATATCACCACTTGTTGAACAGCACATATCGATCACCACTTGTTGAACAACACATATCACCGCTTATTGAACAACACATATCACCACTTGTAGGACGACACATATCGAACAACACTTGTTGAACAACACATGTAGCCACTTGTTGAACAACAGGGGGGTTATATCACCACTTGTTGAACAATACTTATATCACCACTTGTTGAACAATAATTATATAGCAACTTGTTGAACAACACATCACCACTTGTTGTACAATACTTATATCGCCACTTGTTGAACAATACTTATATCACCACTTGTTGAACAACACTTATATCGCCACTTGTTGTACAATACTTATATCGCCACTTGTTGAACAACACTTATATCACCACTTGTTGAACAACACATATAGCCACTTGTTGAACAGCACTTATATCACCACTTGTTGAAAAACACATATCACCGCTTGTTGAACAACACATGTAGCCACTTGTTGAACAACAGTTATATCACCACTTGTTGAACAACACTTATATCACCACTTGTTGAACAGCACATATCACCACTTGTTGGACAACACATATCGATCACCACTTGTTGAACAACACTTATATCACCACTTGTTGAACAGCACATATCGATCACCACTTGTTGAACAACACATATCACCGCTTGTTGAACAACACATATCACCACTTGTAGGACGACACATATCGAACAACACTTGTTGAACAACACATGTAGCCACTTGTTGAACAACAGGGGGGGTTATATCACCACTTGTTGAACAATACTTATATCATCACTTGTTGAACAATAATTATATAGCAACTTGTTGAACAACACATCACCACTTGTTGTACAATACTTATATCGCCACTTGTTGAACAATACTTATATCACCACTTGTTGAACAACACTTATATCGCCACTTGTTGTACAATACTTATATCGCCACTTGTTGAACAACACTTATATCACCACTTGTTGAACAACACTTATATAGCCACTTGTTGAACAGCACTTATATCACCACTTGTTGAACAACACTTATATCACCGCTTGTTGAGCAACACATGTAGCCACTTGTTGAACAACAGTTATATCACCACTTGTTGAACAACACATATCACCACTTGTTGAACAGCACATATCACCACTTGTTGGACAACACATATCGATCACCACTTGTTGAACAACACTTATATCACCACTTGTTGAACAACACATATCATCACTTGTAGGACGACACTTATATCACCACTTGTTGAACAACACTTATATCACCACTTGTTGATCAATACTTATATAGCCAGTTGTTGAACAACACATCACCACTTGTTGAACAACACTTATATCACCGCTTGTTGGACAACACTTATATCACCACTTGTTGAACAATACTTATATAGCCACTTGTTGAACAACACTTATATCACCACATGTTGAACAACACATATCACCGCTTGTTGGACAACACTTATATCACCACTTGTTGATCAATACCTATATAGGCACTTGTTGGACAACACTTATATCACCACTTGTTGAACAATACTTATATAGCCACTTGTTGAACAACACTTATATAGCCACTTGTTGAACAACACATCACCACTTGTTGAACAACACATGTAGCAACTTGTTGAACAACAGGGGGGTTATATCACCACTTGTTGAACAATACTTATATCATCACTTGTTGGACAATAATTATATAGCAACTTGTTGAACAACACATATCACCACTGGTTGTACAATACTTATATCGCCACTTGTTGAACAATACTTATATCACCACTTGTTGAACAACACTTATATCGCCACTTGTTGAACAACACTTATATCACCACTTGTTGAACAACACTTATATCACCGCTTGTTGAACAACACTTATATCTCCACTTGTTGAACAACACTTATATAGCCACTTGTTGAACAACACTAGACTTATAACACCACTTGTTGAACAACAATTATATCGCCACTTGTTGAACAACAATTATATAGCCACTTGTTGAACAACACATATCACCGCTTGTTGAACAACACTTATATCACCACTTGTTGAACAACACTTATATAGCCACTTGTTGAACAACAATTATATCACCACTTGTTGAACAACAATTATATCACCACTTGTTGAACAACAATTATATCACCACTTGTTGAACAACAATTATATCGCCACTATGAAATTAAAACTTGAAGGCTGGAAAGCTGAACCCTTTAATGGTCAAGATTGGGTGCGAAGAGTAAAAGCTTTTCTTAACCCTTTAATGATTAATTTTGTTAAAAAAATCAAAATGTTTGTTTATTGAAATGTTCATTTACAAGCCAACCGAATACTATTACTGAGCCAGTCTTTCCAGTGGTAAATTCCAATGGTTAATTAAAGATTTACCACAATATTTGTTCGCAATTAAAGATTTACCACAATATTTGTTCGCAATTAAAGATTTACCACAATATTTGTTGACAATTGAAGATTTACCACAATATTTGTTCTCAATTAATGATTTACCACATTATTTGTTCGCAATTAAAGATTTAACACAATATTTGGTCCCAATTAAGGATTTACCACAATATTTGGTCCCAATTAAAGATTTATCACAATATTTGTTCGCAATTAGATTTACCACAATATTTGGTCCCAAATCAAGAGTTTTAAGTGAGTCCATAAGTGAGCTCATCATTCTAGTGTAAAACATTAAAAATATCTTTCTTGGCCTGCAAGCATCATCGACTATCAGCAGTAACTAGCCTTCTTGGCCTGTGAACATCATCGACTATCAGCAGTAACTAGCCTTCTTGGCCTGCAAACATCATCGACTATCAGCAGTAACTAGCCTTCTTGGCCTGTGAACATCATGGACTATCAGCAGTAACTAGCCTTCTTGGCCTGTGAACATAATCGACTGAGCAGTAACTAGCCTTCTTGGCCTGTGAACATCATGGACTATCAGCAGTAACTAGCCTTCTTGGCCTGTGAACATAATCGACTGAGCAGTAACTAGCCTTCTTGGCCTGTGAACATCATGGACTATCAGCAGTAACTAGCCTTCTTGGCCTGTGAACATAATCGACTGAGCAGTAACTAGCCTTCTTGGCCTGTGAACATCATGGACTATCAGCAGTAACTAGCCTTCTTGGCCTGTGAACATAATCGACTGAGCAGTAACTAGCCTCCTTGGCCTGGGAACATTATCGACTATCAGCAGTAACTAGCCTTCTTGGCCTGAGAACATCATCGACTAGGCAGTAAATAGCCTTCTTGGCCTGCAAACATCATCGATTAGGCAGTAAATAGCCTTCTTGGCCTGAGAACATCAGCGACTAAGCAGTAAATAGCCTTCTTGGCCTGTGAACATAATCGACTGAGCAGTAAATAGCCTTCTTGGCCTGCAAACATCATCAGCTAAGCAGTAAATAGCCTTCTTGGCCTGAGAACATCATCGACTAAGCAGTAAATAGCCTTCTTGGCCTGAGAACATCATCAGCTAAGCAGTAAATAGCCTCCTTGGCCTGTGAACATCATCAGCTAAGCAGTAAATAGCCTTCTTGGCCTGACAACATCATCGACTAAGCAGTAAATAGTTTTCTTGGCCTGTGAACATAATCGACTGAGCAGTAAATAGCCTTCTTGGCATGTGAACATCATCAGCTAAGCAGTAAATAGCCTCCTTGGCCTGCAAATATCATCGACTAAGCAGTAATTTTGAATATCTCCATCTACCTTGATTAATAAAGGGATAAAGGTGATGATAAAGTATCACAGGTTATATATATATATATACTTTTCAAATTTTTTACTTTTTTACTTTTATTGTTAACATAATTTTGTTCATTATGAATATTAGCTAATCAATATCATTAATTATTATATATGCCAAATATTATTTTATTCACTACAATTTTTAGCTCGCCTGGCCTGAAAGGCCAAGTGAGCTTATGCCGTGGCGACCGTCCGTCGTCCGTCCATCAACTTTTCCTTTAAACGACTTCTTCTCAAGAACAGCTGGGACAATTTCAATTATATTTGGCAGGAAGCATCCTTAGGGCATAGGGATCCAAGTTTGTTCAAATGAAGCCGATCGGCCAAGTAGGCCGGCGGCCATCTTGGATTTTGGCCGATTTTAGGAATGTCTAAAAATCTCCGAAACCGCTTGCGGGATTGAAGGAAACCTCATGAAATATGATCTAGGGCAAGAGCTCAACGAAATTTGTTCAAGCGAACTTAATTGTTCAAATAGTTTGACGGCCATCTTGGTTGACCTAGTTTTAGCACAAAAAAATCTCCAGAACCTCTGAAGGGATCAGGCTGAAATTTTGCAGATATGATTAAGGACTAAGGGCCAGTAAAGTTTGTTCAAGAGAAGTTGATCCGTTAAAAAACATATGGCCGCCGTGGGCCAATCAAAATATAGCATGTTTGGCGGCCATATTTGATTTTTTTCAAGGGAACTTGATTGACCAAATGGTTCAGCGCCCATCTTGGATGACCTAGTTTTCACAGAAACAACTTCCCCCAAACCGTTAAAGCGATCAGGCCGAAATTTGTGATATATAATTAGCAACTAAGCGCGATTAATGTTTGTTCAAGAGAAGTTGATTCGCCAAAAAAAATGGCCGCGGTGGACCACTCGAAATATAGTGTTTTGCAGCCATATTGGATTTTTTTATTTGATGGATTTTGAGGCCGAAATTCGTTTTATATAGGTTTTTGGGTATTCTGATCTCAAATTGGCAATTTTCGAAACTGTCGAATAAACGGTTTGGCAGCCATCGTGGATCGTTTTCCCGCCAAAAGCTCCCATACTAAAGCAATGGGAAATTTAAAATGTCTTCTCGAGAACTACTGGCCCGATTTGAATTATATTTGGCAGGAAGCATCCTTATGGGATAGAGATTTCATTTTGTTCAAACGAAGCCGATCAGCCAATTTGGCCAGTGGTCATCTTGGCCATCTTGGATTTCGGCCAATTTTTAGAAATGTCTAAAAATCTCATTCTCCGAAACTTATGAAACCTCATCTACGCAAAGAGGTAAGCCAAGTTTGTTCAAGACAACTTGATTGACCGAATGGTTCGGCAGCCATCTTGGATGACCTAGTTTTCCCGAAAACGACCTCCAGAACCGCTGAATGGATCAGGCCAAAATTTGGGAGATGTGATTAGGGACTAAGGGCCATTAATGTTTCTTCAAGGGAAGTTGCTCCGTCAAAAACATGGCCGCCGTGGGGCAATCAAAAGGTAGCGTGTTTGGCGGACATATTGGATTTTTTTATTTGATGGATATTGAGGCCAAAATTGGTTCTATATATGTTTTTGGGTATTCTGAGCTCAAATTTACCATTTTCGAAACTGTCGGATAAACGGTTTGGCGGCCATCTTGCATAATTTTCTCGTCAGAAGCTCCCATGCTAAAGCAATGGGAAATTTAAAATGTCTTCTCGAGAACTACCAGGCCGATTTCAATTATATTTGGTAGGAAGCATCCTTACGGCGTAAGGATCCAAGTTTGTTCAAATGAACCCGATTGGCCAATTTGCCCAGCGGCCATTTTGGATTTCGCCCAATTTCAGGAAATGTCTTTAAAAATCTCCGAAACCACTTGGGGAATCTTCATCTAGGCCAAGAGGTAAGCCAATTTTGTTCAAGAGGACTTGATTGACCAAATGGTTCGGCGACCATCTTGAATGACCTGGTTTTCACGGAAATTACTCCTCTAGAACCGCTGAAGGCATCAGGCCAAAATTTGTCCAAGGGAAGTTGATCCATCAAAAAAACATGGGCGCCGTGGGCCAATCAAAATGTAATGTGTTTGGCGGCCATATTGCACTTGCAAAAATGTCCACAAACTCATTTAAAAGACTGCTAAACCACCCACCAACAATTTTGACAAAAATTGATGGCGCTCCAGGTGAGCGAGTGAAACTTGATGTTTTCTAAATCATGAGTGACATACATTTAGATTTTTTCAAATATTAATCAGATTTACCGTTTACCCGTTTTCTAACATGACAAAAGCGGTATGTATAACCAAGAAAGTGTAGAATAGCCAGTAATATTTATCATAACTAATAACACAGTTAAATATGCCTAGATAAACTCGTCTTGGAAACGCATTGTTTGGAGCCAAAAGATGGCAATTCTTTATGAACAACCAACATTTGCCGACAAAACCTACCTAGCACAGTACAGCTCAAATATCACTTAAAATGCACTGTTGAATATTTTTATCAGAATCGGATGGGAAGACATCCATAATTAGATTGGAAGACGTCGCTGCCTATGTCTTCCAATCCAATTAGGTTCAAAATATTCAACAGAATGTCTCTTACATGGTCTTCAAAATTGTACTTACTAGTATGAGCCTGTTCTTTGTTTTGGAAACACTAAGTTATTTCTGGTCTGTACTCTATAGCCCAGCGGGTTGTATGTAGGGACCACCTGTCTTTAGAGACCACTTTGTGAGTGTCCATAAGCTGTGTGCTATAGATAGGTTTGATTGTTATGTCCTAATGAGAGGATATGATCTGTGACTCGAGTACCTGACATCAACATCATAATCAAAATATGTCACTTGTTAGCTGACGTCACAATAAAATAACATAGGTCCAAGGGCAAGTGGACAAAGGTCTGCTAGTGCTCGTTTGAATGATGTGTCTTTGGTGGATTTACTATTGAATAAATATTTTGTTGAATATTTTGAGACTAATTTGTCTAAGAGCTATTGCTACAGCAGCAGCAGCAGCTCTTGAGTCAAATTAGTTTCAAAATGTTCAATTGCTTACTTATATAGTTACCTTGAATTTGAGCTGGGAAATTCATGAATCGTTGTAACTGCGGGTAATCTGTTGAATATTATGAATCTAATTTGACTATAGGAGCAACAGCTCTGGATCAAGTTATTTTCAAAATATTAAATAAAATGTTTATTAAATTGTAGATTCATCAGACATACGTGTACAATTCAGTTTTATTGCCAGTCATTTGCTCCTTTCTTGTTGGACCTACGTCATTTGATCGTGACGTCAGCTAACATGTGACATATTTGATACTAAAGAGTGAGATCGGATCCATCCATTGGTTTCTAACTTGTTTCTAAGTTTTTCTCTATTGTTGTTATCATAGTGCTATTAATCATTTAACCCTCACCTCTGCTCAAGAAAATTTAAATTTTCTCACTGGAAATGTCTATTTGCAGAGATTATTTTTGAAAATTTACCACTGGAATGACGGGCTCATTTATCGAGCCAGTCATCCCAGTCATAAGGTTTCAAAAATAGTCTTCCCTTGGTGTGCAAATGGGCATTTCTCAAGAGCACTGCAGAAGCTGGTTTTTGTCGACTTGAGGGTCAAAGCGTTAAAAGATATTCACTGTGTGATAAAGACTGTAATTGACATGCTTGAAAGTTTGAATTATATTGCATTTATAAAAGTCATTTTGTGTTGTTTTGTGTAAGCCCAGTATTGTGTCTGTGATAATGCATGCGAGACAGATGATTTATGTTTACCATGGTGGATGGTAGCATTTGGGCTTAGGTTACCATCTATATAAGTACTATGCAGTCACTCTATCTAGCTATACTTACATAGCTTTTGCTTAGTATGCTTGCATGTGTATCCATGTCTACATTTTATGTTTGGTAACTCTTAGTTCTACTGAATCTATCGCCACCAATCATGGTCTGCTCATTACCTGTAGAGTCGAAGGAAGCATTTTGAATCTAGCCTGAAGAAGTCAAGATGATCCAATTCATGAACCCATTTCCACATTCAATCATATGACGTCATAATCAACTATGCGGCTTATATGCTGACGTCATAATGATTCGATTATGCCCATCTTTAACGCTTAATAGTCTGACACGTACGAATTGTGTGGTTTTGCTATTTAAGAAACATGCTGTTGAATATTTCGAAACTAATTTGACTGGGCGCTGTTGCTACCATATGCTGCTGTTGAGATAGGCGGGGCATGGCTAAAACTGGAAAAGTCCATTGCAGAACTCTTGTTTCCGGACCACTTAGGTTGTGTACTGAATGGATTTTCTGGTCAATATTATCCAATATTATCTACAATGGATGAATCCAGTTTTAGTGATTTCCCACCCATCTGGAGCTAAGCTTCACCCATGCTTTTCCCGTGCTGGTGTCGATTGAATCCTGAAGTCGCAAAATCTCAATTCCCAGAAAGCTATGCAGGATAACCTGTTGAATTTTTTTAAACTAATTTGACTGATGTTGCTGCTGCAACGGTTCCCAGTCAAATTAGTTTTAAAATATTTAACAGAATGGTTATTAAGTAATAAAGGCATACAATTCATACATATGACGGACTATTAAGCGTCCATGACAGGCTTAGCCATGTCATGCAGGGTCAAACGGTCAGTAATTGTAAGAATTACAGGATTTTCTTTGCTTTGTAACTTGGTTTCTATTTAACGGATCTTCTTGACCCCTGTTCTGACAACTACCAACATAAGGTCAGAAACATTGCCTTTAGGTTGAACATCAGAGGATGCAATCATCGAAATCAATCATCAGAAAACTCATGATGTATGATTGCCATCGTTTTAGAAATATGGATAACGGTTTTACTTTCTCATGGGCACCAGAAGGAAAATAGTTAGTGAGCGTCATATAGGCCATCATCTTTGTACGATAGGAATATTAATTTCCCGTTTAATTAACTAAAGCTGGCCTATGCTTGATGCTGCGAGTTTGGTTGATGGCAGTGGCTTGGAAAGCCATGGAAATATTCCAGTATTACTATCTGTTTTCGGGAGTTAATTATGTGATTGTCTCTAAATTGTATAAGATTTGTCTTGAATACTATAATCGGCATGTGTTTTAGCAGTCGGCTGAGCTAAAGCGATCACTCCCTGTCCGGCCATCTGCCTTTCTCTCTTTCTTGTGCGCCGTCACCAATGGTGGCACGTTTTGTTATTTCTGCACCGATTTACATCAAACTTGGCTGATATGTTCCTATACTAATTTAATTTATCCATTATGAAAATGACGCTGATTCGATGACTAACAGCACAGTTATGGTCTGCATTATGAGACCCAATGGTGGTGTTGGTGGGGGGGGGGGGGTGTGTGTGAAGATGTTACTTCATTGGCACATTTCATAATTTTGTTAGCGATTGACTTCTAACAGGGCGGGTGTGTGTACCTATAGGCATAAGCTACCACCAATATAAGTAAGTTGACCTATTTATTGATAATATAGGTCAAAGGTTAATTTTCTGATTGGAACCAATAGTAAAATATTTGGGCTGCAATTTCAAGAGTTTTTCGTATAATATGAAGTGGCCAGGGCTCTAACTCTGGTTCATTAAGCCGTTTTAAAACTATCGGTTCGATAGTTTTAAAAGGAGTTTTTAAGGAGGAAAATACATAGGTTTCGTCAATTGTTGATGGATTAAAAGCAAATTTAGCAGATATGTTCCTTCCGGCAATAATTAATAATTTCACTGAATATGAAGAGGCCACAACTTGAAACAAAAGCCATAACTCTGGGGTTTTTAAGACATTTTTACGTATTGAACCCGAGGAAAATGCATCTGTGACACGTTTCGTCAATTGTTATTCGATTGGAACAAGATTTGGCAGAAATGTTCCTTTAGTACACTTTAATCATTTGACAATAGTTTCAGGGATGGCCTTTGGTCAATGGTAGTTTTCCTGTTGATAAATAGTGGCAAGTGTTTTGTGTTACTGGCTCAAATTTTTTATTAAGCTTAGCTGACTTCTGAGTCAGCTGAGCTATAGCGATCACTCCCCATCTGACATGTCTGTGGGTGCATCTTCAACAATGGTGGCATGTTTTGTTATTTATGGACAGATTTAGATCAAACTTGGGCATAAAGTTACTATACTCATCTAATTTATCCATTATGAAAATGAGCCTGATGCGATGACAGATTTTGGAAGTTGTAACCAATAGTACCGGAAAGGCCAAGTGAGCTTATGCCGTGGCGACCGTCCGTTGCGTGTCCATCCGTCAACTTTTCTTTTAAACGACTTCAAGAACCACTGGGCCGATTTCAATTGTATTTGGCAGGAAGCATCCTTAGGGCATAGGGATCCAAGTTTGTTCAAATGAAGCGAATCGGCCAATTTGTCCGGCGGCCATCTTGGATTACGGCCGATTTTCGGAAATGTCTAGAAATCTTCTCCGAAAACGCTTGGGGAATTGATTCAATACTTATGAAACCTCATCTAGGGAAAGACATAAGCCAAGTTTGCTCAAGACGACTTGATTGACAGAATGGTTCGGCGGCCATCTTGGATGACCTAGTTTTCCCGAAAACGACTTCTCCAGAACCACTGAAGGGATCAGACCCAAATTTGGGCGATATGATTAGGGACTAAGCGCCATTAAAGCTTGTTCAAATGAAGTTACTGAGTCAAAAAACATCACCACCGTGGGCCAATCAAAATGTAGCCTGTTTGGCGGCCATATTGGATTTTTGTATTTGATGGATTCTGAGGCCAAAATTGGTTCTATATATGTTTTTGGGTATTCTGAGCTCAAATTTGCAATTTTTTAAATTGTTGGATAAACAGTTTGATGGCCATCTTGGATACTTTTCTCGTCAAAGGCTCCCATGCTAAAACAATGGGAAATTTAAAATGTCTTCTCGAGAACTGCTAGGCCGATTTCAATTATATTTGGCAGGAAGCATCCTTAGGGCATAGGGATCCAAGTTTGTTCAAATGAACGCGATCGGCCAATTTGCCCGGTGGCCATTTTGGATTTCGGCCGATTTTAGGAAATGGCTTTAAAAATCTTCTCCGAAACCGCTTGGGGAATTTTCATCTAGGCCAAGAGGTAAGCCAAGTTAGTTCAAAAGGACTTGATTGACCAAATGGTTCGGCGACCATCTTGGATGACCTAGTTTTCCCGAAAACGACTCCTCCAGAACCGCTGATGGGATCAGGCCGAAATTTGGGTGGTATGATTAAGGACTAAGGGCCATTAAAGTGTATTCAAGGGAAGTTGATCTGTCAAAAAAACCCTGGGTGCCGTGGGCCAATCAAAATGTAGCGTGTTTGGCGGCCATAGTGTACAAAAATGTCCACAAACTCATTTAAACAACTACTAAACCACCCTCCAACAATTTTGACAAAAATCGATTGTGCTCCAGGTGAGCGACACAGGCCCCATGGGCCTCTTGTTAGCTCACCTGGCCACGTGGGCTTATAGCATGGTGACTCTCCGGCGTCCGTCCGTCAACTTTTGCATAAAAATTGCGGCCATCTTGAAATTTAAAAAAAATGAGAAATTGTTTAAAATGCTACTCATTAAGTGTTTGGGCAATTTCTACCAGACTTAGCTCGAAGGATAGTACGCTGGTATGGTTCAGAACTTGTATACATAATTTTGATCAATTTTCCTGGCGGCCATCTTGAATTTTCTGAAAATTTTGGGAAATCACTTAAAAGCCTGCTCCTCCATAACCACTTGCCTGATTTCAATCAAACTCGCATCGGAATTTATATAAAGAATTTAGATTGATCCATTTTTTCAGCGGCCATCTTGAAATTTCCGAAAAATGGCAGTAAATTGTTTAAAAAGCTACTCATTAACTTCTTGGGCAATTTCAATCAGAAGTTGTATATAGAAATTTGATTGGTCAATTTTTCTGGCGACCATCTTGGATTTTCTGAAAATTTCTGGAAATCAGTTAAAAGCCTGCTCGATAACCACTTGGCCGATTTCAATAAAACTCGGATGGAAGAACCCTAGCATATGATGCTTCAAAACATGTATACAGAATTTTGATTGGTCCATTTTTTGGTGGCCATCATGAATTTTTTTTCAAATTGAGGGAAATCATTTAAAACGCTACTCCTCATTAACTGCTTGAACAATTTAAACCAGACTTGGCTGGAAGGATACTAGTTTTGGTAGGTTTCAGAACTTACATACAGAATTTTGATTGGTCAATTTGGACCCTAAAGTGGTATGCTTCAGAGCTTATAAAGAGAATTTTGATTTGGTAAATTTGTTCGGTGGCCATCTTGAATTTTACGAAAAATTGCTGAAAATCATTTAAAGCGCTACTCATTAACTGCTTGGGCGATTTCAACCAGACTGGCTGGAACGAGCCTAGGGCGGTAGACTTCAGAACTTACATACAGAATTTTAATTGGTCAATTTTTCCGGCGCCATCTTGGATTTTCTGAACATTTTGAGAAGTCAGTTAAACGGCCACTTCTCAATAACCGCTTACCGATTTCAACCAAACACAGCTGGAAGAACCCTAGGCCGGTACGCTTCAGAACATATATACAGATTTTTGACAGCTTGATTTTGATGGTGGCCATCTTGGATTTTCCAAAAAATGGAAATTTGTATAAAATGCTACTCTTCATTAATTGCTTGGGCAATTTCAACCAAATTTGACTGGAAGGATCCTATTCTTGTAGCCTCTAGATATTCTATTCAGAAATTTGATAGGTCATCTTTTGGCAGCTATCTCTGGTTTTCAGCCGGATTTTAAAAAAAACTTGGGTGGAACGATCCTATGATAGTAGACTTCAACATATTAAACGAGGATCTTGATTGGTCAATTTTTTAGTGGCCATCTTGGATTTTCCAAAAATCATCCACGATGTCTATTTGAATGCAAATGGTTTAAATGTCAATGGTCCAGGTGAGTGCCACAGGCCCTTGGGCCTCTTGATAGCTCACATGGCCAAAATGGACAAGTTAGCTTATGCTTATCCGTCGTCCGTATATCCTTGAACTTTTTCTTTAAACAACTTCTCAAGAACCACTCGGCCGTTTTTAATTACATTGGACAGGAAGCATCCTTAGGGCATAGAGATCCAGGTTCGTTCAAAGGAAGCCAATTTGCCTGGTAGCGATCTTGGAATCAAATTTAGGGCATAGGGATCCAGGCGTGTTAAAATGAAGTGTTTTAGAAACGTCCCCTACAAAAAAAATGGTCCGGCTGCTAGTTAGCCACAAACTAGCTGCTAAGTAGCGGGTGGTTAACATTTTACCATGCAAATTAGTTAGCCGCTAAGTAGCGACAACTCAAAATCTGATTGGTTAAGAAGGATTCAGTCTGGCGCTAACCAGCCGCTCAGTTTGGCGCTAACCAGCCACTCAGTTTGGCGTTAACCAGTCGCTCAGTTTGCTATTAACCAGCCGCTCAATTTGTCGCTAACCAGCCGCTCAGTTTGCCGATAACCAGCCGCTCAGTTTGCCGCTAACCAGCCACTCAGTTTGCACTACTCTTACCATGTTTGAAGAGGAAAATGGCAACCATTCATGCCATTACTCCTTCCCTTTAAACTAGGTCAATATATATGCATGTATATTCATTCTTAGGCACATAAATAACCGTGATAACTTACTAGTGGTTCAACACTTTATCTTCCTTGTGCTACAACCATATGTAGTATTCAGTCTTCATAGCATTGACTGGCAACAGGTTTCTAAATGCGTCAATTAAATTATGTCCAATATGACAGATGTATTGCTAGTATACATGATAAAATAATCAACTTTGCTCTCAGAAACTTGTTCAAGAAAGATCTGCTTGCATTGCAGCACAGCAACTTGCTACATGTATCTATCCACTTATTCTACACCAATATATACTTACTAACCACATTGTTCACATAAACAAGCTTGAGATCAAAATATATTTACACCAAACTACCTAAACAAGAAAAGCAGATACTCTGCCAGAATGAGGCTTTGACGTTTCTCTCAAATTTAGGTGGGAAAATATAGTCTTTGTGAGAAACAGAGTCTCATATTAACAAACCGCTCTGTTTGTAAGAAACGGAGTCCTTCATGTTAACCAGCTGCTCAGTTTGTGAGAAACAGAGTTCTCCTTCGATCAATACTCACCATTCTGTTACTTCTGATATACAGCTGGCCTTGACAGCGGCTCTAGGATTATAGACTTAGAAAGCTTTACCGACTCCTGGGAACCGGGTACTCGGCTCCCAACTGCCGAGTACCCGTTTACCATAGAGCTCATTCTTGTTTGCATAGCAACAACAGCAATACATGCTTTTTGCATTAAGGATTTTAGTGGTTTTTTTGTGAAACAAAAGATCTAAGTCTTTAATTTGTGATAGTTTGTGTGTTCGTGAAAGGATTAACTAAGGACTATGGAGAATACCGCTGAAGATAACCAGGTTGTATCGTTCTTTATTATCCATAGTTAAAAGACTTAGGTCTCTAAATTTCGTTGTGTCGCATGTTCCAATTTCTGACCCCATAGAATCTGGGACGTGTGCTAACAACGATATATGCCAGACGATCGCCTTCTTTAAACCCCAACAGGCGATCGGCAGATATGAAAATAGGTGTTTGCTACGGTATTTCTAACACGAATATCAGCTGACGTCGTTTCTCCGTAGAATCCGAGCGGGTGACGTCACACCCGGTCGCTCGGATGTTTATGTGAAGAAAATTTTTTTCATTAATTCGCGCATCTTGTTCTGGGTGCTGCGTACTAAAAATGGTACCGGAAACTTTAGAATGATCAAGTTTACGTGCGATCACGATCGGTTTGCAATGATCGGTGGTTTCAAAATTCTTGAGTAGATGCGTGGTCTGCGGTTTTACCGTGTGATACAGCAGTTTGTTATACATTTTGTTGTATTCTTCACATATCGTGCTGCTTTCGTTAGGAGTATAATTTATATTGATTAGTAAATATACCCCGAATGCTATGCGATATGATTCCTGGAGCCGTTACATATCCTGGAGGATCTAATATGGGTGTGTTTGATGCCCGCTGCGTTCTTGTCATCATAATCAATGCGATCGTTGTTGTAACGTGGCGGGGTGTGGTGCGGGGAGGTTACGGTTAATTTATGAGTCAAAATTATTTGAAAATTAATTGTGTGCCTTCCATCCGGGTCTCGTTCCGCTTGTTTATTGTAGGTTTGTGCTTATTTTATAGGCCAAGCCAGCCCCACCATCATGTGACGAATGCCATAAGTTTGTCCGTGTAATGTTCAAGGACCATGCTTGTTTTAGGTGTTCCCTGTGTAATATAGATCATAGGTGTAATGTTTGTGCAGTGTGGTCCGTCGAGATGATGGTTAAGTTCCTTGCCCAGAAGGACTTGGCTGGGTCTGACGCGGGGTCAGGCGGTCCGAGACGAAATCGTGGAGCGCCCGGTTCGGCCGGTGGGGGTGCTCCACGTCCCCAGCTGGAGGTGGCGGTGATGGCACCGCCGGCGTGGTTTGGTCCGGCTATGCAGGGTTTTCTGCATAGCGTTCTGCCCACGCTGGTGTCGTCCCTGCTACCAAAGGTTGGGGGGCAGTTTCTCCCCATGCCTGGTACGGATCCTGTCCTCGGACAGGATTCTGGACTGGTTACCGAGGGGGCCGTCTCGTACGGCCCCCTGGTAGTCCCCTCTGGCTTCGGCCAGACGGGTTCTGTCTCTCTGCGGCCACCTCCGGGTGGTCCAGTAGCGGTGGCCGGTCCGTCAGGTGTGGGAGCCGTCCGCCAGGACGGTTCCACGGTTGACTCGTCTAGTGACGGCTCTTCGGAGTCTGAAGACGAGGAGGCCGAGGAGGAGAGGTTGCTGCGGCCTTTGAAGCCGCAGGTGGAGAATATGGAGGTTGATTCCATCCTGGACGGAACCGGCCTCCATTTGTCTGGTTTGGCGCAAGCCAGGTCAGCGGCTCCGCCTGCGGCTGAGGCCAATCCGTTACCGTGCACCGGTTCCGGGCGGCTTGGTTTGTCACCAGCCGTCACGGGAACGGGTGTGCCGGGCCAGGCGTGGTACTCACCTATCTCGCCTGGTCTGGCAGCTGGACGTGGGGTGCCATTGGCGCCCGTGTCCGGCTACGGTTCCGCGACTGTTACGGGTCCATACGGTTTTCCGTGCGGACCTACCCCATGGACCGGAGTGTTTCATGGGGTGGCGGCGGAACCGTGTGGTAGCGGAGTGCCTGGCATGTCAGCCGTGGCTCCTTGCCGGGAGGCCGTGGCTGGCAGACCCGTGAGCACGTCAACGGGTGACGTGTTTGCGGGGGTGTCTTCGTCGGAGGTAGATTGGTCGGATGCTCTGGCATGGCTAGACAGGGTTGACCCGTCTGTGGTTTCGGCCACGGCCGATAAAGATGCGCCCCGTCCGTCGGTTGCGTCGATTAGGACGGGGATTTTGCCCACGGCCCGGATCCAGTCAGTGGGACTGGATCCACGGTTCATAGATTTGTTGGATGCTATTTATAGCAAACAACTAATGACCAAGGTTCAGCTCCCTGCGGCCTCCAGGGAGGTGCGGGCAAGCTGTCGTATTCCGCGGGGGGAATACGACAGGTATGGTGTAGTCCCGTCGGTCACGGAGGATGACCGATGGGTACTGGGAGTCCAGAGTGCCGGGTCGGGTGGTCCCGGTCCGGCACTAGTGGATAGGTCTCAGGTACACCAGGAAGAAGTCCTGTCCCTATGCGATGAGGGTGTGAGGGCAGCGATGAGCGCTGTCAATCATTCTTATCGTCTCCTTCAGTCGGTGTGGGCTGAAGCAGGGGCAGGCCACCCTGTGCCACCTGTGGCGCTTTCATGTGTTAATGACGGCTTGGTGCTGTCGATGGACGCATTGGCAAGGGTGCAAGCGCGAGTGACGTCATTGACCATATGCGTCCGGCTACGGCAGTCAGGGAGCGTCTTCTTGGGATGCCCCAGACAGGGCCTAGCATCTTCGGTGGCCAAGCGCGGGCCATCTTAGCGGATACCGCCAGTATCGCGCACAATCGGTTAGCGGTAAACCTACAGCTAGAGCTAGTGCGGCAAGCGCACGGACTAGGGGCTGTGGGGAAACCGCTAACGGGACAGCCTTCAAAGAAGCAGAAGCATAAGGGCAAGGCGAAAGCCAGGCCTGTTGCGACTTCTGCTTCAGCTGGGTTTTCAGAGCCGCCACCGGCGAAGAAGCCTAGGAAGGTTGTAGAGGCGCCTACCCTCCCCAATGTTGCTCCTGACCGCCCTAGGGGCGGGAAGGGCAAGGGGAAGGGTAAGGGTAAGGCCTCAAAGGGCGGACAGAAGGGGCCGAAGCGTACCTGAGGGTACGAAAGCTCCCTTCATATCCGCCTGGACCGCGCCTGTGCGCCAAGGCGGGACCAGGTCGCCCACTCTGTGCATCAGGGTGTGGCACTTGATTCAATGGTGCAGGAATTACTCGGTTGTTTTGAAAGCAGCTCATATTCCTGGCCGATTGAACATTCTGGCGGATGCTTTGTCTCGCAGACAGAGAATCTTGCCAACAGAATGGTCCCTCAACCCTCCGGTTCTGCGACGGATCTTCGAGCATTGGGGCAAACCCAACGTGGACTTGTTCGCCACAAAGGAAAATGCTCAAATCATGACATATGTCTCGCCGATTCCAGATCCAAATGCCGTCGATACAGACGCTCTGGCGATAAGCTGGAGAGGGATGCACGCTTACGCGTACCCACCCACCATTCTTCTACCGAAGGTATTGGTGAAGGTCAGGGAGGAACCGTGTCTGGTCCTGCTAATAGCGCCGTATTGGCCGAGCAGGGCGTGGTTCACGGATCTTCTAGATCTGCTGGTGGAAAATCCTGTGCAGTTGCCCGAGATTCCGAACATAATCTCCCAGGCCAAGGGACGCTTCCTACACGAGCGTCCCGAAATGTTCAAATTGACTGCGTGGATGTTGTCAAACAACGTTCCACGTCGGAAGGCTTTTCTCGACAGGCTGCTGATTTCATCGCGGCTGCGAGGAGGTCAACCTTCAAGTCATATAACAACAAGGTTAACAGATTTGCAGACTGGTGTGAAGAAAAGGGTATTGATACCTTTCAATCCACTATTCAGCAAATAGCAGACTTTCTCTGTGAGCTGTTCTTTTAAGGACTAGCTCCCGTCACAGTTGCTGGATACAAGTCAGCTTTGGCATCAGTTATCCCTTGTCTAGCCAACAGGGATAGTCCAGAGGTGGCCCAGTTAAATGTGATGTTGAAGGGAATGAGCAATCTCCGCCCGGGACAACCGGTAGTCATTCCAGCCTGGAGTCTATCTTTAGTGCTTAATGTACTGGCCAAGCACCCTTTCGAACCGTTGCGTTCGGCTAGTCTAAAGCATTTGACTCTAAAGGCGGTCTTTCTATTGGCAGCTTCCTCAGCTAGAAGGCGCAGTGAGATCCATGCGCTTTCGGCAGAGAGGAACCGATTTATTGTTTCTGGAGAAGGTCTGCGTCTTCTGCCAAGAGCAGAGTTTATGTCAAAGAACCAATCTTTGAGATATCCCGGCAAACCGATCATTATACCGAAGTTAACTAGGTTTGATCGTGATGCCAGTGTCTGGTGCCCGGTCCGTGCTTTGACTAAGTACAAGAAACGGACTGACTCGTTACGGTCGAACGATAGACATCTGTGGATCTGCCATAAAAAGCCTTATGGTGCCGCATCCATGGATACTATCTCTCGTTGGGTGGTCGAATGCATTCAGACTACTCACGAGATGGCGACTGGGCACCAGGTGCAGGGAGTAAGGGCACACGATGTCAGAGGAATAGTCGCCTTGACCGCCCTTTACAATGGTGTTCCGTTAGAGGACATCATGGCCGTTGCACAATGGCACTGTGAGTCCTCATTCACGGATTACTATAAGAGGGATGTGTCAGACTCAGCCAATCCACTCGCTTTAGCTGTTTTGAAACGATAGTTAGTGACCACACTGCTTTTCCCCTTTTTTCACTTTGGTAAGAAAAGAACCTAAAGCAGGCATGGTCAGGCGAGAGGATGTCAACCAGATTGTGTCACTGATGGCCGAACCGGTGAATGGTTGGAGGTGGTACGTCTGAAGTCCTGTTATCATAAGCTAATACATGGAATATGCACGGAGTAGTTAACCCTCTTGGCATATTGGTGTTTTCAGGCGAGATACATGTTCGTTAGTTCTCTCCCTTTTCTTAGGAGGAAAAGGGGGGGGGGGGGCTGTGACGCGAATGTGATTCGGTTCCGTGAACTTGACAGTCCTTTTAGGTCTCCGTTAGTCAAGTTTGAAGTCTAAAATCTTTCTCCAAGGGGCAAAATTAGCATTTATGGCTTGCCCCTTCCCACCAGGTTACTGATCAAATCTGGTGTATATCAGAAGTAACAGAATGGTGAGTATTGATCGAAGGAGAATCCAGGAAATTTCAATTTCCCTTTCTCCGAGATCTAACAATACTCACCATTCTGTTACGGACCCAGCCTCCCAGCCCCACGGAGGCAAGCCATAGTTTTCTCTTGTTTGGTGGCTATGCAAACAATATGAGCTCTATGCTAAACGGGTACTCGGCAGTTGGGAGCCGAGTACCCGGTTCCCAGGAGTCGGTAAAGCTTTCTAAGTCTATAATCCTAGAGCCGCTGTCAAGGCCAGCTGTATATCAGAAGTAACAGAATGGTGAGTATTGTTAGATCTCGGAGAAAGGGAAATTGAAATTTCCTGCATTCTTCATGCTAACCAGCCACTCAGTTTGTGAGAAACAGAGTCCTTCATGTTAAGCAGCCACTCAGTTTGTGAGAAAGAGTCCATCATGTTAACCAGCCACTCAGTTTGTGAGAAACAAGAGTCCTTCATGCTAACCAGCCGCTCAGTTTGTGAAAAACAGAGTCCTTCGTGTTAACCAGCCACTCAGTTTGTGAGAAACAGAGTTCTTCATGTTAACCAGCCACTCAGTTTGTGAGAAACAGAGTTCTTCATGTTAACCAGCCACTCAGTTTGTGAGAAACAGAGTCCTTTATGTTAACCAGCCGCTTAATTTGTGAGAAACAGAGTCCTTTATGTTAACCAGTCGCTTAGTTTGTGAGAAACAGAGTCCTTCATGTTAACCAGCCGCTCAGCTTGTGAAAAACAGAGTCTTTCATGTTAACCAGCTACTCAATTTATGAGAAACAGAGTCCTTTATGTTAACCAGCCGCTTAGTTTGTGAGAAACAGAGTTCTTCATGCTAACAAGCCACTCAGTTTGTGAGAAACAGAGTCCTTCATGTTAACCAGCCGCTCAATTTATGAGAAACAGAGTCCTTCATGTTAACCAGCTGCTCAGTTTGTGAGAAACAGAGTCATTCATGCTAACCAGCCACTCAGTTTGTAAGAAACAGAGTCCTTCATGTTAACCAGCCACTCAGTTTGTGAGAAAGAGTCCATCATGTTAACCAGCCACTCGGTTTGTGAGAAACAAGAGTCCTTCATGCTAACCAGCCGCTCAGTTTGTGAGAAACAGAGTTCTTCATGTTAACCAGCCACTCAGTTTTTGAGAAACAGTGTTCTTCATGTTAACAAGCTGCTCAGTTTGTGAGAAACAGAGTTCTTCATGCTAACCAGCCACTCAGTTTGTGAGAAACAGAGTCCTTCATGTTAACCAGCCGCTCAATTTATGAGAAACAGAGTCCTTCATGTTAACCAGCTGCTCAGTTTGTGAGAAACAGAGTTCTTCATGCTAACCAGCCACTCAGTTTGTAAGAAACAGAGTCCTTCATGTTAACCAGCCACTCAGTTTGTGAGAAAGAGTCCATCATGTTAACCAGCCACTCGGTTTGTGAGAAACAAGAGTCCTTCATGCTAACCAGCCGCTCAGTTTGTGAGAAACAGAGTCCTTTATGTTAACCAGCCGCTTAGTTTGTGAGAAACAGAGTCCTTCATGTTAACCAGCCGCTCAGCTTGTGAAAAACAGAGTCTTTCATGTTAACCAGCTGCTCAATTTATGAGAAACAGAGTCCTTTATGTTAACCAGCCGCTTAGTTTGTGAGAAACAGAGTTCTTCATGCTAACCAACCACTCAGTTTGTGAGAAACAGAGTCCTTCATGTTAACCAGCCGCTCAATTTATGAGAAACAGAGTCCTTCATGTTAACAAGCTGCTCAGTTTGTGAGAAACAGAGTTCTTCATGCTAACCAGCCACTCAGTTTGTAAGAAACAGAGTCCTTCATGTTAACCAGCCACTCAGTTTGTGAGAAAGAGTCCATCATGTTAACCAGCCACTCGGTTTGTGAGAAACAAGAGTCCTTCATGTTAACCAGCCACTCAATTTATGAGAAACAGAGTTCTTCATGTTAACCAACCACTCAGTTTTTTAGGAACGGAGTTCTTCATGTTAACCAGCTGCTCAGTTTGTGGTAAATCACATACTCTTCTGCAAACCAGCCACTCAGTTTTAATTATGACACCACTTAGCAGCAGGTTAACATCTAACCGCTAGGCCATGTTAAATCCTGTTGCTCAGTTTTTCCTTTGCCGCAAACTAGTCGCTAACTTAAGCGGCTAGTTATCCGTAAAGTAAACTTTTTAGTAGGGGGTCTTTAAAATCTCTGAAACCATTTGAACGAGCGATTCAAAACTCAGGAAATATGATGTAGGGCAAGAGCTGAACCAGATTTGTTCAAGGGAACTTGATTGGCTAAATCGTTCAGCAGCCATCTTGGATAACCTATCCCCAGAACCACTGGGGAGATCTTCATTATGGCCTAAAGATGATTGAAGTGTGTTCAAGGGAAGTTGATACATAAAAAAACATGACCGCTATGGACCAATCAAAATATAGCTTGCTTGGCGAGTATATTGCATTTTTTTTATTTTGATGGATTTTGAGGCCGAAATTGGTTTTATATGTTTTTGGGTATTTTGATTTTAAATTTGCCATTTTCATTTGTCGGATAAACGGTTTGGCAGCCATCTTGGATCATTTTCCCGCCAAAGGCTCCCATGCTAAAGCAATGGGAAATTTAAACTTTCTCGAGAACCACTGGGTAGATTTCAAGTATATGTGGCAGGAATTATCCTCCAGGCATAGGGATCCAAGTTTGTTTAAAGGAAGCTGATCAGCCAATTTGGCCGGTGGCCATCTTCGATTTTGGCCTATTTTTAGAAATGTCTAAAAATCTTCTTTTCCGAAACCATTACCAGCGTTGTTCAAGGGAACGTGATTGGCCAAATCATTTGGTGGCCATCTTGCATGACCTAGTTTTCGGGAAAACGACCTTCCCAAGAACTGCTGAACGAATGGTGCCCAAATTTGGGAGATATCATTAGAGCCTAAAGATCATTAAAGTTTGTTCAAGGGAAGTTGATGGGCAAAAGACATGGCCGCCTTGGACCAATCAACCGTTTGATGGCGTTTTGGATATTTTATGTTGATGGATTTTCAACCCAAAATTGGTTTTATATAGGTTTTTAACTCACCTGACATGGCCTGAAAGGCCAAGTGAGCTTATGCCGTGGCGACCATCCATCCGTCCACCCGTCGTCCATCAACTTTTCCTTTAAACAACTTCTCAAGAACGTCTGGGCCGATTTCAGTTATAGCTGAACAGAGTTTGTTCAAGGGAACTTGATTGACCAAATGGTTCGGCGGCCATCTTGGATGACCTAGTTTTCGCAAAAATTACTTCTTCATCAGAACCACTGAAGCGATCAGGCTGAAATTTGTATTATATGATTAGGCAATAAGGGCCATTAAGGTTTGCCCAAAAGAAGTTGATCCATCAAAGAACATGGCCGTCGTGGGCCAATCAAAATATAGCGTGTTTGGCGGCCATATTGGATTTTTTGTTTGATGGATTTTGATGCTGAAATTGGTTTTATATATTTTTGGGTATTCTGATCTCAAATTTGCAATTTTCGAAACTGTCGGATAAATGGCGGCCATCTTGGATCATTCTCCCACCAAAAGCTCCCATACCAAAGCAATGGGAAATTTAAAATGTCTTCTCGAGAACTACTGGGCCGATTTCAATTATAGTTGGCAGGAAGCATCCTTACGGCATAGAGATTCAAGTTTGTTTAAAAAAAAACATGGCCGTTGTGGACCAATCAAAATATAGGATGTTTGGCGGCCATATTGGATTTTTTTGTTTTGATGGATTTTGAGGCCGAAATTAATTTTATATAGGTTTTTGGGTATTCTGATCTCTAATTTGCAATTTTCGAAACTCGGATAAACGGTTTGGTGGCCATCTTGGATCATTTTCCCCCCAAAAGCTCCCATACTAAAGCAATGGGAAATTTAAAATGTCTTCTCGAGAACTACAGGGCCGATTTCAGTTATATTTGACAGGAAGCATCCTTACGGCAAGTTTGTTCAAATGAAGCCGATCGGCCAATTTGGCCGGCAGTCATCTTGAATTTTGGCCGATTTTTAGAAATCTTCTCTGAAACCGTTTAAGGATCGATTGAGACGTCATGAAATATGATCTAGGATAAGAGCTGAAACAACCTTGTTCAAGGGAACTTGATTGGCCAAATGGTTCAGCAGCCATCTTGTACGATCAGTCCGAAATTTGTGATATATGATTAGGAACTAAGGACCATTAATGTTGGTTCAACTGAAGTTGGTCCATCAAAAAACATGGCCGCCATGGGCCAATCAAAATGTAGCGTGTTTTGGCGGCCATATTGGATTTTTTTGTTTGATGGATTATGAGACCGAAATTGGTTTTATATATGTTTTTGCATATTGTGATTTCAAATTTGCCATTTTCGAGACTGTCGGCTAAACGGTTCAGCAGCCATCTTGGATCATTTACCTGCCCAAATCTCCCATACTGAAGCAATGGGAAATATAAAATGTATTCTCGCGAACCACTGGGCTGCTTTCAACCATATTTGACAGGAGGCATCCTTTGGAAAACAGGAGGGAATATGGATACAAAGTTTTTCAAAGGGAGATGATCGGCCAATTTGGCCCTCAGCCATCTTGGATTTTGTCCGACTTTTAAAAACGTCTTTAAAAATCTTCTCTGAAACTGCTTGGGGGATCGATGCAGACCTTATGAAATATTATGTAGGATAAGAGCTGAACCGAGTTTGTTCGAGGATCTTAATTTGCCAAATGGTTCGGTGGCCATCTTGGATGACCTAGTTTTCGCGAAAACGACTTCTCCAGATCTGCTGGATGGATCGGGCCGAAATTTTGCTGATATAATTAGGGCCGAAACGCCATTAAAATTTGTCCAATGAAAGTTGATATGTAAAAAAAAACCCATGTCCGCCATGAATCAATCTAAATATAACGTTTTTGGCGGACATCAAATTTCTGAGAAAAACATAAAAAGACTTAATTATTAACCACAGGGTCAATTTTAATAAAACTTGGCTAAACTTTCTTCACAGAAATTTGATTGGTAGATTTTTACGGTGGTCATCTCTTTTTGTTCGGTTATGCGAGTCGCCAATAATTCCAGGTGAGTGGCATAGGCCCCTTAGGCCTCTTGTTGCGTATGCTGATTTCAAATTTACCGTCTTCGAAACTGTTGAATAAATGGTTTGTCGGCCATCTTGGATCGTTTTCCTGCCAAAAGCTCCGAGAACAAAGCAATTGGAAATTTAAAATGTCTTCTCGAGAACAACTGGACCGTTTTAAAGTATATTTGGCAAGAAGCATTCTTAGGGCATAGAGATCCATGTTTGTTCAAAGGAACTTGATCAGCCAAATAGTTCGGCGGCCATCTTGGATGACCCAGTATTCGCGAAAATGACCTCCAGAGCCGCTGGACAGGTCGGGACAAAATTTGGGAGATATGATTAGGGATTAAGACCATTAGAGTTTGTTCCATGGAGATATGTCAAAACAACATGTACGCCATGAATCAATCGAAATTTAGCTTTTTTAGTGGACATCTGTTATTTTCTGCAAATTTCTGAGAAAATCATAAAAAGACAACTTATTAACGAATGGGCCAATTTTAGTGAAACTTGGCTAAACCTTCTTCACAGAAATTTGATTGGTAAATTTTTCCAGTGGTCATCTCATTTTATTCGGTTATGCCAGTGGCCAATAATTGCAGGTAAGCGATGTAGGTCGCTTGGGCCTCTTGTTTGCTCACCTGACCAGAATGGCCAAAAGAGCTTATCCAATGGTGAGTGTCCCTCGTTCGTCTGTCAAAATTTGATTTGAAACATCTTCCAAACCACTATGATAATCTGAACCACATTGGGCTGGAAGGATCCTATTGTTGTACGCTCGAGAAATTCTATTCAGAACTGTGATTGGGCGATTTTTTTTGGTAGCCATCTTGGATTTTGCGAAAAATTTTACAGAACCCTATAACTTAATTAATATGCCTCCGTTTCAACTAAAATTGTTTGGAACGCTATTATGTCGGTAGGATTCAACATACAAACACAAATTTTAATTAGTCAGCCAAGTGAGCTTAAGCCATGGCGGCAGGCCATCCATACATCATCCGTTCATCAAATTAAGGCCGTCCATACATCATCCATTCATCAAATTGAGGCCGTCCATACATCATCCGTTCATCAAATCGCATCTCCTCTAAGAATCCTATGGTGATAGGCTACAGGATTTCTATTCAAAATCTTAATTTCTAAATTTTTCCGGTGGTCATCTTGGAGCTCCCCAAAATTATCTGGAAATCATTTAAAACGCTACTCTCCAATATCAACTACCCGATTTCGACGAAACATTGGTGTCATAATCCTGTGATGGTGCGCTTCAAGACTTCTGAGGAAAAATGGTCAATTTTCCCCCAGGTCATCTTGGATTTTCTTAAAATTTTGGGAAATCAGTTAAAAGCATATGCCTTACTGACCGCTTGGCCAATTTCAAGCAAAGTTGTTGGGAAGGACTCTAGAGTGGTACGCTTCTGAAGGTATATACAGAATTTTGATTTGTCCATTTTTTCGGTCGGCCATCTTGATTTTTTTTTTAAATGACGGGAAATCGCTAAACCTATCGGGGTAGGCTCCAGAATATCTATTCAGACTTGATTCGTCGACTTTTTGGGTGTTTTTCGTCGATTCTTTTGGGTGAAAATCTCTGATTTTAAGAAAAATTTATTTGAAATTGTCACATTCTCCTTAGCTGCTTGACAGAATTTTTTAAAAATTGCTTAGAATGATCATGGTAGGCTCCATAACCTTTATTCAAATGTATGCTTGGGCAAGTTTTGGGGTGAAAATCGTAAATTTTATAAAGAATTTACCAGAAATTGTCAAAAGTTAGCCGTTTGGTGGATACATTCGGCTGGAAGGATTCTATCGGGGCAGGCTCTTGAACCGTATTCAGAACTTTGCTTGGTTGAGTCTTTTGTGGCCATCTTGGATTTTTTTTTACATTTTCCTGAACCATTTAAAGCGCTACTCATTTATTAGTTCACCTTGAATATTCTGAAAAATGGTGGGAAATCGCTTAAAAGCTTACTCCTCATTAACCACTTGGCCGATTTCAAGCAAACTCAGTTGGAACGACCCTAGAGGTGTATGCTTCAGAAGGTGTATACTAAACTTTGATCGGTCAATTATTTTGAAGGCTATCTTGAATATTCTGAAAAAGGGAGGGAAATCGTTTAAAATCTTAGTCCTCATTAACCTCTTGGCCGATTTCAAGCAAACTCATTTGGAAGGACCCTAGAGTTGTATGCTTCAGAAATTGTTTACAGAATTTTGATTAGTCAATGTTTCCTGAGGCTATCTTGAATTTTCAAAAAAATGCTGGGAAATCGTTTAAGACGCAACTCTTCATTAACTGCTAGTGCAATTTCAACCAGATTTGGCCAAAAGAATACAAGGCTAGTACAGAATTTTGATTGGTAAATTTTTCTGGTGGCCATTGTGGATTTCTGGAAATCTTTTAAAACCCTACTCCTCATTAACCACTTGTCCAATTTCAAGCACACTCGGTTGGAAGGACCCTAGAGTGGTATGCTTCAGATCACAATTTTGATTGATCAGTTTGCTCGGCAGCCATCTTGAATTTTCCGAAAAATGGGAAATCGTTCAAAATGCTACTCATTAACTGCTTGGACAATTTCAACCAGACCTGGCTGGAAGGATACTAGGCTGGTAGGTTTCCGAACTTGTATACAGAATTTTGATTGGCCAATTCTTTCGGCGGCCACCGTGGATTTTTTTTAATTGCGGAAATCACTTAAAAAGCTACTCCTCATTAACCGCTTGAACGATTTCAAGCAAACTTGGCTGGAAGGATCCTAGAGTGGTGTGCTTCAGAGTATACCAAATTTTGATTGGTCAATTTGATCGACAGCCATCTTGTATTTTCAAAAAGATTGGGAATTTGTTTAAAATACTACTCATTAACTGCCTATCCAATTTCAAGCAGATTTGATTGGAAGGAACCTATTGTGGTATCCTCTAGTAAATCTATTCTGAATTTTGATAGGTCAATATTTTGCCAGCCATCTTTGATTTTCTAAAGAATTTCCGAAACCATTTAAAAACAGTACTCTTAATCAATGGCCCGCTTTCAACAGAACTTGGGTGGAACGATCCTATGATGGTAGGCTTCAACATATCAAACGAGAATCTTGGTTGGTAAATCTTTTTGGTGGCCATCTTGGGATTTCCGAAAATTATCCATCATGTCTATTCAAATGCTAATGGTCCATCTGAGCATCACAAGCCCTTGGGCCTCTTCTTATTGATGACCCGATTTCAATGAAACTTGGGTGGAATGATCCTATGGCATTATGCTTCGACATATCAAACGAGAGTTTTGATTGGTCAATTTATTTTGTGGCAATCTTCGATTTTTCAAAAATTATCCATCATGTCTATTCAAATGCAAATGGTGAAAATTGTGATTTGGTCCAGGTGAGCGTCACGGGCACTTGGACCTGTAAGTGTTTTGGGTGGCCATCTTAGATATTCCGACAAATGGGAAATCATTTAAAATTCTACTCATTAACAGCATTAGCGTTAACTCTTTAATCACCAAATTTGCTCATGAAAACCTGAAAATTTGCTTATTGAATGTCAATTTGCAGGTCAATAGAAGACTAATTTTGGAAATTTATCACTGGAATGACTGGCTCAGTTATCAAGCCGGTCATGACAGTGTTAAATTTCCAAAAATTGTTTTCTCTTGGCCTGCAAATTGACATTCCTCAAGACTTCGGCATGAAAGGGTTAATGCTTGGACATTTTCAACCAATTTTGGCTGGAAGTATCATATAGTGGTAGCCAATTGAAATTCTATTCAGAATTTTGAGACATCAATGTTTTGGCGGCCATCTGATTTTCTGAAAATGTTCTGGAACCATTTAAAAACTACTTAATCTATGGCCCAATTTCAACAAAACTTGGGTGTAACGATCCTATGATGGTAGGCTTCAACATACCAAACAAGAATCTTGATTGGTTAATTTTTTGCTCACCTGGCCAGAATGGCCAAGCGAGCTTATGCCATGTTGATCGTCTTTCGTCTTTCCATCCAGCCAGTCAACATCCGTCCATCCATCAACTTTTGCTTTAAAATGCTACTCATTAACAGCTTGGCGGATTTCAACCTAATTTGGCAGGACCCTATGGGTGCAGTCTTCAGAACTGGTATACAGAAATTTGATTGTTCAATTTTTTGGGTGAAAATTTCAGATTTTACGAAAGATTTACCAGAAATTACCAAAACTCTACTCATTAACCACTGGGTGTATTTGGACGTAATTTGGGTGGAACGACTCTATGGCTCTAGGCTTCAGAAGTTGTATACAGAATTTTGATTTGTCCATTTTTTGGCCGAAAATCTTTTTACGAAAAATTTACTGGAAATTGTCAAAACTCTGCTCATTAACCGTGTGGCTGATTTCAATTTAATTTGTCTGGAAGGATCCTATGGGGCTGGCTTCAGAACTTGTATACATAACTTTGATTGTTCAGCTTTTTCGGCGCCCATCTTGAATTTTCTAAATAATAGCGAGAAATCATTTAAAACAATATGCTCGGGTGATTTCAAACAGACTTGGCTGGAGGATGCTAGGGCGATAGGTGGTACGCTGTTTCGTCGAACATGTGTACAGAATTTTGATTGGTAAATTTTCCGGCAGCCATCTTGGATTTTCTGAAAAAGGTGGAAAATCTTTTTAAATGCTATTTCTCATTAACCGCCTTGACGATTTCAACCAGACTTGGCTGGAAGGACCCTTGTATGGTAAGCTTTAGAATTCATATACAGAATTTTGATTGGTCAAATTTTCCAGTGGCCATCCTTGATTTTGTGAAAATTTTGAGAAATCAGTTAAAAGGCTACTCCTTATTAACCCCTTGGCCGATTTCAACCAAACTCAGCTGAAAGGACCATATGTGAGTAGGCTTCAGAACATACATACAGAATTTTGACTGGTCAATTTTTCCGGTGGCCGTCTTGGATTTTCCAGAAATCCTTTAAAATGCTACTCTACCTTAATCAATGGACCGATTGCAGCGAAACTTGGGTGGAATGGTCCTTTGGTGATAAGCTTCAAGAGTTTTAATGATAAATTTTTTTGCCAGGCAGCCATCTGGGATTTTCCAAAAATTTCGGGAAATCCTTTAAAACGCTACTCCTTACCCAATGGCCATATTTCAGTGAAACATTGCTGGAAGTTTTGTATACCGGAATTTGATTTGTAAATTTTTTTGGATCTTGGATTTTCCATAAATTTTCCAGAAACCTTTAAATCACTACTATTACTTATAGTAGTCAAGTAATTTTGAGGGTGACTGATTCAAAAGTCATGAAGGATCATACAGAATGGTTAAAACTTATCATGAAACAACCGCTCTCTGACCAATTCATCCAGAAGTGGAGAGGTGAAATTTTTAACAGTGGTCTGTGTACAACATTTAGGATTTTAAAAGAATTTAAGTTCGAAGAATATCTAATGTCTCTCCCTCAAAAATTCTCAAATTCAGTAGGCAAATTTAGAACCAGTAACCAGTGCAAACAACCGACTGCGGGTAGAACAGGGCAGATTTAATGGACTGATATCAAGAAATGAACGCGCGTGTACACTCTAATATACAAACTTATTAGGCAACGAAGTCAACTATCTCTTCAAGTGCCCGGTTTTAGTGACAGAGAGAAAGGAGTACATAGGCCAATACTTCAGGCTACGGCCCAATATTTCTAAAATGGAGCAACTTTTCAATAAACAGAACTGCAAGAACATTATTTCCCTTTGTAAATTTATTGACGCTATCATGAAATATTTCACCAACCGAGTAATTTTACCATTAATTTATATATTCGTGTACTTCGAAGAAGTTATCGAAATAAACTTTAATGGACCTTTCCATTTTTAGCTATACCCCACCCATCACTAGCTATGCTCCACCCACACCTCGCCGTGTTGGGATTGATCCATCCCCAAATGCCCTAGCTATCAATTTCCTGAAATCTATACAGGGAAGCTGTTGAATATTTTGTAACTAATTTGACTGGGCGCTGTTGCTGTCTATGGCAGCAACAGCGCTCAGTCAAATTAGTTTCAAAATAGTCAACAGACTATTTATTAAATAGTAAAAGCAAACAATTTGTACAACAACGCATAGTCCGTCTTCAAATATGCGTTCGTGACGTACTTATCGACGTCATTCATTATGATGTCATTCTACACATCGTGCAGTTCATTATGACGTCATATGATGGGCGGGTACTCTGGAAAGGTGAATTGAATTGAGATATCATGTAGGGCAAGGTTTGAACCAATATTGCTCAAGAGAACCTGATGGGTCGATCCGCCAAATCGCATCTCTTCATCTTGGATGACCTAGTACTTACTTTGGGGTGTAACAAACCTATGATGAGATAGGCTTCATAAATCAAATGAGAATTTGATTGGTCAAGTTCGTGTTTTTTTACCATCTTTCATTTTCCGAAAATTATCCGTAATATCTATTTAAATGAAAATGATTCAAATGATCCAGGTGAGCGTCACAGGCTCTTGGGCCTCTTTTTTGGTCGCCATCTTTGATTTTCCGAAAACTATCCATCATATCTATTTGAATGCAAATAGTTCAAATGCTAATGGTTCAGGTGAACGTCAAAGGCCCTTGGATTTTCTTAAACTAATCAGGAAATCCTTTAAAACATTTCTCCTAAACAGCTTTTAACCAAATTTGACCGAAATGATCATAGGGTGTGTGGGCTTCAAAACTTATATTCCGTATTTTGATTGGTCAAGTTTTTTGCCGCCAGTTCTTGAATTGTCCAAAAAATTTCAAATAATTATTTAAAACGTATCTCCTAAACTGCTTGACTGATTTTAGGTGGTAGGCTCAGCCAGAAAGAACCCTAGGTTTCGTGAAAAGCTCACAGCTCTAGGACTAGATCGATGGTCTGTGGTCTAGTGAGTCCAACTTGCTCGAATAACTATGGATGCCTTCGAATGGACGGCTACAGTTTATCCATCAATACTATGACGTCATAATCAGTAACGTCACAAATTGCGTGGATAAGTTTGTCAAGAGCTCTTAATTCGCGAATCCAGTTTCTCAGTCAAGCATAGGCAGCAACAGCACCCGGTCAAATATTAGTTTCAAAATATTCAAAATCTTACCATTATAGTTTTCTGGAAAATGATTGTCAGGGATCAATCTATCCCACCATGGGCAAAGTGTGGGTAGCACGTAGCCAGAGATGGGCGAGACATTGCAAAAACTGGTTTTCTCCATTGGATACATGTGCCACGGGCACCACTTCTATTCACAGAGCGCCCTCCTGGATGTCAAGTCCATTAGAGCTTTGCGCCATGGTTCATTGTATGGGCAGGGGCTAGTTATTATGGATAACCCAGTCTTAAAGTCATTGCTCAGATTCTAAAAATTGATGCTAACTATTTACCTTTAGCATACCTGTACTGAAGGTCATCCATCATCTATTGGCCATCAACTTATTCTGCAAACGGCTTCTCAAAAACCACTGGGCCGATTTCAACTATATTTTGCAGAAACAGCATCCTTATGGCATAAAGATCCAAGTTTGTTCAAAGGACACTGATCGGCCAAGTTGACCATCGGTCATCTCGGTTTACTTTGTACAAGGGAACTTGATTGGCTGAATACTTTGGTGACCATCTTGGGTGGCCTAGTTTTCGCAACAATGACTTTTCCAGAACCACTGAATGGATTATACCAAGTTTTGGGAGATATGATTAGGGACTAATTAAGAGCCATTAAAGTTTGTTCAAGGGAAGGTGATACAGAAAAAACATAGCCGCTGTGTACCAAACAACTATAGAATCTTCATTAAAAATCTGTTCCGAAGCGTCTTGGGAGACTGATTCAATATTCATGAAATATCATATGATATAGGGCAAGAGCTGAACCAATATTGGTCAAGAGAACCTGATGGGTCGATTCACCAAATCGCATCTCCTGATCTTGGATGACGTATTTCTTGTTGAAATTCTAGCCAAAGCCTTAGGATTCTACTTATAGGTGATGGCCTTTCTAGCTGAGTTGCCTATGTGTTCCAGGCGAGTGATATCGGCCCCTTGTCCTCTTGTTATTGTTGCAGTTCCGTCAAAATCGTAGTGCTCTGCTTATAATGGATGACCTTTCCAGTTGAAATGGCTATGTTTCATGTCAGCAATACATTCCCCCAATTGGCCCCCTTGTTTTAAATGTTATTCCAAAATTTTCATAGCGTAGGAAAGGACATGGGTTTCCACCAAGACAACATCTCCTTCCATACTGCAAAAAGAGCCTAACACACTGAAAGGAACAATGTGTTAAATTCATTACTCCTGAAAAGTGTATGCCCAAGTCACTTGATGTCACCACTATGGACTATAACATTTGATGGTGTGATATGCTATCCGGAGGGGTGGGACCCACACCCATATGGTTTGGGGAGCTAAACAATTATGTGTAATGGTCGTGGTCATATAGGTTGATTAACGATGTTAATATAAATATAAGTTTGGTATAATGACCTAGCCAGTTCCGCAGCACACCTTGATATGAAGCGAGCAATGTCACTAAGGGAGAATACTAGTAGCAGTGTGAATGAAAACATTAAAAAGGCGGGAAGAGCCGCCTATGCACTGTTCCCATCAGGTTTTCATGGCCATAATGGGCTTGACCCTATGACTATTATACACCTGTATTAAATATGTGGCACCGCTATTAACGTATGGCTTAGAGGTTATCATTATGAAGGGATACTTGTTGAAGCAACTAGAGGCATATCAGAAGATGCTACTAAAGCAACTATTTTCCTTGTCGAAAAATGCAGCTGACCCAGCAATTTATAAATTGTCAGGGATCCTGCCCATAGAGGCCTAAATATACATTAACGCACTTAACCTCTTTAACAACATATATGTAATCAGCCTGGAGAAGAAAATCGCAGTGCGTCAGATAGCACTGAAGACACAGAAGAGTAATAGTTGGTTTCTCAACATTAAACGTATTGCGCAGAAGTATGACCTCGAGGACATAGAGTTATATCTAGAAACTCTGATGAAGAAAGAATTATGGAAGAATCCTGTGAAGAAGGCCGTTTATAACTTCTGGCAGCAGCACCATTTCACAGTATTATGACTCACTTTGTCATCTCAATGCTCACAATTATATTTGTGGCAAGTTATATCCACTTCTCCAGCTGGGCTGTCATAGTGCAAGGGAGACTAGCCGTATCCATGTTTAGCTGAAACTCTTGACAGGCACTTATATCCTCCTGCAGCATCGTGCTCGATTCAGTCCGGAAAAAGCTGACCCGAGTTGTTTACTAATGTAAAAATCTCTGGAGCTTTGTACTCCACTGTCCTGCGTTGGTGAAGGTCAGATGTCCAATATAACGTGAGATATTTTAGACAATGCAGAATTTAGCTCCTCTTAGCTCATACATCTATGATGGCCTATGATCTGACATGATGCAAATTATTATGGACTGCACTGCGGTGCTGAATGACAGATGAATTGATAGTATGATGCTCTATTCATTGGAGTTTCAGATTAGAAGGTTACTGTACCACCCGCATACAACCAGACATAGTCTGCTTCTGCAATAATCGGTGTATTCATCGCTGGAACAATGATAACAAACTAAATGCTATAATTCTCTCCTGATATACCCACCCCATATGGTGTAAGTTTTAAAGTGGTAGATATCTAAAGCTAACACCATACGTTGTGTTTGACTGGTGTGTATAATGGCATCTTACTGCCTCGGAAATGTTTCTCTCATTCATTGCTGAAAGCACAACGGGATGCTGATATACATAACTATAGATGTAAATACTAAGACTGATCTCAAGATATCAATATAATCACTAAATGCTCCCACATTTGCTACAACAATCCATAGGTCTGTTTGTATTGTACTGAGTTATTCTGACCGTTCCACACATCCCCTAGGCGCTTGGGATGCCTGGTCCGAGGGGAACGTACATTATCTCGTGTGGCTCACCTAGTTTCTCTAGGTGATAATCATTACAGCATATACAATATCCAATACATTATCCAACTAACAGGATAATTATTAACACCATTCAGATGTCGTACGCAAATGATCAGACAGTCATTTTCCCATCTTGACTCACTGAATATACTCTTTCCATAAACAAGTATAGAACTATCCAGAAACACTAATAGTCATATGATATGCCTACTAACATTAGATATCGCTACTAACATGTTACTATAGTGTATGACTTATACACAGCACCTATTCTGATATTATCTCTTTTGTGTTTATAGCATCAGCTTACTAGCACGGTACAGTTAATGTATAGAAGTTCATCATGCTAACACTGTATAGTTAGAGATCATATTGTCCTAACACCTCACGGGCTAAATTAAAGCCTGACAGTAACATTGCACGGAACTGATGATTTCACAACTGTAACCCTTTGAACCCGAAAGGCCAAAAGGATAAAATCCTTTACAATTTAATGAATATTCTGTTAAATATTTTGAAACTGATTTGACTGGAAACTGTTGTTGCCTATGGCAGCAACAGGTTCCTGTCAAATTATTTTCAAAATAGTCAACAGCTTGCCTGTATAGCGACCTTGAGATTGAGATTCTGATAATTCAGGGTTCAACGGTTTAATAATCCACTTGCACTTGCCCCTTATTAAGATTTAAGAATAACACAATTTTATGTTATTATCTATTAACGATTTAACCGTTATAATTTAATGGAAACAGTAAGCCCCTGGGTTCGACAGGTTATATGAATTAAATTTATATTCAGGACAAGCGACACACAAAGCCACTAAATGATGCATGTATATGACCATAATGTTTCTACATTTGCATTTTGTAACCTACATAAGCTAGTGAAGTCTAATTCTGGCATCTGCATGTATAGGCCCTACCACTGAGTTACGAAAAATGGGTGTAAATAACTAAATAATCATGTGTTTAATGTGCAACTAAATAAAATAAGTTAAATACAAGTCCATACATTTCTATTAAATATATACGGTCCTGGGAAATGTACTATTTTAGGTGCGTTATTTATTCTTGGCCGGACGGCCTTATATATTGATAGAATGTGATTTAAGATTTAAACATGCCTGGTTAAAATAGGCTCCAGAACATTAAATTATCTACTAATATATTCAAACATACGTGTAGTGAAGGCTAGGTTATAGGTTAGGCAAAATTGATTAAGCACGTCTAATGCGGTTCTCATTAAAAACATGAGCCGATTGAAAACATGTCCTTTCTTTGAAATTATTTATTATCATATCATCATCATCATGTAAGACGGTTGAGGTGTATATATCCTTTTGTCGGTCTAAAGGCTTTTCTAGCTAAATAGTTCTGACGGGTTAGGCGGAAGTGCAAACGTTAAAAGCACAAACGTTAATGACCGATATGACAAGACCTCAAGACTGTCATAAACAGTTATTTACAGTTATTTAGAGATATTTACAGGGGTGTGTTTCATAATTAACACTGGTGTATCGTGGAAACTCAAACTGATACATTAGAAAGAAATAAAGCAGGCTGGCAGGAAAATCTCCACCGGGCTTATTGCATGATTGTCGTATATTAACTTAGGTATTCAAATAGGAGTAACAACAACGCATGGATTATAAGACGTCGCCAAGCCGGTATAAAATAAACAGCTCCAGTTTCCTCTCATTCATTATTATTAGCTCACCTGGCCTGAAATGCCAAGTGAGCTTATGCCGTGGCGACCGTCAGTCGTCTGTCCGTCGTCCATCCATCAACTTTTCCTTTAAACGACTTCTTCTCAAGAACCACTGGGCCGATTTCAAGTATATTTGGCAGGAAACATCCTTATGGAATAACGATCCAAGTTTGTTCAAACGAAGCTGATCGGCCAATTTGGCCGGCGGCCATCTTGGATTTCGGCCGATTTGAGGAAACGTCTTTAAAAATCTTCTCCAAAACCGTATGGGGGGGGGGGGGGGGGGGGATCGATGCAAGCTTCATGAAATATGATCTGGGGCAAGAGTTGCACCAAGTTTGTTCAAGGGAACTTGATTGGTCAAATGGTTTGGTGGCCATCTTGGATGGCCTAGTTTTCCCGAAAACGACTTCTCCAGAACCGCTGAAGGGATCAGGCCGAAATTTGTGAGATATGATTAGGGACTAAGGGCCATTAAAGTTTGTTCAAGAGAAGTTGATCCGTCAAAAAACATGGCTGCCGTGGACCAATCAAACGATAGCATGTTTGGCGGCCATATTGGATTTTTTTTTATTTGATTGATTTTGAGGCCGAAATTGGTTCTATATATGTTGTCAGGTATTCTGAGCTCAAGTTTGTCATTTTTGAAACGGTCGGATAAACGGTTTGGTGGCCATCTTGGATTATTTTTCCGCCAAAGGCGCCCATAGTAAAGCAATGGAAACTTTAAAATGTCTTCTTCTGGAGAACTACTAGGCCGATTCCAATTATATTTGGCAGGAAGCATCCTTAGGACATAGGGATCCAACTTTGTTCAAATGAAGCCGATCGGCCAATTCGCCCGGTGGCCATCATGGATTTTGGTCGATTTTTAGAAATGTCTAAAAATCTTCAACGAAACTGTTTGAACGATTGATTCAAAACTCATAAAATATCATTTAGGGCACGAGCTGAACCAAGTTTGTTCAAGGGAACTTGATTTGCCAAATGGTTGGGCTGCCATCTTGGATGGCCTGGTTTTCATGAAAGTAACTTCGTCTCCAGAGCCACTGAACGGATTGGGCCGAAATTTGGGAGATATGATATTGATGACTAAATGCCATTAAAGTTTGTTCAAGAGAAGTTGATACATAAAGAAACATGGCCTGTGTTTTCTTGGTACAAGTTTGCTCAACTCATTAGAGTTCTACTTCTTGTTAATGACAATTCTAGTTGAGATGCCTATGGTCCAGGTGAGCGATACAGGCCCCTTGGGCCTCTTGTTTCTTTAAGGGTTGTATCATACTATCTATATTGTGGACAGATAGGGGTGGAAAACGGAACTGGTTGAAAGGATTTTTACTGTGACTAGTGATTGAACGACATACTGTAATTTGATTCTCTATATGCAAAGTGATTTTGGACAAAATGCAGCGTTCTTTCCAATGTGTTGCACTGACAAGTTCTTGCGAGCACTATGTGTGGAACGATAGACCAGTCCCTACCAAAACCAGACGTAGGGATATGATGAAGCTTATTTACAATAATAATGGGCGTACAATGCAATAATTGGTTTGCCAGGTCTTTGTGGGATCTTAGCACAGACTGAAATGGACAATCTCTACCAGTCAGTAAACAGTTGCTGAGTGTGAAGAGTGTTGAGGCAAGATACGGCTAGTAGGATTTCAGGAGATCATTGTTGTACAGCAAGTGTAACCACTGCTTGTTAACGCAATTTTTGAGAGCCTAAGGACGGGGCATGTGCAACGTCTTCGTTTAGGGAGTTCAGTGATTTATCACTCTGTTATGGAAGAAGTGTTGGCGCAATGATGTGTTGCATTGGAATTTGTGTAGTTTGAACCCATGACCTCTGGTTATCTAGGAGGTTGCTGGCTCCAGCCCTGAAAGGTCTGTGTTGTATTTCGAATGTAGATACTTGAAGGTTTCTAACATATCACATGTGTAGCCTTCTGTAGGAGAGTGATGGTAGTCTAAGGGTGCACAGTCTGTCTTCGTACAACAAGTCTCATATAGGGCAGCAGCTTTGTGGCATGTCTGCACATTTTCAATCAGATTTGTCTTTCATTTAATGTGGGCAGCAGACAGTTTGCATATTCCAGTAGCGGTCGTACACGCGACTTGAACAGTAATGAGAAAATCTCATTGTCTGAATAACGAAAAGAGCGCCTGATTAGACCAACCATTTGGTTTGCCTTATTTACAGAGAGTTCGACATGCTTTTGGAAGTTGAGATTGCTGTCCATATAGACACCCAAGTCCTTTATAACACTGATCTCCTCCAGTGCAACACTTTGACAATCCGACCCTGTAATTCTATAGGTAAATTCTGGATGACCAGTTCCTAATCTCAGGACTTGACATTTCTAGTGGTGGAATTTGATTAACCAGTCTCTGGACCGTGATTCTAGTGCGTCAATGTCTTTCTGTGGGGACATGCAGTATATGGTGGATAGTACCGCACGATAAAGTTTGGTATCGTCTGCAAACAGTTTATCAAAACTAGACAACACGTCGGGTAGGTCATTGATGAAAATTAAGAAATGTATCAGGCCAAGCCCACTGCCTTGGGGTACTCCACTGATGACGTCTGACCATCAAGAGTAGGTACCATCAACACACACTCTTTGCTTTCGGTTTAGAAGGAAGGCCCTTAGCCACAATGTCCTACTCCAGTTATCCCATAGCTATTTAGTTTGGTATGTCGTCTGGTGTGTGGGATCGTGTCGAAGGCTTTTTGAAAATCAAAGTAAATAGCATCTACAGGACTATGATGATCTAGCATATTCGTCCAAGTGTCTATGACTGATAGGAGTTGGGTAACACACGACCTTCCTCTCACGAAACCATGCTGCAGTTATGAATAGGTTGTTAGCCGGCATATGCTCTATTATATTATCCCTTACAATTGATTCCATTACCATGCAGCAGATGGAGGTCAGGCTGATAGGTCTGTAGTTACTCGCTTGTCGTTTACTTCCCTTTTTAAAGATTGGAGTGCTACTTTTCCAAGGTTGTGGAATTATGCCTTGATCTGCGGTCTTACGAAGGATTATGTAAAGAGGTAAGGACAGAGTAGTACTGAGTTCTTTCAGGATTCTTGGCTGTATCAGGTCAGGTCCTGGTGATTCATTCACCTTTAGTGACTACGGGTTGTTTTTTTACATCTATAGTGAATGATATGTTGTCGAGGGGTGTTTGGACTTATCTACTAACACAGGGGGGAATATTGTGTGGGTCCTCGATATCGAACACCCTAATAAAATAGTTATTTAGTAGCTCAGCTTTCTCATTATTCATAGAAATGGTGGCCCCAATTACTTCCAGGTCACCTAACGAACTCCTGGTTTTTAGCTTGATCTTCACGTAGCTGTGGAATACCTTAGGGTTGGACGTTGATTCATGTGCTATGTTCCTCTCAAAGTCTTTTATTGCTTGCCTGGTAGATCTCCATTCTTGATTACGTAGTTTACTGTAGGAATCATAGACTTTCGATTCTCTAGTATGTATAAATTTTCTCCATGCCTTGTTTTTTTCTTTAACCTTGGTTAGTTCTTTTCCATTCATCCATACTGGTTTAGGTTTCTTTAGAGTGTCAGTCCTTTTGTTAGGTATAGACTTTTCTAAACCTATGATTTTTGTATGTGGTAGGTCCCAGCTTTAGTCGATTGTTTTATCCGATATCACATGCTCCCAGTCAACTTGTGATAGAAATTCATCAAATTGAGTGTAGTTTCCCTTGTCCCACAGATAAGCCTTTTTGTTTTGGGTTTGCTCCGTCTATTTACAATGTATGGTAAAGGTGATAGTGGCATGATGACTGTGACCAATAGAGTGCTCTGCGCAAGTATTCTCAGTCATATCTTCTTCTTTAGAAAAGATTGCGTCTAATGTGTTAGCCTGCTTTAGCCCTCTGTAGTGAGTTGGGAAAGTGATGTGTTGATGGAGAAATGTGTGTCTTATAGTTTCCATGAATATGGAGGATTTGTGGTGTGGCCCTGCATTGCAAATACGTTTAGTCCAGTTTATTTCTGGATGGTTGAAGTCACCCATTATGCCAATGTGTGACACATTGGAATTAGAGGCCTCCATTAATAAGTTGTGCAACAGACGGTTATTTTCGTCAGGGCTGTTAGACGAGCGATAGATACACCCAATGAGCAGACTGTCATCATTTTGGAGCTTGATGCTGCACCACATAGAATCTTCAAATGTGGCTTCGCTTGGTAACTATCTTTCGGAGGCGTGGAGGTCTTTTTTGGAATATAAAGCAACCCTCTACCTTTTGAGTCAATATTGCTCCAACAGTCATAACCATCAAGAGTCAATTCCTCTAACACGAGCTTATTTTGTGGATTGTTTGGTTTTAGTTCTGACACACCAACAAAACAGCAGAAGTTGAGAAGGCACTTAAAGCCCTGAAAATTGGACGTGCATCTGGACCTGATGGCATGAGCAATGAACTATTCAAATATACAAGTGACATTATCTCAAAACCGATCACGCACCTAATCAATTCAGCTTTTATGCATCACCTTCCCATCGATGCTGTAGACCAAGGCACCCGTATCGCACTACCCAAGTCCAAGAAGCCACCTGGGCCCCCAGTCAATCTGCGTCCCATTGTGCTCCTCAACAGCATATGAAAAATCCTATCCAATGTTACTCTATGCTGCATCCGAGACAGGATCGATTACTTCACCAAATCATGTCAAAATGGCTTCAAACTTGCAGACATTGTATGGGCTCAACGCGTGCTTGTGTCGGTAGTCATGTCCAAACACTGGGACTTCCACAAAATGGGCATTGACATGTCATGAGCCTTCGACACAATTAAACGCTCAAAGATCCTAGATGTACTACGCCAGGCCAGTTGCAACGAAGATAAGCTACGACTAGTGAGACTACTGCTTGCAGACACCAAGCTGAGAGTAAGAGTCAAGTCAGTGAAGTCTGTAGAGTTTGAGACATCAATCGGCTCCCCACAGGGAGGTGGTCTATCTCCAGTGCTTTTCACCTGCTACCATGGTGCCGCATTGAAGTCTGTGCGTGAAAGTTCCACAAGACCAACCCCCCCCCCCCCCCTGGGCATGCCGCTAGAAATGGAATATGCGGACGATGTGGACTTCATAGACGAAGAAAGGAACACCCTTGACGAACTTCTCCCAATAGCTGCAAGCAAACTAAAAATTGAGAATCTCTTTATGAATGAATCCAAAACAGAGTTCACCCACATATACCTATCGACAAAGCATGAAACTATAGAAAATGACGACCCACTTTGTGGCGGCGAACCATGGAGGAAAAGTAAAATCCTGGGCTCACTGCTTTGAAGTACTGCTGACATTGCTGCACGCTGCATCATGGGGAACATAGCTTTCCAGTCCTCCAATGACAGAATAACATGCAGAAAAAGGAAGAATGCAACCTGAACCATTAAGATATGGCAGTGGAGAATACTACAAGAAAAGATAATGATATGCACATATGTAATGAGGAGAAAAAGATTCCATTGAAAAAAACTGAATTTAGCTAAGTAATATTAATATTCGAAACAGAAAAGATGATAGTAGACCCGACCCCGATCAGAAGAACTGAGCCGAACCATGGTCCCTAAAGGGACCCGGGTGCAGGGACCCGGGTGCTGCACCACTAAACCCGGGCCCAAGGCCGCTCTGGAATCACTTTAAAAATCCCAGAATGGCTCTGAGAACCGGGAATGAAACCCAGACCCGGAGTCCAACTGGGCCCCGGAGCCAGGGAAAGGAGAAAGACTAGTATAAGAGCTAACCAAATTAGAAGGAATACAGCTGTAAATCTGACATGCCGGGAGGCCAGGACCCGCACAGCTCCAAAGCCGGGACGAAGCAGGGGACCTAAAATCCGGGCCGAAAAGAACTAACTCAGACCCGGAAAAAGACCCAGAGCTGGGGACGAAGAAGTAATCCAAAAAGCTGAACCAGAAAGAGAGGACCCAGATACGGAAAAACCCGGGGACCGGGCCATCAATAAATCAAACTCGGACCTCATGGGCGCAGGAGGTGGTACTATGACTTTAGAGACGACTGGAATTTCAGACTGGACTTGATTCCGGCATTGCTGAAGATGACGCCCGAGCTTTAGAACTTTTCACACCGTTTCTTTGAAGCACTCCTAAAACAGTGAATGTCAGCTAAGACAGATTTATTCGACCTACCGTACTTTCGCAAATATATTGCATATTTTTTTGATAGTTTTACTCAAGGCCAGAAAGGGGGTGCATAATATGTATTAGTATAAGCTTTTAGCACATTTTCTCGGCTCGGAATTTGTGGTCAGAACGTCCTCCTGGACGTAAAATTCATCCTAAAAATGCGATATCAGCAAATGGTAACCGCTATTTGCACTTGCCATATTGCAATAACCAATATTTTGGGCTATATTGTCTCTAATAATTGTGTTCTATATAATATTTGTAAATCTTATGTGTATCATTTTTAAATGACGAAATAAAACTCAAACTGACAAGTTATTGTATTGTCATATGTCCGACCAACATAAAATGACCCAAAACAACGTTTACAAGAAATAAACTGAGGCTAGATCCATTCTTATGTTGGAAGGCTAAATTAAAACTCTTTTGTGATTGGTGGCATTCCACCGAACTATACCTGGACTGGAAGGAGGCCTCCCAAATAAACAGGTTTTGTAACGGCACAGATGCCAATATCGCAAACTAATAATAAATATGTACAGAAGATAATGTTTTTAAAAACAATTTGAGCAATAAATTCAATATTTCCTAATCAGCATATGCATTCAGCAGTATATTTTTCAATTTTATTGGCAAGATTTTTGTTCACTTGTGCGATTTCATCCCGGCCGACTTGGTTACATTATGATAATTAGATGACGATTATATCGCTAGTGGATGGGGATTCCCTATATACTGAATGTATTTCTCTCTCTAAGATGGGTTTATGCATTCTATTATGGCTAAAGTGTGACATAAACTTGCTAATATTAACAAAAATAAGCAAATATTTAACCGATAAGTGATTATTATTATTTTGCAGCGAGCGGTAAAGTTACAAATTTTCGTTCGCCGGGAAAAAATATCTTGCAATCTTTTTGAACTACTGCATGTTATATGCCTTTATAAAGCTTCTTTGGCTCATATTTTGTAAAATATTGCATTGCGTGTTATCTATTAGTGCGCAATATATTCACGAAAGTACGGTAATAAACATCCATCTACTAGGGGCAGCGGACTCTGAAGCTCCACTTCCAATCACCTAAACCGGTGAAGCATCAGAGCCCGACTGACCCAAGATGATCTTAACAATTCTATCATAAATGGAAGAATCAATGTTGTGAAATTGTCTTTGGAGGCATTCTATGGAATGGACAATCCTCGAAAATAGTGGTATCAGAAGGAGCCCCGGGCTTCGCCAGGGATTTAGATTTGTTTTCTGAATGTGAAAGTGAAGGAGAAATAGATTTCCAACTGGAACCTCCTTAATGGCCATAGACGATATTTTAAAAAAGGCCAGTCTTGAAGAGCGGGGCCGTGACTCGCAAATCAGGTAAGACTTTTAAATAGTATGAGAGGTACATTTAGGACACATATGTCCTGAATGCTCTGATTTAATGAATCTATGGCAGCTGCCTGACAGGCATCTAATAGAGAGGCTCTTGACTTCTTTATCCTTCTTAGTAGACTTTTTCGAATCTGTTTCTTAATCGTAAACAGAAGATAATGCGCATAGAGCAGAGGTACATGAGAACGCTAGGTTAGCAAGAATACTAGCCAGATTTATTAGTAAAATAGTTAGAGACCAAACCGAACTCAAAAACGAAGTTGTTATAAGTTCAAAACTCTGTAATGTTGAAAGAGTAAGTTCAGAGATATCATGTAATCACGCTCTAACTTATAGCATGATAAGGCAAATAGCATATTTCTACTATTGCATAATAATAAAGGAGCATTGAGGCTTAATCGTAGCCCTGTAACCATTCAAAAGCGTTAGCACTATAACCGGCAACGCACGTACCACGAAAACTCATTAATGATCATACATCATTAACATAAGTCAAAAACCTTTAAGCCACTCATCTTCGAAGTTTCCTTGGTTTCCCCGACAGCTTGACTTTGAAAATTCACCAGCAGAAGAATTTTTAGACACAAAAGTTAAACTTTTGGGCATATGCAAAAATTCTATATCTTCCTGCTTGAAGAGTAGGAAAATGAATGATGTCACGGTTGCTATCAACATAGGTCATGTGATACCTATCAGACTATGAGGTTGTCATTGTGCTTAATGATCTGATGTGTATGGTATGGGTATTGGATTAACCCTCTATGCCTCATTCTGAGACATAGCATTCAAGAGAATTACTATGGATCTCATCACTAGGGAGGGTATGGAGTATGGGTATGGACTCAATATCCACAATACCTGGCAGACAGCGGCTGTAAAAATTCATCCTACTACGCTTCCCTCCAGGGGCGAGCTAAAGTAATGCAAGGAGGTAGGTTGTAATGTAGTAACAACTAGGTCATCCAAGATGGCCACCAAACTATTTGGCCAATCAAGTTCCTTTGAACAAATTTGATTCAGCTCTTTCCCTAGATCATATTTCATGAGTTTTGAATAGATAGCTCAAGTGGTTTTTAAACTTGGTCAAAATCCAAGATGCCCGCCAGCCAAATTGGCCAATCGGCTACGTTTAAACAAAATTGAATTTCCATGCCCTCAGGATTGTTCCTGCAAAATATAATTGAAATCGGCCCAGTAGTTCACGAGAAGACATTTAAAATTGTCTATTGCTTTAGTATGGGAGATTTTGGCGGGGAAATGATCCAAGATAGCTGCCAAACCGTTCATCCGACACTTATCGGTTATAGGTTGAATAAAATAAGATTTTCACAGACAGATATTAGATGCTGATATGAATATTTTGACCAGGTTTGATCATATTTTGTCCAGAAATAACAAAATGTTCCACCTTTGTTTAGATTGAGAGACTGACAGATTGCCAGATGGGAAGCTACATGCATAGCTCAGTTAAGCTAAAAACGGTAAACAGCGAGAAATCTGCTGTACGTGTAGAACTACAAGATAGCATTCTAAATAATCTTTGTGCCATTTTGACTTCCTCACTAAAGGTTCCTTCATGGCACGTCATTACATTTGCCAATAAAGTAGCTGAATGTGTTTACTGCAGTTTAGCTATTTTCTTGTTCTTTGTCAAATTTGTGTGCCTGGTATCGATTGTATTCAAATAACCCTAATATCTGGCACACTATCTACAGTCCAGCTCAGTAATAACGTGGAATGTTTCCAGAATAAATGGCCACAAGGGCCACGGTGCTCACATGGCTGATGTTCTGTAAACATGTCTGCATTAATTCTTTAATCAATTTCCTCAATCAATCATATGACATCACAATCAACTATGTGACATTTGGGATGATGTAATTACGTCATGATTTGATTTAGTCTGTCTTAAACGCTTAATAGTCTGACACATTGTACGAATTGTATGTCTTTACTATTTAGTAAACATTCTGTCGAAGATTTTGAAACTGGGCAAATTAGTAGCAAAATATTCAACAACTTGCATACTTTGAGTTCAGAGATCAATCGATGTCAACACGAGCGAGGTGTGGGTGGAGCTTAGCTAGAGGGGGGGGGGGGGGGTGATGGTGCATAGCTAAAACTGGAAAGGTCCATTGATGCACAACAAGCACCTTTGGTCAATCATGCAAGCGCAACTGTTGCCATACACCAATCGGGCAATGGTCCTTACGACTAATGACTAACAATGATGACATGGGCACTATTCACCAATGGGACAAGCAACATTCGTCATTTGGACAAACGTAACTGATGCCACTGACCAATGAAACCATGGTCCTGGGCATATTTGAGCAATGAGTCAAGTAACATTGACACAATTTAGCAACAGTGCTTAATGCATAGCTGATGTCACTGACCGACAAGAGCATGGACTCCGGACATTATTGATAAATGAGGCCACCGCTACAGACATAATTGTCCAATGGATCAAGCAGCCTTGGTCAACGGAAATGGAGTTATCATTCAGAATCAATTTTCAAGATGGCTGCCATTGACTGGTGACCATCTCTGACTTAGGATCATCGTCAATTTTAATAGGTCTCTTCTCCAAACCTAGTTCAACCACACTATGACGTTTCAAAGCAATCTGACAAACAATAATGGAGTTATCTTTAAGAAACCAATTTTTAAAATGCCCACTCTTGGCTGGCAGCCATCTTGGATTTCAGATTATTGTTTTTTTCGATAGATTTCTTCTCCAAACCTAGTCCAACCACCCTATGAAGTTCCAATAAATAGTAATGGAGCTATCAACCGGAAACCAATTTTCAAAATGGGTGCCAGTGACTGACGGACATCTTGGATTTCGGATCATCCTTTCTATAGGTCTCTTCCCCAGACCTAGTCCAACTACCCTATGAAATGTCAAAGCGATGCAATAAACGGAAACAGAGAACATATCATTTGGAGACCAATTTTCAAGATGGCCACCACCACCCATCTTGGAGTTCAGATTATGGCCAATTTTGATAGGTTTCTTCTTCAGAGCTAGTTCAACTACCCTATCAAGTTTCCAAGCGATTCGATACACGATAACTGAGTTATTATCGAGAGACCAATTTTCAAGATGTCCACCGGTAGCTGGTGGCCGTGTTGGATTTCGGATCATCGTCAATTTTGATAGGTTTTTTTGCCCAGACCTAGTCCAACCACCCTACAAAGTTTCCAAGCGATCCAATAAACGGTAACGGAGTTATTATCCAGAAACTACTCTGCCGCCCGCATGGTACCATCACATAATACCTTGCCAATTTTTATAAAGAGGTTTACAGATCTCGGGATCAGTGGTTACATTATAGCCCTGCTGTACCTTTGATGTGGTGGCTGGCCTGGATATTCTTGGTGAAACTGTTGTTGCTGACCATGGTGTTGCTGTTGACTGAACTGCTGCTGTTGCTGTTGATCAAGCTGGTACTGTTGACCAGGCAGTTGTTGATGACCGGCCGCCTGTTGTTGTTGATCAAGGTGTTGCTGTTGACCAGGCAGTTGCTGGTGACTGACCTGCTGTTGCTGTTGACCAGGCTGTTGCTGGTGACTGATTTGGGGTTGTTGTTGAACAAGCTGTCCTTGCTGCTTTTCAAGCCGTTGCTCAGACTCTTCGGGGGTTTGCTTCCCTTCTGGCTGCTCATTATCTGGCTGTTTTACAATGCGGTGTTTATCATTTGAAATGGGTTGCTGTTCTGGCTCCTGTCCTGGTGGATCAGGAGGTTCACTCTGATGTACAGATGCCCCTGTGTCTTCCTGAAACACAGAATTTGCAGCAGAGACTGAGGAAATGTCAGCTTAATAGGAATGCATATCCAAGTTCACACACAGAAAAATTAAGATGTTTTACTTCAAGGTGCATTCAGATCTGCTGAGTACCCATGAATTACCTAGTTTACTAGGCATCATCATTAGCCCCAAACTCCTAACTGCCATTGCCATTGTTAAACTAGAACTGTAAGCCAAAGGCACACACACACACACACGCACGCACGCACGTACGCACGCACGCACACACCATGAACACCATGGATGCACATATTTTAAAAGCTCATCTAAGTAGAAGTCAAGGGGGATAACTCTTACAAAGTGGGTCTGATCAGCATCAAACTTCCATGTGCACAGATTCCCATGGTAGGGAATAAGTATACACAATTTCAGAGAGATCCATTGAAAAATGGCCGAATGCATCTCCAGACAAATGTCAAACAGCCGATTTTGACTAAGTCAAGGGGGATAACGCTGGTGAATTGGGCCTGATCAGCATCAAACTTCCAGGTGCACAGGTTCCCATGGTAGGGAATAAGTATGCAAAATTTCAGAGATCCATTGAAAAATGGCTGAATGCATCTCCGGACAAAATTCAGTTGGACAGACGGGCGGACGGACAGATGGATGGACGGGGTAATTCCAGTTGCCCCCCCCCCCAAAAAAAACACCCCAAAAAACCCAAACAAACTTCGTTTCGGGGTGGGGGGGGGGGGTTTATAATTAGTTTCAAAATATCCAACAGCTTACCTGGTATAGCTACTGTCAAATTGGCATTCTTGGAGTTCAGGGGGTTAAACTATGTGCACAAAGTGAGCAGAGCGTAGCTAAATATAGGTGATGCATAGCTAGAAATGGAAAATAGGCAGTGCATAGCTAGACATGGAAAATAGGCAGTGCATAGCTAGAAATGGAAAATAGGCGGTGCATAGCTAGAAATGGAAAATAGGCGGTGCATAGCTAGAAATGGAAGAGGCAGTGCATAGCTAGAAATGGAAAATAGGCAGTGCATAGCTAGAAATGGAAAATAGGCGGGGCATAGCTAGAAATGAAAAAGAGGCAGTGCATAGCTAGAAATGGAAAATAGGTGGGGCATAGCTAGACATGGATATCTCTATTTTCTATGCGAATGGTGTTAACATTGAAAGACACTTAGGCACCATTCAGCAAATTCTTTGCGTATAAATTATATACAGGCAAACAGTTCCTTTTTGTACCTGCACCGTGACTATGTCTTTCTGGTCAGACAACTCAGTCTTTGGTATACTTCCTTCTTGCTCTTCTACCAGTACCGCTGGTTGCAACTCTTTACTATCCTCAGATATTTTGTTCGATTTGGATTTCTGAAAAAACAGATACAATGTCCTTAATATATATTATTGGCATAGTGAATAGTTTAAATAGTCAAATTATTGCAACAAGAAGAAAACGTCATACCAAATTTGGTTAAAATTGGGCCAGTGTCTCCCGAGAAGACATTTTAAATTGTGGCCATTTTGGATTTGGGATCATTGTTAATTCCGACAGGCTTTGTCCCCAGACGTAGTCCAACCACCCTATGAAGTTTCAAAGCGATCCGATAAACGGTAAAGGAGTTATCATTTGGAAACCAATTTTCAAGATGGCCATCTTGGATTTCGGATCATTGTCAATTTCGATAGGCTTCTTCCCCAGAGGTAGTCCAACCACTCTATAAAATTTCATAGCGATCCGATAAACTGTAATGGAGTTATCATCCGGAAACCAATTTTCAATATGCCTGGCGGCGGCTGGCGGTTATCTTGGACTTTGGATCATTGTCGATTTTGATAGGTTTCTTCCCCAGGCCTAGTGCAACCACTCTATGAAATTTCAAAGCGATCCGAGAAACGGTTAAGGAGTTATCATCCGGAAACAAATTTTCAAAATGGCCGCCGGTGGCTAGCAACCATCTTGGATTTCGGATCATCGTCAGTTTTGAGAAGCCTCTTCCCCAGACTTAGTGCAACCACTCTATGAAGTTTCAAAGCGATCCGATAAACGGTTAAGGAGTTATCATCCGGAAACTGATTTTTAAGATGGCCGCCGGTGACTGGTGGCCATCCTGGATTTCTGATCATCATCGATTTCGATAGGTTTCTTCCCAAGACCTAGTGCAACCACTCTCTGAAGTTTTAAAGCGAGCCAAAAAATGGCAACGGAGTTATCATCCGGAAACCAATTGTAAAAATGGCCGCCAGTGGCTGGCAACCATCTTGGATTTCGGATCATCGACCGATTTCAATAGGTTTCTTCCCCACACCTAGTGCAGCCACTCTAAAGGTTCAAAGCAATCCGAAATACAGTAACGTCGTTATCATCCAAAACCAGTTTTCAAGATGGCTGCCGGATTTCGGATTATCGTCGAGTTCGATAGGTTTCTTCCACATCCCAGTGCAACCACTCTATGAAGTTTCAAAGTGATCTGACAAACGGTAACAGAGTTATCATCTGGAAACCACTCTGCCACCTGCACGCCCGCCCGCCGCCATTACATAATGCCCCCGAAATATGGCCGCCAAAGATGCTACATTTTGATTGGTCCACAGCGACCAAGTTTTTTCACAGATCAACTTCCCTTCAACAAACTTTAATTGGCCTAAGTATCATATATATATATATATATATATATATATATATATATATATATATATATATATATATATATATATATATATATATATATATATATATATATATATATATATATATATATATATATATATATATATATATATCCATTATCTTGATCATGCCGCATCTAATGATGTTTGTGATGGTTATTCTATCTTTGAACATATTATTATTTCTTCTCCTAGCATCTCCCAGTTCCCTTTATATATATATAGTACACAATACAGAAAAATTGGCAATCCGTTCACAACAGTCTATTAAAATTTGTGTCTGTTAATCAGCAAAACTTCGTGAAGTTTTCCAGATTACTATTGATATCAGTATTTGCACAAATCCTCTAGCAAAGGTAAATTTACAAATTTGAATTATTATTCTGAATAGTAAGCGTGCGGATTGAAATAGGAAATTACTATATACAGCTTTGAGCAACCCATAATATTGAAAAATTGGCTATGACGTTGATTTCTTAATAATTTACATTTGAAAAAAATCTTGCAATTATCGGTCCGTTCATATTTTAGCAGAGCCCGATCTTCTGATTGAAATTTTTCAAATCAGAAGCCATGGAATATAGCTTGCTAATTTACATATCCTAGTTGGCAACATCTCAGTATGGAATACACCAATCTATCATCCACCGCGAATGTGATTCAAGATTTTCAGAAGACGGATAAGGTAACATTTACTCTATCATTGTCAGCCGTGATCATTAAGGAAGTTCCAATTGCCTATTTCACGATAGGCATGTGCTTTAATACACTGTTGATAGCATATTTGATAAAATCAGGAAAATATCGCAGTCCTACATTTACTCTGATGACAAGTTTGCCTGCTATGGACTGGATCTGTTGTCTCTCTGGAGCATTGCTCCCCGTCCTCTCCATACCCACTGTGATTATCGCAGAAACCGCACTTCCTGCACAAGTGGCCTGTAGTTTTATGACCGCAATAGTGATTTTGGGTATGGTAGGAAGCGAGTATCATCTAATATTCTTTGCCACAATACATCTTTACCAATTCGCCTGGCCGCTTTCTGCAAGAGCTCGTATTACTGCATGGTTTGTCTTCAAAGGATGCGTTATTATCATGTCAACTCTGATAGCTATTAACCTGCATTTTATATCTAGCCATAGACGTATACCAGTCGTGTTCAATGGAGAAGAAACCGCCATCTGTGCATGCGTATGTGACGGTATTTTCTGGTTGATTGAGACCACAATCATTCCATGTTTATCACTACCCATGCTTCATATTGCGAAATACATTGCAATAGCACGTAGTAACAAAGCCTTGAACACCAGCCATCAGCGCAACTTCCAGACTAATTGTGTAGCCCAAGAACGTAAAAATGCAGATGCAAGAGCTGTAACCGTTGTGATTATACTATTTCTTGTTGCCTCGCTACCATCACCCATTTATATGTCATTCCAGCAAGCACAGGATGCTAACTATTTTAATATTGGGGATGAAGTTTATATCTTACTTCTTTATCTGACATCGAGTAATTCTGCCATTAATCCAGTAATATACTGTTTATTAGCCAAGTCGATCAGAGACGATATATTGGATCGTTTCTGCAAAATGAAAGATAAATAACAAAGGGTTACCGAACTAACTAATTAAGTGTCCTTGCATTTTAATATTTATTTACGAACTTTTTGACTGGAGAACAATAGGACCGTGCAGGAGTCCAGAGGGAGGCGGGGGGGGGGGGGGCTGGTGTGGTGGTGGGTGTAGGTTTTCCCTTGCCACCCCCGTCACCCCCCCCCCGCCTCCAACCCTCCCCTGTGAACGCCCATCGGGCTATCATATGTTTAGCCTCATGTACAATGTATGGGCGGTATAATTCTTCCATAATATGAATTTATCAATCTAACGACAATATCGTGCTATCAGTGTGTTATTAGTCCATGAGCTAACCCTCAATTCCAAACCTAGTATCATATTACCACAACTAGTGCATTTCACATCCCTTTGACATATCACCTAGGTGAACTCATTGTGTGTTTGCATTTAGTAAATGACCATAGCACCAGAATGCCAGGAATTTACATAAAAAGCAAGCGCTTTGGAAGGTATATATTCTTTGCACTGTATGTATTTAAAATGTTTTTTAACCTGTTATTGATTCTGCTGCAAGCAACAATAAAGTGGCCCAATAACCATGCCGTTGTAATTATATGTTATATGGAAAGTCTGGAAACGTATAGAATTATAAGAAACCCATTTACAGTCCTAAAACAAGATAGAAAATAATGTAAATAGTGACGATCTCTGCTCCTAATTCAGACAGTTTTCTACAAAATTTGACAGCTTTGAAATGAAAATTGACAAAACTACTATTCAAATTTGGTGTAAATTCTTAACACAACTCACTGTGGCAAAAAAGATCCCAGACTTTTGCCGAGATCCGGATAAAAGAATATGGATCGGATCAAATTCTGGATCTGTGGATACCTCAGAAACTGCTGGTCCGATTTGCTTTAAGTTTTAACACAGGAAATAATGCGACCGTACACTAGGATTACACGACTTTGGGGCAAAAAGTAAAAAACCAACGGAAAATTTGTCAAACTCTAGAGATTTTTTTTACAGCGTAACAAAGATGATAAGGCGAGAGTCTGTGTAGTGTTCTAGCCAGTACTTGGCTAGGACTTAATTAGAAGTAATGGCATGTAACTTTAACGAGGTAGACACAACTAGAACTTAGTTAATACTGATACTTTAATAGACCAACTACTACACTGAATTATGACTATTGATACGTGTATAAGATATAAAGGTACGACTGTAACATATGCTTAATAGTCCAAGTGAGTAGAGCAGAGGTCAGTAGGTGTGTACCGTCACTAACTAACTGAGTTCCCTAGGAGATGCTGATACAGTGCCTGGGCAGTAGGTGCGGCATCTCGTGTTACCACAGGTTCAGGTGTACTTAGTTAGTTTTATGGGGAAGGTGTAGCGCAGATCGCTGACACCGGGTAGAGTTGCGCCGGGGTCGAGCCTCCAGAGACAGGCTACCTAGGTTATTCTTCGGTTATTTCTCAAAGTGATGTCATATGATTATTATGCATAATATGTTAATTATAACAACGTCTCAATATAAAAGTAAAATTTTGCGCTTCTGAACATACCGTATGTGAATGCGTGACAGAACACCAGATCGTTTTTCATGAATTAGTTTGGTCACGGTGATTGAAAGTATGGCCTGGGGGTCTTCAAATCTTCTTGTCCCACCCATGCTGTGTTCACACATTTTTCCTTCTACTTCTGGAAATTAATGCCGTATATGCATATTATTTATGAATGTTTATTGTATTGCCACCCTTTAAGTAACAGAGAAATTTTAATATATGCACGAGCATGTTTAAACCGCGAAAATATGGCTATTCATGTATGTTCCTGAGTTCTAATTTTCTTGTTGTTTCAATATAGTTCTTATACATTATACTTTATTTATTATCATCAGCACATGTACGGTACACATGTTTAATATACTAGAGTAATGTATGGAATTTAATAATACTTTAACTAGGATTAATTAAATATTACTATGTAACTATAAACATGTATATATTGCTATTTACATCATGAAGACTAGGAGGGAGACTGATATGGAAGCCGTGCAGCCTAAATAGTGCGAGTTAATATTGAATGTGTCCTTGGTAGGGCGCTTATTCTTATTCATCTTGGGATGGGCGTGGTGGAGGGGGTATTCAGGATCATGTCTCTGTTTTGGATCATTTCGTATATAAACTGCCCGACGATTGGTGAGAGTTTTGGAGGACAGTCTAAGATGAAAAATAATTTGTCTAAGTTTGTCAGATTAGGGAAGGTGGGTAGAGTTAGCGTAAGTTTGTTATATAGCAGATCTCCGTACTTTTTGTTTACACCATAAAATGTAGTTCATCTTCTACTTCCAGGTGGCATAATCTGCATTTTCTGTGCTTTCTCTCAACCTTCCTGTATCTACCGCTTTCTATTTCTAAGAGATGGGCACAGATACATATTTTGGTCAATGATCTCCCAAAGTTTGAGTTGGGTATATGAGTAAGATATGGAGTAATGGTGTGAGGTCGTTTAATATATGTATAATACTGTAATTTTTTAGATGACATTAGTTTCTGATGGTAGTGTTCGAGATAATTCTGTTCTAGGATATTCTTTACCACATTCCCCATATGTTTCCTATGGTGTGGTCTTGTATCTTGGGATGTGACATTTAAGTTGTTCTGTACGAACATTGGATTGATGTAAGTATGCCAGGTTTGGGTTTTTGCGAAGTCTAGTGTCTTGCTGCACACAGTAGCATCTGCTAGAATTGTGCGATTGGATGGTATATTTTCCAAATGTGCCCAGTATTTAGATATAAGGGTGTTTATGTCATTAATAAGTGGTATCTACCAAGCTCAGATTTACATGCTAAGTTGGTCATGATTCCACCGACTTGTAAATTAAATTTACAGAATTTGGTATGAACTTTCTCATATAATTTTTGTTTGTCTGTTTCTCTTGGAGTTCAGCTGCCCATATTTCAGAGTTGTATAATATAATAGGTTTTATGAGGGCGTCAAATAGTTTAATCTATAGCTTAGCTGGTGGAGGCGAGACAGAAAAGGTTCTCTGGAGTTCCCTTTGCGTAGAGGTTTTCTTTGGCTTTGGTGAGGTTACCATTTGAATTGATAGTGCATGCTGTAGCTCGCGGGGTTACGCGCTGGTCTGCCATGTCATTCCGTTCCATCGCACCACAAGTGAACGATGTGCAGGAGGGCTGGTTAGCTGCGGATCTTGCAGTTGCGGATCCCGTATCGCATCTCTCCGGAAGGTACAATGACCGGCCTCTAGAGCCGGTGGAACACTAATGTTCCAGTGGGGCTGTGCGACCATTGCTGCTAAGATTAAACCACACGGTGTCATCCCAACTATTTGTTACCGGTATGTCTTCCATTCTAAGTTAGAGCAATGGATAAGGTGTTAATTAAACAGTTATAAATCTAGTAATACTATACAAACAGTTCTATGCGTTTGACATCTTTGGCTGATCCATCTGTGTAGATCCTTATCCATGTCTCCTGAGGGTACATTTCTTCCAGCATGGCTAGGGTCAGGGCCTTCTTGCTCACATCACTGTGTTCATCTTTGGTTGTGAGATGAGGTACTGTGGTGCGAATAGCTATGCTCTCTAGTTTGTTTTCCCAGGGTGGAGGATCAAGGGTGTGGTTTGGGTCTTCTATTTGTGCTGGCAACATTTCTTGGTGTTTTCTTTGAAGTGCTTTTGTCTCTTTCACAAAACTTGATCTTTTAAGTCTTCCTGATGACAGCTGTGCTTGCCTGATCTTCATCGGGTGGTTGTTGAACGATTTGAACTTTGCAGCTTGGATCAGTGCTTTGCATCCCTTCCTTTGCTAAGTGGGGGGATGCCTGCTGTCTGCCCCATTTTTTCTATTGGTGTTGATCTCATTCCACCAGTGATGATGCGCAGTGCCTGGTTTTGTACTCTGTCGAGGTTCTGTTGATGAGATTTAGATGCTGTCATCCATGAGCTGGATCCATACTCAAGGTGTCGTCGTATGGCACCTAGGTAGATGGTCTTGAGGATCCTTTCATTGGCACCCCACTTTGTTCCTGCCAGCTTCCTCATGATGTTTAGCTTTCGTCTGGCCCTGCCTCTGCGTTCTGGATGTGCTCCTTCCATGTTAATCTTCTGTCATAGGTGACTCCCAGGTATGTCTGCTGGTCCTCATACTCGAGTGGAGTACCGCCCAGTGTCAGATTGCCAACCTTGGTTTTGGTGGACAGTGAGAATAGCATGGCTGATGATTTTTCTTTGTTTATGGTAATACACCAGCGATTGGCCCAAGCTGTAATTCTGTCCAAGGCGAGCTGCATTCTGTACGTGGCAGTCGTGTACTCCTCAGAGTACGAGGTCAGCTGCATAGAGGGCTGCTTGGATCCCTTTGAGCAGCTCTGCTACAATGTCATTAATGAAGAGTATAAACAGAGTCGGTGATAATACTCCGCCTTGTGGCACCCCTTGTCTCAGCAATACATTCTGTCCAGATTGTCCATCCACCAGCACCCTAGCTCTGCGATTGTGTAGGTATGACTTGGTCCATCGGAACATGTTGCCACCAATGCCTGTGCCTTGGAGCTTCACGAGGAGGCCATCCTTCCACACCTTGTCAAATGCCTTCTGCAGATCAATAAAGGCAGCTAGCATCACCTTCTTGGCGTGAAAAGTGTCCTCTATGACCTGTGCAAGACGTGTTGTTTGATCTTCTGTGCTCCTGTAGCTTCTGAAGCCGGCCTGCTCTGAAACTATAATGTTTTCCGACTCCAGGTACCACTGCAACTGCTGGTTGATGATGCGCTCCATGGTCTTGCATATGCAGCTTGTAAGACTGATAGGACGGTAGCTCAGCACTTTCATCTTGTTCCTCCCTTTCTAGCTCACCTGACCAGAATGGCCAAGTGAGCTTATGTCATGGCGACCGTCGTCGTCAGTCCGGCATCCGTCCGTCCGTCAACTTTTTCCTTTAAACAACTTCTTCTCAAGCACCACTAGGCCGATATAAATTATCTTTGGCAGGAAGTATCCTTAGGGCATAGGGATCCAAGTTTGTTCAAACGAAGCCGATCGGCCAATTTGGATTTCAGCCGATTTTAGGAAATGTCTAAAAAATTTCTCCGAAACCGCTTGGTGGATTGAAGCAAATCCCATGAAATATGATCTAGGGCAAGAGCTGAACCAAGTTTGTTCAAGGGAACTTGATTGGCCAAATGGTTCAGTGGCCATTTTGCTTGACCTAGTTTTAGCGAAAACGACTTCTCCAGAACCGCTGAAGGGATCAGGCCGAAATTTGGCAGATATGATTAGGGACTAAAGGCCATTAAAGTTTGTTCAAGGGAAGTTAATCCGTCAAAAAACATGGTGCAGTCGGCCAATCAAAATACAGCATGTTTGGCGGCCATATTGGATTTTTTTATTTGATGGATTTTGAGGCTGAAATTGGTTTTATATATGTTTTTGGGTATTCTGATCACAAATTTACAATTTTCAAAGCTGTCGGATAAACGGTTTGGCGGCCATCTTCGATCATTTTCCCGCCAAAAGCTCCCATACTAAGGCAATGGGAAATTTAAAATGTCTATGTCTTGAGAACTACTGGGCCGATTTCAATTATATATGGTAGTACGCATCCTTAGGGTGTAGAGATTCGAATTTGTTCAAACGAAGCCGATCGGCCATCTTGAATTTTGGCCGATTTTTAGAAACGTCTTTAAAAACTTCCGAGACCGCTTGGTGGATTGAAGCAAATCCCATGAAATATGATCTATGGCAAGAGCTGCACTAAGTTTGTTGAAGGGAACTTGCTTGGCCAAATGGTTCAGCGTCCTAGTTTTAGCAAAAATTACTTCTCTAGAACAACTGAAAGAATTAGATCGAAATTTGGCAGATATGATTAGGGACTAAGGGCCATTAAACTTTGTTCAAGGGAAGTTGATCTGTCAAAAAACATGGCCGCAGTGGGCCAATCAAAATACACCATGTTTGGCGGCCATATTGGATTGCAATATTGGATTTTTTTATTTGATGGATTTTGAAGCGAAAATTTGTTTAGTACAGGGTTATGAGTATGCTGATTTCAACCATGCCATTTCTGAATCTATCAGATAAACAGCTTGGCGGCATGTAGTAAAATTGGCATTTAGTACAGGTGGTCTTTATAGCATGTTTAACTGCATTCTAAAACCCTTGTAATCATTTGACAGAGTGACCAAACTCACCTAGCAGCAGTTGTTCACTAGTTCAAAATAATAATTTGACTGAAAGTCATTGCTGCCTTAGAATGCAACAACTTTCTGTCAAATAAATATCAAAATATTCAAAGTTATAGATGTCAGCACACACAATACATATCTTAGATATTTAGCCAGCATAGGAAAACATTTAATCTTGTAATTTAAAACCACAACTCTAATTCCCAAGATTGAAATGAAATTAATACCCTGTTAGGTAGTGAACTGATGAAGTGTACCATATTCATATACTGATTCTAAAAGATTTATTTAATTAATTCATCATTAACCCTTTAGTACTCATATCAGCAAAAAAAGGGCTTCTGTAGTGATCTTGAGAAATGTTCATTTGCCGACTAAAAGAAGACGTTTTTTTAAAATTTACCACTGGAATGACTGGCGGCGATAACCGAGCCAGTCATTCCAGTGATAAATTTTCAAAAATAGTCTTCTCTTGGTCTGCAAGTGCAGAACAACTGCTGCTAGGTGAGTTTGGTCACTCTGTCAAATGATTACAAGGGTTTTAGAATGCAGTTAAACATGCTATAAAGACCACCTGTACTAAATGCCAATTTTACTACATGCCACCAAGCTGTTTATCTGATAGATTCAGAAATGGCATGGTTGAAATCAGCATACTCATAACCCTGTACTAAACAAATTTTGGCTTCAAAATCCATCAAATAAAAAAATCCAATATGGCCACCAAACATGCTGTATTTTGATTGGCCCACTGCGGCCATGTTTTTTGACAGATCAACTTCCCTTGAACAAAGTTTAATGGCCCTTAGTCCCTAATCATATCTGCCAAATTTCGACCTAATTCTTTCAGTTGTTCTAGAGAAGTAATTTTTGCTAAAACTAGGTCAACCAAAATGGACGCTGAACCATTTGGCCAAGCAAGTTCCCTTCAACAAACTTAGTGCAGCTCTTGCCATAGATCATATTTCATGGGATTTGCTTCAATCCACCAAGCGGTCTCGGAAGTTTTTAGACGTTTCTAAAAATCGGCCAAAATTCAAGATGGCCGATCGGCTTCGTTTGAACAAATTTGAATCTCTACACCCTAAGGATGCGTACTGCCGTATATAATTGAAATCGGCCCAGTAGTTCTCAAGACATAGACATTTTAAATTTCCCATTGCCTTAGTATGGGAGCTTTTGGCGGGAAAATGATCGAAGATGGCCGCCAAACCGTTTATCTGACAGCTTTGAAAATTGCAAATTTGTGATCAGAATACCCAAAAACATATATAAAACCAATTTCAGCCTCAAAACCCATCAAAATCCAATATGGCTGCCAATCATGCTGTATTTTGATTGGCCGACTGCACCATGTTTTTTGACGGATTAACTGCCCTTGAACAAACTTTAATGGCCTTTAGTCCCTAATCATATCTGCCAAATTTCGGCCTGATCCCTTCAGCGGTTCTGGAGAAGTCGTTTTCGTATAACTAGGTCAACCAAAATGGTCACTGAACCATTTGGCCAATCAAGTTCCCTTGAACAAACTTGTTTCAGCTCTTGCCCTAGATCATATTTCATGGGATTTGCTTCAATCCACCAAGCGGTTTCGGAGAAGATTTTTAAAGACATTTCCTAAAATCGGTCGAAATCCAAATTGGCCACCGGCCAAATTGGCCGATCGGCTTCGTTTGAACAAACTTGGATCCCTATGCTCTAAGGATACTTCCTGCCAAAGATAATTTATATCGGCCTAGTGGTTCTTCAGAAGAAGTCGTTTAGAGGAAAAAGTTGACGGACGGACGGACGCCGGACTGACGACGGCGGTCGCCATGGAATAAGCTCACTTGGCCATTCTGGTCAGGTGAGCTAAAAAGGGAAGAAAAAGATGAAAGTGCTGAGCTACCGTCCTATCAGTCTTACAAGCTGCATATGCAAGACCATGGAGCGCATCATCAACCAGCGGTTGCAGTGGTACCTGGAGTCGGAAAACATTATAGTTTCAGAGCAGGCCGGCTTCAGAAGATACAGGAGCACAGAAGATCAAACAACACATCTTGCACAGGTCATAGAGGACACTTTTCAGGCCAGGGTGATGCTAGCTGCCTTTATCGATCTGCAGAAGGCATTTGACAAGGTGTGGAAGGATGGCCTCCTCGTGAAGCTCCGGCGCACAGGCATTGGTGGCAACATGTTCTGATGGACCAATTCATACCTACACAATCGCAGAGCTAGGGTGCTGGTGGATGGACAATCTGGACAGAATGTATTGCTGAGACAAGGGGTGCCACAAGGCGGAGTATTATCACCGACTCTGTTCATATTCTTCATTAATGACATTGTAGCAGAGCTGCTCAAAGGGATCCAAGCAGCCCTCTATGCAGCTGACCTCGTACTCTGAGGAGTACACGACTGCCACGTACAGAATGCAGCTTGCCTTGGACAGAATTACAGCTTGGGCCAATCGCTGGTGTATTACCATAAACAAAGAAAAATCATCAGCCATGCTATTCTCACTGTCCACCAAAACCAAGGTTGGCAATCTGACACTGGGCGGTACTCCACTCGAGTACGAAGACCAGCAGACATACCTGGGAGTCACCTATGACAGAAGATTAACATGGAAGGAGCACATCCAGAACGCAGAGGCAAAGGCCAGAAGAAAGCTAAACATCATGAGGAAGCTGGCAGGAACAAAGTGGGGTGCCAATGAAAGGATCCTCAAGACCATCTACCTAGGTGCTGTACGACCACACCTTGAGTATGGATCCAGCTCATGGATGACAGCATCTAAATCTCATCAACAGAACCTCGACAGAGTACAAAACCAGGCACTGCGCATCATCACTGGTGGAATGAGATCAACACCAATAGAAAAAATGGGGCAGATAGCAGGCATCCCCCCCCCCCACTTAGCAAAGGAAGGGATGCAAAGCACTGATCCAAGCTGCAAAGTTCAAATCGTTCAACAACCACCCGATGAAGATCAGGCAAGCACAGCTGTCATCAGGAAGACTTAAGAGATCAAGTTTTGTGAAAGAGACAAAAGCACTTCAAAGAAAACACCAAAAAATGTTGCCAGCACAAATAGAAGACCCAAACCACACCCTTGATCCTCCACCCTGGGAAAACAAACTAGAGAGCATAGCTATTCGCACCACAGTACCTCATCTCACAACCAAAGATGAACACAGTGATGTGAGCAAGAAGGCCCTGACCCTAGCCATGCTGGAAGAAATGTACCATCAGGAGACATGGATAAGGATCTACACAGATGGATGAGCCAAAGATGCAATTAGGAGCGGAGAACAGCAGACCCTATTGCACAGATTGTCTTTTTATCTGATGCCCGCTCCGTCCTTGAGGCTATCACCAAAGGTAAGTTGCCACAACTTGAAGAAGCACTACAAACCATCAAATGCTTTCAGATAGCATTGCAGTGGATCCCCTTACACTGTGGAGTCCAAGGAAATGAGGAAGCAGACAAGATGGCAAAGGTGGGTACAGAAGAGAATCAGACGGAAAACATGGTTACCCATACAGAGATGAAGACTATCATCAAGTCACTCTATAGAACACATCAATCAGAAGATGCCTACCATCATCTCTCGAGGCCAGAGCAAGTGACCATTTTTCGTCCCAGAACTGGACACAACAGACTAAACCAACACATGTACAGGCGGTTCCACCTTACGACATCGCCCGTTTGTCCTTGTCGAGAAGCAGAACAGACAACAGAGCACATACTTTAGTGTTGCAGTATGTATCAGCTGCTGAGAGAAGAGATCTGGCCTTTGTCAACCTCTTTTCTTGAAAAGCTGTATGGGTCTGTGGAAGAACTGCAGAAAACCACAGATTTCATCTTAAGAACGGCTCTCCAAGTGTGATACCAGCGATCGAATAGAAGAAGATTATTATTATTATTATTATTATTATTATTATTAACATTACCATCAGTATTAAAATTAAACATCTTTATAGCTATTTTACAGGTAGCATTATCACAACTTATATTATTATGATAATCATCATCATCACTATAGGGTGATTAGACCTTTCAGTGATTAAGAGATCTTAAAAAATCTGAAGAGGTTCTGGAGCCCACCACTTTATGATCCCTGCGGCAAAATTTGGACAACGATGCCAAGAGGTCCCCCTGCTCTTAAATCCTACACATCCAGACGTGCCATGTTATCTTCCAAATGACATCATCTCGAATATGGAGCATATCAGCAGAGACTGGATCTATTCCAGTCACAAAGAGAGAATGCGTCTACTCTCCATCCAATGACCATATACATAGGACTCTCGTTAACCTTCACTTAACGTTTACAGTATTGTTTTCATATCTTTAACTACATACTCCAGAAGGTGCCTCATATAGTAGGGGAATCTGCATGCACAAGAAAGAGGCCCAAGGGCCTTAACATTCACCTGGACCATTAGAATAGACAATAGTTTTAATTCAGCAATAACAAGACATAAAACACAAAATGACGAATTCAGTACAATCGATATTTAGTAGAGAATTAATAACGAAAGATAACCACACAATTAGATTGAACCGTAGGTTCCATTTAGCCAATAAAAAAATCAAATATGGCCTCCAAACCCAAAATTTGGATTGATCCATGACAACCATGTTTTATCAAGGATCAAGTTCTCTTGAACAAACTTTAGTCACCCTTAGTTATCGATGAAATTACATCTGATGAGTTTCATCCTGATTGGTACAGCAGTTCCTGCCTGAGAGAACAAGATGGTCACTGGAACAAACGTTTATTGACGAATAGCATTTTAAACGATTTCCAGCCATTTTCCAGAAAATTCAAGATGTCCGTTTAACAAATTGACCAATCAAAATTCTGTATACAAGCTCTGAAGCACACAGAGTCCTTCCAGATGAGTTTGCTTGAAATCATTCAAGGGGGTAATAATGAGTAGCATTTTGACTGATTTCGTGATATGGTCAAAGAATCCAAGATGGTCACTGGAAAAATTGACCAATCAAAATTCTGTATACAATTTCTGAAACATACCAGCCTAGTATCCTTCCAGCCAAGTCTGGTTGAAATTGCACATGCAGTTAATGAGGAATAGCGTTTTAAATGATTTCCCATTTTTCAGAAAATTCAGGATGGCCACGAAAAAAGAGACTAATAAGAATTATGTATACAGCTTCTGAAGCATACCACTCGAGGGTTCTCCCAACTGAGTTTGCTTGAAATTGGCCAAGTGGTTAACTAAGATGCAACAGCATGCAGTCAAATTAGTTTCAAAGTATTCAACAGTTTTCTTGTATAGTTTTGTAAAAATTGATAGTCAGGGAGTTCAGGGATTGATCAATCCGTGACTGGAGCGTATCTACAGATGGGCGGGGCATAGCTAAAACTAGATTCTTCCATGCCACAAACAGTAGGGGAATTATCATGTGGACACAGTACTTCAAGGTGGCCATATTGAATTCTAGATCATCTTACAATATAGCTCATAATATTTAGAACATAATTGGATAGGAAGACATAATGTTCACAATATTCAACAGTATGCTACTTTTCATTTTGTAAACATATTTTTTTAGCTGTACTGTAGAGTTCTTCCTAGGACTGATCTGACAAATTCTGGGAGTTATAGTCAAAGTACCACTCTGCCTCCATCATCGTTAATATCCCAGCAGATTTTGGCTGGGTATAAAAAGCAAATACTGCATATCGAATCGATTAGAACCTGGGGTGAGGGTGAGGGGGTGTTAGCAAACACTGCATATCGATTAAAACCCATGATGGGGTGAGGGGGGGTGTTAGCACATTGCATATCGATTAAAACCTGTGGTGGGGTGAGAGGGTATTAGTAGCATTAGCACACCAGCAGCAAACTCCTTTTACAGATGCATTCAGTTTTGAATAACAAATCAGGAAGAACATGATGTGGCGATAGATATATTTATATATTATATACTTTACATAGAAGCTATATTTAACTCACGGAGAATCTCATAACATACATACTAATGTACAAATAAATTACATATTATATGAACACAGTAAAACGTGCCTCTCACGGACAATCACTTATGAATGGATAATACAATGTTTTCTTATACCCTTAACCCATCAAGCCTTAAATTTATTCAAAAAAAAGTTCAATTTTCTCAGAGAAAATCTCAATTTGTACACCAAGATAAAACTATTTTTGAAAATTTACCACTGGAAGGACTGGCTCGGTTATCGAGCCAGTCATTCCAGTTGTAAATTTTCAAAAACTGTCTTCGCTTCGTCTGCAAATGTAGATTTCTCACGACCACTACAGAAGTGGTTCTTGGCCGGGTTTGAGAGATAAAGGGTTAAACCCTGCCTCTGTATCCAGGTTCTGAAGTCCAGATCATGATGAAATACAGAAGATCCTATCATATGACAACCTAAACGAAATCTAGGATTTCTTTTTTCACGAGAGAGTTGATACTTACCTCCCTAATACTTTTGATATTGCTAAATATTGGCTTTCACTCAATAAACACTCAGATTTAAAACAGTTAGGTGCCCCTACTGGGCAGGGAGTCAGAGCGTAGTCTGGCGGATGCCAGCCCCACCACCGCGCATGCGCAGACTAGCACTTCCTCTGACTAGATTATTGGCTGACACACATGCAACTATTAAGAGCCTGAAGACCGAGCCTCTGTGGGGTGGAGAGGCCGGGTCCGTATCTAGGGAGGTAAGTATCAACTCTCTCGTGAAAAAAGAAATCCTAGATTTCGTTTATTTCACTTCAAGAGTATACTTACCTCCCTAATACTTTTGATATTGCCAGAATACGAAAGTGAATCTGGCGGGAGGGAGGCGAGGTCAAAAGACCAGCTCATCCCTATACGCTTTTCTGCGTTTAAGGCACTTAAACTTCTGAAACTGTAAGAAAAAACAGTCAGGATTTGACTAACCATCGGATAACACCACCGATGTATGAGAGATGACCGAATGTCATATGCGCTCCCCCCCCCCCCCTCCTTCCTGGGAGGAAGAGTCGACTGACCTCAATGTCCTATACGCTCTCTACGTACAAGTGCCATGTACTACAGGACAGAGACGAAAAAGCTCCATTTTCGTAACTCTCAACAATGAACCACACAAATACACAAACCATCACCATATTAATAACGGGTAATCGTGACAATACAATCAACAACGGACAACACATGAACAAGACTGACCTTGTTGAAAATGGCTGCTGACATCATCTTCCCCTTGGCAAAGACTGATGCAGGCCCAAAAAGTGGGTGTTTCCATAAATTAATTGTGAAATATATAAGTAATGAGGAAAAACCTCCTCAAAAAATATAAACCGATTTATTTTTTCAAAACCGACAAGGCGAGAGGATTAGAGGTGTCACGGAGATAATGGTCTGTAAAACTTGACTCACAGTGCCACTGAGCCACCGACATAATATCATCCACCGGGACCCCATTAAATAGGGCCGTGGATGTCACTACGCCGCGGACACTGTGAGCCTTGGCCACGTCAACCTGCTTCCCGGTAGCGGATTTATGGCAAAACTGAATGCACTCCACAATCCACCTGGAAATGGTGTCCTTAGAAGCCCTCCCATGGGGTTCAATATATGACAACCATAACGCTGACTGGTCGGTGCGCCATGCCGCCGTACGTTGTTTGTACCGGCGCAGCGCCCGGACGGGACACCATGCTTTAGAATTAGGATCATATCTAGTTAAAGCAGGCAAAATAATAGGTTGACCTGGATATTTCAACGACTGATTTTTAGCCAAGAAATTAATCCTAGGTAGCAGCTTAAGGCCTTCCCCTGAAACCACAAAACGGTCATCCTCGGCTGATAAGGCATGAATTTCACTCCTACGCCTAGCCGAGGCCGCAGCAATTAAAAACACAGTCTTCAGTGTTAATAGTTTCATAGAAATGGAACTAAGTGGTTCAAAAGGCTTATCACCTAGTACTTGAAGCACTAGCGATAAACTCCAAGACGGAACCACAGGTGGATTCCTTGGTCTTAGATTGCCCATGCCTTTAATTAATACATTCAATGTATTTACTTCATCACTTCCCCTCTTAGCCAAGCAAGGAATAACAGACATTAATGCTGACTTATAACCAGCAATAGAGTTAGGCTTGAGGCTATAGGCATCATAGAGGTGACAGAGGAAATCAGCTACTACTTGAATAGATGAATCCATTGGATCAATACATCTTTTTGAGCACCATTCTGCAAATCTGTTGATTTTATAATTATATGCTCTGGAGGTTGACCCCCTCCTGGCTTTGGCCATAAACATGGCTGCTTGCTCAGAAAAGCCCTCCTTAATTCTAGATTCCTTGACAACATCCACGCAGTCAATCTGAACATTGACGGATTGTTGTGAAGGGCCTTGCCCTGGAAGATAATATCGTCCATCAGAGGCAGAGGAACCGGATTGCAGACCAGAAGGTCCAGCAGATCCGTATACCATGATCGGCTTGGCCAATCCGGGGCGATCAGAAGCACTTGGCATTCCTCTTGTCTGATTTTCTGAAGAATTTTTGGAATCAGGATTGCTGGAGGGAATGCGTATGCATACATTCTCCCCCAGCTGATAGCTAACGCATCTGTTGCGAAAGCGCTTGGATCCGGAATCGGAGAGACGTACGTCGTCATCTTCGCATTCTCCTTCGTTGCGAACAAATCGATGTTGGGTTTCCCCCAATGGTCGAACAGACGATCCGCCACACATTGATTTAGTTGCCATTCCGTGGGTAAAACACTCATCCTTCGGCTCAATGAGTCTGCTAGCAGGTTTAACCTTCCCGGAATATGAACTGCTTTCAAGGTAATCTGGTGATCCAGACACCAACAAAGCAGTTTCCATGTCATCATACAGAGACTGGGCGACTTCGTTCCGCCCTGGCGGTTTATGTAAGTCACAACTGTTGAGTTGTCTGAACGAATAAGAACAATCTTGCCCTGAACTTTCTGTAAGAAATGTTCCAGGCCCAGGACTACTGCTCTTAGCTCCAGTAGATTTATATGTTCCTTTGACTGTTCCAGATTCCAAAGCCCTGATATTGTGGATTCTTCCAGGCAAGCTCCCCAGCCCTCCATCGATGCATCTGTATACACAGTCACCTGAGGGTGGGGAGGGGTTAGCAAAACCCCCGGCAAGAGATTCTCTGTATTCAACCACCATTGCAGGTGGTGAATCAGAGGCGCCAACACTGACACCTTCGAGTCCAGCGAACCTGTACTCTGGGTCCATTGTGTCATGAGAAACAACTGGATCGGCCGCCTGCGTAAGGCGGCCTGAGGAATGACTGGTTCCAACGAAACCATCAACCCCAGCATTCTCAAGTAAACCCGTGCCAGGACATGACGACTGTCGCACACTGACTGAATCAACGAGATGAGTTTTTGAACTCTCTCCTGAGTAGGATAAACATATCCCGTCTCTAGATCGAAGAACATCCCCAGGTAAACAAACTTCTGGGATGGAGTCAGCTCTGATTTTGGGAAATTGATTATCCAGCCCAAGTCTGTGAGAATTTTCAAAACAATCTCCAGATTGGCGGACAAACTTTCCCGGGTGTGCGCTTTCAACAGCCAGTCGTCTATGTACGTGTGGACTGCTATGCTTCTCCTGCGGAGGTATGCTGTGATCGCAAGAACCACACGGGTGAAAACCCGAGGAGCCGTGGAAATTCCGAAGGGCAACACCCTGAATTCCCACTGTCTGCCATGGAATGCAAATCTCAGGAAGCGACAGAAACTCCCGTGGATGGGGATGTGGAAATAAGCGTCCTTCAAATCTATCGACGCCGTCCACATCCCCCTCTCCAACCCCGCCAACACCGAGCGCACCGTTTCCATCTTGAAACTGGGCGTCTCGATGAACTTGTTCAGTGGCTTGAGGTTGAGAATCGGTCTCCACCCTCCGGTGCGTTTTGTTACTAAGAACAGGGTTGAATAGAAGCCCGGACACCTTTGTGCCGGCTGAATAGCTCCTTTTTGTACGAGGGAATTTATCTCCTCCTCGATACACAACCTTTGATCTAGATCTCTCGGAACGGGAGTCCAGACTGGCACCAGAGACAGTCGCGACGGCGGGCCTGTCACCCACTCTGGATGATACCCGACGGAAAGCCATCGCAAGACTAAACGGTCCTGAGTTAACCGTTCCCACTCTTGCATGTGGCCGGCTAGCCGGCCTCCCACCGGCCCACCTAGGGACCGCGGTGGACACGAGGCATGCAAGAGCGGCACTGTCTCCGTCGCCATACACACCGGAGTGGTTCTTACCGCGGTAAGCGTCCTGTCAGGACCGATAACCACGCCCAGATCCTCGCGCGCCCCGCCCCGCCCCGCGCGCACCTCGGTGCGCGGGCGGCTGCCTGGCTGACGGCGCCTGAGGAACCTGCGCCCCCCTCGCTGCTGGCCGAATCGCACGCGGCCGAGGCCGACGCTGCGACGGTGGCTGGCCACTGACCTGGCCAGCACCACCTCGAGCCTGCAGGGGACGACACGCCGGGGCCGCGGCGCGAGCGTTAGCACGACGCAGCACATCAAACTGCTCGCGCAGCGCCCTCTGGTTATTCACCAGGGTGACCGTCTCTTGGAGGTGGCGACATCCCTCACCTCCAAAAAGACCAGGGCCCGTCATAGGCGTACGCAGTAGCCTATTGTACAGGTCCTGAGACGGGCACAGATTGTCCAGGGCAAACGTGCATCTTGCCCTGACACTCCTGGTCACCGCCCGAGTCATACAGTCCAGCGCCAGGTTAATACCATCCTGGATGGTTCGCTGGACAGTGACCGGACTTGGCTGGCGCGATGCGGATGCCGTTACTACCCCCTGTAACAGCTGGGAGACGTGGGACAGAGCGGCAATCGAAGCCCTCCCACTCTCCTCCGCATCACGCAACGCGGTATTCGCCGAACGCAACGCGTTCGCGCACAGGACACCCGTGTCAGAACGGGAGCCTGGCCGCGCATCCTCACCCAAAGCCGCGCGGTCATCCACGCTGGGCTTGGGCACCACACCGTACCGCTGGTAATCCAGGGGCACGATGCGACAACGCCTGGCCACCTCGCGAGGGGCCTTCGCGAGACGTCCACTCGACTTAATGGACGACTCCGCCGCCTTGAACATGTCAACGACATGCTCCGCCAGCGGCAGAGAAGGCATAGCGTTAGCAGCCGGTTTCCCAGCTAACCACGGCGTGTGAACACGCTGGCTAGCCGACTGCTCCACGGGCAGATCAGGCCTAACGCTCACCAACCACTGGCAAGCGTCATACCAATCCTCCTCCGTGGCTAACTGCGAGCGCTCTACAAGACGGGGTCCTTCGTCTTCCTCCTGAGCGCAAGCAGTAGAGCTTGACGGCGGGTATGCTGATACACCTGGCAAGCCAGGGAAAACACGCGGGCCTGACAGCACCGGCATGAGAATATCACTGGTTTGACCAGGAGCAGGCACCGTGGCAGAGCGCGGGGTATATATAGTCTCACCACGGGCCCGGCCAGCACCAGCAACACCCTCGGCAAGCCGAGGTATGCGGTATCGCTGGCCATCAGCAGCGCCCTGGGCCACCACCTGAGCCGCGGACTTTACTCCAGGGTGAGTAAAACCGTGGAATAAGGCGCCTGTATTCCCCGCGAGGGGTACACAAACGTCTTCATCCATGTCCACGTCGTCAGACGGCGACCCTAGCAGGTAATCCTCATTACCCTGGTCAGAAAGATTAGACCCCGGGTCAGCAAAGAGAGCTAACCCGGGCTGACCAGGAACGGTGCCATAGGAGGTACTGGCCACCGCGGCGTGCGGATACCCCTGGACTGATAAGCAGCCCGCGGGTTCCAGCGACAACCGTCCACGGTCCCCTATCGGCGCGGCAATAAGCCTGCTGCCAGGGCCGTGGAACGCCCCCTCTAATGGGGCCACCTCTGAATCGTCGAACAACGGAAGCGGACTAAGGAAAATCGATCCAGAGGCGGGGATTACCTGCTCCGAAGCCAATGATGAGGACAGTAAAGGATTTGGTCCAGGAAGCATGCCACGAAGCAACCCTGGAACCAAATCCTTTACTGCCCTCTTCATCTCTCCCAACATCTCGGTCCGGAAGGCCTCCATATCCACCGCGGACGAGACCTTCCCCTTACCCTTCCTACTTACAACCTCTCGTTTCCGCTTCTTCTTCTTCTCCTCCTCTACCACCTTGTCCGTCGCCTGTAAGCAGCACAAGAATTCGGACATTAACTCGCCCCCCCAGTGCTTACATATGTCACAATTAACCAATGGACCACAAGGGCTACATTGATAGCACAGATGCGGCCAGAACTTTTCAAGAATAAAACGACCACAGGACGCGCAACTCGGTCCCTGAAACAGGGCAAAGGACAAGGAGTATGAGCAACTAGTTAAGCTTAGAAACTCAATCCAACTCAAAGAGAAGGAAATGATCATAAAGATCAATATACATCAGAAACCAGCATAGCGCTTAAATCGCTGATAAATACATAGCTAGGCTGATTATGACGTCATCAATCCCGTGACAGGGAAAAAATTCGATCCCAACAAAACATCCCAGTGCAAGGACGAATTGTATGCTGAATGGATAAGTCGACTACACAACCATCAGATACATATAGATAACTCTTTTCTGGCAAAAATGTTAATTATCTCCCTTTGTTTGTTTACAATAATTAACATCACCACATTATCAATAACTAGATACCTGACACTTTGTATAGACAAACCATCCAACGTGACGAACCGGAGAACTCCACCATCTGCACGCCTCTTAACTCTCTCCACCTCATGGGGAAGGAATTGGATCAAGAGGGCAAAGTGAGAAGACCTTTATACTAGGCCTCCACTCACTGGACATATTTTTCATTTGGTTAGATAACCTAACAGTGTTAGTAGGAAATGGAACCATGGTGGAGAGAAAACTAACTCTCTGCTGCTGTGAAGTCACCACCTAGCGTCATACAGACCTGTGGACATAAACAGAAAGAGAAATTAGTCCTAGGTAGCACCGAGTTGACATAAACCAACTAACCAAGGCGCTTATCACGGTAAACGCGAGTCCCGGAAACACAATACACCGGGAAGAAAACTCGCTAATTTTACTAGAAGTCACCTGATTTAAAGGTCCTAAGTCCTTCCGAGGCGAAGTGTATCCTCCCGCCATCTAAATCAGACACTAACACTCCAAAATAACACTAATAAAACAGTTTAAGAGTAGAAAAGCTTATGACAGAAAAAGACATGTGTGTTCTCTTTGCCAATAATCTAGCAAAGAGGAAGTGCTAGTCTGCGCATGCGCGGTGGTGGGGCTGGCATCCGCCAGACTACGCTCTGACTCCCTGCCCAGTAGGGGCACCTAACTGTTTTAAATCTGAGTGTTTATTGAGTGAAAGCCAATATTTAGCAATATCAAAAGTATTAGGGAGGTAAGTATACTCTTGAAGTGAAAACACTTTCTTGTGTTAAAATTTGAGACAAATCAGATTAATAGTATAGATTTGGATTTGCTCAAATCTGGATCAATGTTTTTGCAATTGAGGGTTACCAATTCTAGCTATGTCCCGCCCATTTCTAGCTAATCTCCCCTCAGAAAACCTGAATTATCAGAATCTAAATTTTAAGATAGTTATACAGATAAGCTGTTGGATATTTTGAAACTACCGTAATTTGACTGGGGACTGTTGCTGCCTAGGGCATTAGTTTCAAAATATTCAACAGAATGTTTATTAAATAGTAAATTCATCAGACATACAATGGAGGAATCCTGTTTTAGCTATGCCCTGCCAATTTCTAGCTAAGCTCCACCCCACACTTCGGATCAATCGATCCCTGAACTCCCAAACTATCAATTTCCAGAAAACTATACACGTAAGATGTTGAATATTTTGAGACTAATTTGACTGGGTGCTGTTGCTTCCTATGAAAACATTCAACAGCATGTTTATTAATTTTATAGTAAGCCATACAATTCATACAACAACGCTTTAGTCCACCATCAATTATGAGTTCGTAACAAACTTAATTACGTCATTGATTATGACATCAGCCTACATGTCAATTAGTTGATTATGACATCATGTGATTGAGGGATAAACTGGAAACGTCCATTAGTACCCCTTCATGACAGAGTTTTTGATTTTGGTGCAAGAGTTATGTACGTCATTCTGATTGTGATGTCAGGTAACATATGACATAATTGATTATGATGTAATATACGTGAATGACAGCTCAGATCCCTCTATACTCACACAAACACACTCCACAAGCCCCGCCGCCAACCCACCCTCTAGTCTTACAGTCGATGGTGATAATCAGTTCCATCAGTAGCCATGATGTCTTAGTAAAATACAGCATATTATTCGTGCGTAAGGAAAACCAGTGTTTGAATATGATGATGTCAAAATCGTGTTTTACCTTAGACAGCTTACAGCCATACACCCTTCACATACACTGCTATAGGGAGATGAATGTATGCTGAACACAGCCTTCGCTTGAAAAGAAAATAGAATCGTGAAGCGTGCGCATAATCCATTAACTCTTTACCGGTCAAGCCTGCCAAAAGCACCCTTTGCAGTGACATTGAAAAATGGCTATTTGCAAAACGAGATTTGTTAAAAAAATGCCTGACAAAAATATTCATCTGGACACCATAAAGACACCTTTTGGAAATTTAGCACTGGAATGACTGGATCGATAACCGAGCCAGTCATTACAGTGGTAAATTGAAAAAAAAAGAAGGTCTACTGGCCTAGAAACTGACATTTTCTCGGAGTCAACTGACATTTTTTTCACCAAATCTGACCATTAAAGGTTCAAGGGAGTATATAATAACTTCTATGAGAAGCTTGATTGAGCTTTGTTTGTCCTGACGCGAACTTGTGTGCAAGTTGAGTCTGGATGCCAATACACAGTTTGCGTCTTCCTTTTATACTTTCCAAATGCGGCTACACATTGAGGTGTGACAGGATTTTGATTTTGTAGCCGGGATAGACATTTTGTAGCCGGATTATGGCTTTGTGTAGCCGGATTTTCAAGTTGTGTAGCCGGGATTAGGTTATCCCGTAGCTGGATTGGCTGGGTGTGTAGCCGGTAGAGGTAGCTACAGTAGCCGGATTGGTAAGCAACTTGAAAGATGTAGTCGGGATGGGGTCATCCCGCAGCCGGATTGGTTTGGTATGTAGCCGGTGAGGTAGATACTGTAGCCGGATTATTGTAAAGATTTTGAAAGGTGTAGCCGGTTTACAGTGTGGTGTAGCGGGTAGCTTCTTTCTATATTGGATACAGCCGTGTTTGTGCAGCTGGAATCTTGTGATACTAAATTTTTTGGTATGGTGGCTTGAGAGGGCCACTGGTGGGTGGCCGTTATGTCTATTAGAGCTGTCTTAATAAATTTTGTATAAATTTATTGAGTATCCATGATCATGGTCTAATGGAGAAGTATAGTGGGAGTAAGATTGGCTAACGAATACTAGTTAATGTATTCTTTCCAGTGTGATCCTGACTCATAGTGTTTCGTACCAAGTTTGGTTATACTCATCAGAGGAGAAATGATATACAAGTGATACATCTTATCATCCATGTTTTTTGGATGTTTTTTTAATTATTAGATCAAGCGGAGGCAGAGAATAATAATTTTCTTACCTCTAGTCCAATTGGTTCAGGATGAGGAGCAGATTGTCTGCAGACAGTTTGTCCTCTTCACGGCTCGCCTCTTCTTCAGGAATGAGGAAATCAATTTCTTCGTTGTTAAGTGAGAGAGGGAGGAAGGGGTCCTCAAGTGACAGGGTGTTTTGATCCTCTAGGAGATCTTCCTCAAGTGTTGGTCCTGAGACCCCGCTGTCAGGGCTGTTAAAGCCTGGGTCGAACACCTCAGGGGGTGTGGCGCCGCTAATCAAGTCGGAGTTTGGTGTTTCTCTACAGCTTGAAAGGGGAGAGGAATAATGATTTGGTGGATTCTCTAATTCCAAGATGTTAATCGGGAGAATACCACCATTCAGGATATGGTCTGAAGCTGATCGTGACCCGACAGGAGACGTTGGCGGTGCTGGTGACCGGTGCAGGCTCTGTCTTAGAGCTACGTCTATTGATGCTTGGTTAATGGTCCTGTCTACGTTGTTGGATGTGATGATCAGTTCTGCTGTAGTTGGGAAAATTTTGTGTATGTCTCCAAGGTGTCTCCGGAAATCTTCTGTCCTGCTGTAGTGGTGATTGCAGATTTCACAGAACCAGAAGGCCTTTTTCTCATGTATGGTCCTGATATGACGTCGGCGAGAAGTTCTGTGGGCGAAGGAGGCCGTGCAGAGAGGATAGACGAATCTGTCCATTACTTGTTAATGACTAATTGGAGTATGTGTGTGGGGACGTTAGTGTAGCGCAACGTCAGTACGTACTTGTGACGTAATATCAGGTGTGACGTCATGGTTATGGCGTCATAAGCGTGACCAAGGGTAGGGAGACCAAGGGTAGGGAGTGTTGGTAACCAGATAATCAATAAAAGTTTTACTACCAAAGGTAGATGATGATTACCAATCTGTGTGATTGATGCCTATTGGATCCATACAATGTAGTTGATGGATCCAGAATTTTTCGCGGTCCTTTCGGGATCGTGACGTAATACTTCAATGATTCTGTGGTTGACATCTGTGGGTCCGTGGTTGGAGAATTTCATAACACATATGAATAACGTGCACCCGACGATCAAATTCACAGCAGAAAAATCCACAGAATCCATCAATTTTTTGGACACCAAAGTGTTTATTCTCCCAAATAGACACTTAGGCTTCGACCTCTACACCAAACCAATAGATACACACGGGTATCTACATTACTCATCAGCCCATCCAAAATCTTCTAAACAAGCGAGCCCATACGGACAATTTTTGAGACTATGAAGAATCTGCAGTAGAGAAACAGATTTCCCTAAAACGCACATGAAATGGTACACCACTATGCAATAAGAGGATATCCAACAGATACCCTCATTACTAGCCTACACAGAGCAATTCAACAAAACCGTAAAGATCTACTCCTGCCTAAACCAACTAAGGAAATCAACACTCGGATACCATGTATCACTGATTTCCACCAACACAGCAAACTAGCCCAAAAAATAATGAAACGCCATTGACCACAACTACAGTCAAGCCCAAAATGTCGGGCCACATTTACAGACACCTATCTTTGGCCACAGACGCAATCCATCCTTTAAGGACACATTGGTCACCGCTAAATTCACAGACCCAAGGAAATTTGGACAACAAGGGAAAAGCATAGCGAACCCTATACATCCATGCGCCAAAAACAACTGCATATTTTGTAAAAACATGAACAGCACAAACTGTTTCAAAAGCTCACACACTGGGCTAAAATATGACATCAAAACAAAAACATTCTGCCACACCATGAATGTCATTTACTTACTCACCTGCAAGAAATGCCCTAAACAATATGTAGGTGAAACTAAACGGGAATTCCAGGTTCGCATCAAAGAACACTACAAGGATATTAAAAACAACAAAGACACACCTGTAGCACAACATTTTAATCTTCCCAACCACAGACCCACAGATGTCAACCACAGAATCATTGAAGTATTACGTCACGATCCTGAAAGCACGGAAGCCACTGCTTTCCGCAAGGGCCGCCAAAAATTCTGGATCCATCAACTACATTGTATGGATCCAATAGGCATCAATCACGCAGATTGGTAATCATCATCTACCTTTGGTAGTAAAACTTTTATGGAGTATATAATAACATTACAATATCTTTACATAACATAGATAGCATGAAGAGGAAATAATCAACGTCTGATGTGATTAAATACGAAGCTATCTGCTGTACTTGCTATATTTCTATAATAAAGTCTTACAAAACCTTGACATTTAGCTCTATCATGATAAGTAAGCGTGTGGATAAGAATTAATAAATTCAACACATTTCTTGCTTATGCTCTTATGATAGAACTAGTTAATTATTTAACAAAAGACAAACATGTCATGACCACATTAACCAGTCCTGCTAGTGTCTACATAGCTTGCTTTAGCATGGGACATTATCCTCTGCTCAGTAATTTTCTATTTCTTGTTTAAATTGCCACACTTTCTAGATATGCCCTGTCCATTTCTAGCTATGCCCCATCCATTTCTAGCTATGCCCTATCTATTTCTAGATATGTCCCATCAATTTCTAGCTATGCCCCATCTATTTCTAGCCATGCCCATCCATTTCTAGTTATGCCCCATCCATTTCTAGCTATGCCCCATCCATTTCTAGCTAAGCTCTGCTCACTTTTTACGAGTGTTGGATTCGATTTAAGTTTGAAACCTGAATTCACAGAATCTAAACTTCAAGCTAACTATACAGGAAAGCTGTCAAATATTTTGAAACTAATTTGACTGGGGGATAGGCAGCAATGGTTCCCAGTCAAATTAGTCTAAAAATATTTAACAGAATGTTAATTAAATTGTAAATCTATCAAAGATATACACTTCGTACACTTGACAGACTTTCCAAATTTCATGATGGCATTGTAATATGTCATTATGATTATGATGTTAGCTAATGAGTGACATAAGTGATTATGATGTCATATACTTGAGTGACAGATCAGATCTATCCAGTGCTGTATATACATCAATAGACTACTATGCAGGTGTCTGTGAAACTGTCACTATTACATTGTCATAAAATATTCCATATCATGCTAGCTTGGTGCTTGACTGCTTGGCATTTGAGGGCTTAGCATCTGACTGCTTGACGTTTGACTGTTTGGCGTTTGACTGCTTGGCGGTTGAATGCTTGGGACTTGACTGTTTCGACTAGGGGCGGGTAATTCTTCATCGTCTGCATGCACCCAATCATACACATTACTGCATGCTGCAGAAGAAAGATGCATGAGGTTAGCATTTTCAATCCTATAGGCCAAATACATTGATCTCCATGGATAGCAGTCATTTGGGGGTGGGGTGGGTGGCAACATGTATAGCTTGGACATGGTTAGCAAGACATATGGATGGACCGTCCCCCAAAATAATTGGTTTCTTCCTATCCATGTACCTAACCTACCAAGCAAGTTTCATCAATGTACTCCCAGTTGAAGCTAAGTTGTCAAATTAAAACCCAAGACCTACATACTTGGATGCAGACATAGTGAGCAATACGGATAGGCAGATGGACCGACCCCCAAAAAATGCTTCTTCCTAAGTCAATAACCAACCCACTCGCAGAATTTCGGCAACATACTCCAAGTTAGTAAACAAAACACAAAATCTGCATGTATGGACACACACATGGTCGACAATGGGGAGGGATAGACAGATTGACCCCATATAAGAGGCCTGTGACACTCACTTGTACCATTAGCATTTAAATAGACTTGATGGATAATTCCGGAAAATTCAAGATGGCCACTAAAGAAATTCACCAATCAAAATACTTGTTTTATATGTTGAAGCCTACCGCCATAGATGCATTCCACCCAAGTATCGTTGAAGCCGGACCATTGATTAAGGATTAGCATTTTAAATGGTTACAGAAAATCTTCTGAAAATCCAAGATGGCCACCAAAAAACTGGCCAATCAAAAGTTCTGGAGGCTACCACTTACCAAATTCGGTTAAAATTTGGCACGCAGTTTAGGAGATGTTTTAAAGGATTTCTAGATAATTTTCAGAAAATCCAAGATGACCACGAAACTAATAGACCAATCAAAATTGTTATTTGATATGTTGAATCCCACCAGCATAGGATTGTTCCATCCAGATTTCCTTGAAATCAGAATATCAATTAAGTTTTTAAGGGGTTCCAAAATTTTTTTGGAAAATCTAATATCTCTTCCAATAAAATTTACCACTCAAAATTCTGAAAAGAATTTCTAGAGCCTACCACCATAGGATCCTTGCACCCAAATTGGAACATCCACCAAACAGTTTAGGAGATATGCTTAAAGAAAAAGTTAAACAGATGGACGATGGACGGAGATAATAATCTGCTCTTCCTAGCCATATATCCAAGTCACAACAAGGCTAGCCTTTCGTTGTCCTACAAATCGACAGTCACTCAAGCAAAAATAGTCAATTTTCTTGACAAATCTTGACCATTATAGGGTTAACATATTTTATTACCTGAAAAGGCTCCTGGATACAGCTTCCCAAGTCTCTGATTCAGGGATCTGTAGCACAGTGACACAAAAACACATTAGAACAAGTAAATGAAGAGCCCAGCATACTGTCTACAATCACATTGACGTTTAAATCTATAAATCTACATCTACATGTCTAGCACAGCTCATAAATAAGTTATCATGTTTCAAGAGCAAATACAGAAACATGATAGTTAGTACAATTTTGAATATGATGTAAGAAATGTTCTGTTGAATATCTTGGACTTAATTGGATTCTTCCAATCCAATTATGTTCAAAATATTCAACAATACATTATATTTTGTTTTGGAAACATGTTATTTCTGAGATGGACTGTATGCCACTGAACGCAATCCCCCAAGCCACAGCAAGTGTCAGACCTTCCGAATACTGGGTGTGCTACGTCACGATTCTGACCTAGCTTTAGCTCCTGGACTATATGCCACTGAACGCAATCCCCCAAGCCACAGCAAGTGTCAGACCTTCCGAATACTGGGTGTGCTACGTCACGATTCTGACCTAGCTTTAGCTCCTGGACTATATGCCACTGAACGCAATCCCCCAAGCCACAGCAAGTGTCAGACCTTCCGAATACTGGGTGTGCTACGTCACGATTCTGACCTAGCTTTAGCTCCTGGACTATATGCCACTGAACGCAATCCCCCAAGCCACAGCAAGTAATCCCCCAAGCCACAGCAAGTGTCAGACCTTCCAAATACTGGGTGTGCTACGTCACGATTCTGACCTAGCTTTAGCTCCTGGACTATATGCCACTGAACGCAATCTTTCTCACAATCAAATACAAGTGTCACAATTTCAAGACAGTTATACAGAAAAATTGGTGAATAATTTGAACCTAATTCAATTGGAACAACAGCTCTCAGTCAAATTAGTTTCAAAATAGTCAACAGAATATTCCTTACATCATCAAGAATTTCCTGTTCCTGGTCTGTAAGGGTTAAAATTTACCAGGTTGTATGCAGCAAGGGACACAACTATGATGATATTTAATCAAACAGCTATTTATAGGATGAGAAGGGTCTATTATTAACCACTTACACGTACATTTACGATTACTCCCTCAGTCACTGTCAGTATAGTAGCATAACGTATACATGCTGTACACTGCATCTTTCAATTTAAATAATTTAGCAAACATAGGAGTTATCACCCTTGACATATATGAAAACTAAAGGGCTAACAATGGCTTACACGACAGTGCACTGAAGCGTGAACATATTTAAAACTGAATACAAAGAAACATAGAGCCTGACTGAAATGGAAACCTTCGGAGTCAAAAAAACACTCGCACTCATGAAAATATAATATGATTAATCAACATGTTTTTATATGAGGCACAACATTATATGTTATAAAGATATATGTCATAAGCTCTACTTGTCACCACCACGTCACATATCATAATCTAATTACATTACACATGTAAGTGTATCGCACAAAGCAGGGCATAAATTAGAATTTAATATTTGCATAGCATGAATTGCTATGCAAATTATAAGTTGCATAGTTGTTTGCAAAAATGTATAGCAACTAACTCTTTCACTGATAGATTCCCTGTATCTCAATCTTAGAGCAAACAAACAGGATAGCTGTTAAATATTTTGAAATTAATTTGACTGGAAACCATTGCTGCCTTAGGCAGCAATGGCTTCCAGTCATATTAATTTCAAAATATACAACAGAATATACTATACATTGTAAAGAATTTACTTTTTCAGGGATTAGGTGTTGAAAGGGTTAATGATAGAACATAAGAAAATCAATGATAAATTGCAATCACATAAAAATTTTGCATAGCAAATACAGCTACGCATGTTACAGAATGTATAGCAAAATCCTAAATATGTGTAGCAAATTGAGATGTGATATCAGATAATTTATGCCCTGCAAAGAATGCTGGAAAGGAATACACATGTTTTCCAACATGTTCGTCTGAAACCAAGTGTCCTTTTGAGACATTTTTACATTTCTACTTTCCAACAGAATCTTCGTTTGAGAATGCTTTCTGGTACGAGAGAAAATATCTGAAACCGCACTTAAATATATTAAACTGAGGCCTGAAGAATGCTTGCTGACAGGAAAGACTAAATCGGAAGCTGCAGTACAGCGCAGAAATAACACAGGGTTTTTCTGAAACATACTGTTGAATATGTTGAACAGAGGAAACAATGTCTTCCAATTCAATAGGGGAATCCAGTTTTAGTCATGCCCCACCCATTCCTAGCTACCAGTATTCACCGTCAATTCCTTTTCCATTTTGGGATTGATCGATCCATGCACTCCTTGAATCTCAATTTCCAGAAAACTATACAAGTAAGCTGTTGACTATCTTGAAAGTAATTTGATTGGGTGATGCAGCAACAGCGCCCAGTCAAATTACTTTCACAATATTCAACAGAATGTTTTTTAAACAGTAAAGATATACAATTCATACAACTTGACGGACTATTAAGCGTTTGTGATGTGCATAATTACATCATTCACGATGTAATTGATTATGACATTAGCCTACATGTGACGTTGTTGATTATGATGTCATATGATTGGTCGAGACTGTGCTATTTACGTTATAGGACAGGAGCTAATTTTGACAATCTCACCGACTTATGCTGAAAGGTGCCATACAGTGGAGTTTGGGCATCGCTATCATCTGTCTCCAATGTGTGGAGTTGTTGCCATCTAGATCTGATGATAGTACCTGTATAACTCTGAACTGGATATCAAATTTGAATGTCCCTCAGAGGTGAAACGCATAGAGACTAATGTGTTTTATCTGATATGTTTGTGGAAATTAACGATGGGCCTCAGGTGCCCTTGTATCCTGATTTGGAATGTGTGTTTTGTTTCTTCCACATATTGTCTTTTACAATGTTTACAGGTTGAAGATTTTCGGGTGTCGTAATGAATTTACCCTTCTAATCTACTCTAAATTAATTCTTACCGAGTTCGGGAAAGGATGTTCCTTTCTCTAATCTACTTCTCGAACAACTAGAACTCTAGACTTTTGAATATAAAAACTAATACTTTTATTAAACGTGATAATTTTTAACAAACAAAATATATAGCCGTATTGCAGGCTTTACACAAATTAACTTGTATAACTTCTGATACAAACTCGAATTACAAGCAGAATACTACTTCACGAAAAACGGTCTTTCTCTCGTAAAGGAATCGAGATGGTAAAATGATTGCACATACATGGTGCACAGGTATTATATAGGACCTGCTTTGCGTAGGCATATGATGCTCTATAATGACGTCAAACAGGGCTACCCCTGTGATTCCCAACATTTCCAGTGATCTGATTGGTCGCCCCCGCATCCCAATCGATCAGATTAAAGCGGTTCTAACCAGCTTGAATTTGACAAAGATTGATGGCTTTTTCCAAACACCTGTTGTTTGACAAGCTCGTCAGTCAAGCATTCCAGTCATAGTTTCACATTCTTCGAATTCTATTTTGTTGTGACAGCACTGCTGATGACTTTAATTCTGAATCACTGTGATTGCCTTGTAATGATGGACAAGCATATTTAGCCACCGGTCCTCATCCATCAAGCTACACCACAACCTGATCCCTGACCCGTCACGTGCAAATAGACGTGGTCATAGAAATCCCCTAATATTCCAGCAGTGCGTGCCAAAATTCGTCATCTCAATAATTTACCAGAAACAGAGCTGGTTTTATTGAGCATGCTATTACAGCCAGCCAAATACTATGTTTGATTCTCAAAATAATCTGATATCTTTGCCTTGCAAGATATTGATACATTATATACCTAGGAAGCATCCTTAAGACATCCCCGTATCTAATCTATCCATGTCTTGCCGTTCAATGCCTTATTCTGCATCTTATGCTTAACCCTTCCTAAGGACGGAGATCTTATTTCCCAGGTGATACACAGCATCAGTATTGGCAGCATACTAGCTTAACACTTATATAGTTCTTGGTCACAGTGACCAACTCGCTATCGTCCCAAACTGGACTTAATTCACACAGAATACTGGTACAAAGTAATTTACACTTATATGGGAATCTGCAACATAGTAACAGCATCGAGCAACAGCTCACGGTAAGCTACTTTCTATTGCTATAATAATACCACGCCATTGCCTTAAACAGTCCTTCATAATTCGTCAAATAATCATCCATAACCCACGCATTAAACACAGCATTGCCTACTGTTATGCAATCATTATGCAACCGTTGATGGCTAACCTAATTCTATAAACAAACACTATGTATTCAGTTACTGTCCAATGCGGCCAGTTACTTAGTGGCGCGCATTGCCAACTATACTACAAAGATGGTATATGAATATTCATGAATGAGATGATGTATTCACACAAGGTCAAATGCGATGTCAAGCACACAGGGTCAAAGGTCATAAGCAAATATTTGTCCGAGTCCCAAAAGATTCTCAAGGGTCTCGGTGGGTCTCAAGGTAGCTACTCCTTAAATCCCATATTCACAAGGTGATCCGATAGATAATGTTTCTAGTGTGACAATTGTGTCATATTATGGCCAAGAGTACCTACGCTGTCATTAATTTCAACATACATCTCAGATATGACATGCTGGTCATAAGAGGTTAAATAGGAACTTATGTCCTCATGAATGTTTGCTAACAGGTAGGACGAAATATAAAACTCCTCAGAAATGTTTTTCAGACAAGATTTGAAGAGTTGACTAAGACAATGTGAAGTTGGCTAATCTACGATGGGACAATTTTTAGCCATACACCGCCCACTTCTAGCCATGCCTGCCCATTTCTATCCATGCCCGCCCACTTCTAGCCATACACCGCCCATTTCTAGCCATGCCCGCCCATTTCTAGCCATGCCCGCCCATTTCTAGCGAAGCTCCGGACACATTTTGAGCGTGTTGGGATTGATTTATGTACTTTAACCACTCAATTCTTAGAATCCCATTTGCAATCTAATTATACAGGCATAATCTAATTATACAGGCTTGCTGTTGAAATTAATTTGACTGGGCCCTGATGCTGCCTATGGCAGCAACAGGCTGTCAAATTAATTTCAAAATACTCAACAGAGGGTTTATTAAATAGTAAAATCCATCAAAGACATAAAATTTGTAAACTTAAGACATTTCTGCTTCATATTGAAGTATTCTCCATCAATTATCATTATCACATCAACCTACAATCATGTGACGTAATTTGATTATGACATCATGTACTCGAATGACAGATTGGATCCCTCTATTGGCTAATGACTTGCAAAAGCCGGGTCTGTCCCTCGTATCCTATGTGCCACATTTATATCATATGATATTCCTAACAATAACACTGACCTTATTCGCTTAAATATAACATCAAGGTCTTTCTTCATCTGGTATAATAGCTGTGTATGTTGTCTAAATTCCTGGGCGCCGCTGTTATAGCGGGAGGCAGAAAGCATGTTAAAATTCAGCAACATCTCATTTGTCTTCTCAAAACGTATCAACCTGGTGGTAATAATAATAATAATAATAATAATAATAATAATAATAAACAATAACTACAATATGCATGGCTCACTCAGCAAGTATTATTCATTAGATAGAAAGGTTTATCAAATGATTCAATGATAAATCATTATTTTACGCCTATGCTAACTTAACTTACTAGGCAAGGAAAATATTTCTAAAACATCAGATAGTCTTTTAAGGTATTCACAAACTTGTCTAGTAGGACCTATCTGCATTGTTGAATCAACAAATGCCTTTTTCATTATCAAACATATCTCATGTTATACGAAAACTCATATAAATCTACACATTAACTAACTGATGAAACACTACATTGAAATTATATTCAATTAAATTCTAGCTCAAATCTCTGTAAATATGATCAAATTGGCACTGAACATGATCTAAAGACTTATTGATATTTTGTTATCATAATCTACCAAGTCCTCCCAATGAGAAATCAGTTTGCAATAAGACAAATCAACCAATTATCAATCAGTTTGCAATAAGGCCAACCAACCAATTATCAATCAGTTTGCAATAAAACCAACCAACCTATTATCAATCAGTTTGCAATAAGGCCAACCAAACAATTATCAATCAGTTTGCAATAAGGCCAACCAACCAATTATCAATCAATTTGTAATAAGGCCAACCAAACAATTATCAATCATCTTGCAATAAGGCCAACCAATCAGCAGTCAGCTTGACTTGTAATAAGGCTAACCAATCAGCAATCAGCTTGCAATAAGGCCAACCAATTCCATCAACTCAAGTAAGCATAATCTTAACTACAGTCACAATTAAAGGGATGCTAATTTCATCTTAAATTACACTGACAGATTATGTTTTAAAGATTCCATATCATTCATATTCTGTCACATTCCCTTGTCTGTATCACAATTATCTGCTTTGTAATATCGCGCAAATGTTGAACAGTGATCGACGCCATTTTGTCTCCTCGAGCGATAGTGTGTGATGTCATGTAAGTGCCGATACATTACATTCTTTATTATGTAACACTCACCCTATTGAACATTTTAAAACTAATTTGACTGGAAGTTGTTGCTGCATAAGGCAGCAACAACTTCCAGTCAAATTAGTTTCAAAATATTCAACAGCGTACATGTTTAAACTATAGCTGGCGCCTCTATGACTGAGCGTATATACAGAGTCAGACACACTAGGTTTTTTCTGATTGGTTAAAAAGTAAATCATGACAGCTATCATATGGTGTAGAAATGTACCAACATTTAGCTACTAAAGCCTGAATATCTTTCTTTAGCAGCATGATAAAATGTTTAAAACCACCTGCATAGTTTCTATCACCAGAATAGCTATCAAGAGATGAGATTAGTTATCCTTTAATATATGTCACATGTTAACAGATGCCACACTCCAATAAAGCCGACTTGAAAAACAAACGTTACTGTCAGACACTCAGTAGATGATGCCATAAACGAATCCATTTCGATCCATTACCATCAATGGACATTTCCAGTTTTAGCTATGCCTCGCCCATCTCTAGCTAAGCTCCACCCACACCTCGCTCGTATTGGGATCTCCCTGACTATCAGTTTCCAGAAAACTATACGGGTAAGCTGTTAAATATTTTGAAACTAATTTGAATGGACGGTGGCTCCCCGTTAAAATAGTTTCAAAATATTTAACAGAATGTTTATTAAATGGTAAAGACATACAATTCGTACAACGTGTCGGACTATTATTAAAGCGTTAATGACGGATTAAATCGAGTCATTCATGCCATAATTATGACATCATCCTACACGTCATTTAGTTGATTATGATGTCATATGATGGATGGAAAAATTGGAAAGGTCAGACAGTTATTGTCGGACCCTTGCCCCTTTCTGAATGTTGGACCTACATCATTTGATTGTGACGTCAGCTAACAAGTGACGCATTCTGACTATGATGTCAGATACTTGAGAGTGACAGATTACCTCCCTCCATTAATGTCCATGGTTTATACACAGGTCAAATTCGTTGAAGAAAATCTAAATATTTGCTCAATGAATATTCATTTGCAGGCCAAGAGAGGACTATTTTTGAAAATTTATTACTGGTATGACTGGGCATTCCAGTGGTAAAATTTTAAAAATATTTTCTCTTGGCCTGCAAATGTACATTCCTCAAGACCACTGCAGAAGCTGTTTTTGGCCGACATGTGGGTTAAAGGGTTAATGATCAAGACAGCCTTTGAAGTGGACTTGAGGAATGACCATTTGCTGGCCAAAAGTGCGAGCTTGAAATCTTACTACTGGCATAACTAGCTCAATAACTGAGCCAATCACTACAGTACAAAAGGAATCCTCTTCTGGCCTGCAAATAGACATCCATCATGTTCACTAAGGAAATATTTAGCTATTCTTGACCAGTAATGCATTATGGGTAAATACTCTGGTACAGTGACTGTTGTGGATATTGCTGGTGGGTGATGGTGAACTGCTGCAAGCCACCGGACAATAATTTCAATAGGTAATAACTCTGGACCTGCTGAATATTTTGAAAACAATTTGACTAAAAGCTGTTAGTGGCTAAGTCACCAAGAAATTTCAGTCAAATTGTTTTCAAAATATTCAGCATATCCAGAATTAAACGCCATGGAGGATGTAGTCTGCATAAATTCAGCAGGTAGATACTTAATGTCCCTGTCTCGATAGAACCACGTGAATATATCATACATGAAATTAAGTCGTACCACCACCCACACCCACTGGTTCAATTAAAATTAATGCAGATTTGAATGTTTCAGAGTGAATAGAGATCATTTCATTTTACAAAGACTTAATGCCAGGGTAGGAATTCCTACCCTAGGCTGAACGCTCTCATGATAGAATGTTGACATCAGAGTGGTACGGGTTAACGTCCCTGTCTTGATAGAACCCTGTGAATATATACTAACATTTCTCTCTGTGTTTGTACCATATCCTGAATATCATCCGTCTTAATCTGACTCATCAATGCATCAGCGAACACAAACGACGGAGATAGTAGCTCTGGAGGGCCACAATTCAACAGCTCATCCTGCGAATTCGACAGATTAGAACTGGATGAAGCCGATGTTGATGAAACTGATTTCTTAACTTGATGAAATCCTGCCATTGCTCTGAATGAATGTGTGTTTGTGGGTCAGCAAGCAGCTCGGTGGTCAACACCTGAAAATAAGAAGAAAAATAATTCACTAATTTCACCTGTAAATCGAATGCCATGACTTCTTGGAAGAAGGCATATGATTTCTGGCCATTCTGTGTTTTTAGCACCTCATGAAACTGGCTGTGTGTTTTCTCAATAAACCTGTTTGCCGTTTGTCAGTTAATGGACTTTAAAACTTAATAAGGCATTTAAAAAAAATCTGTATTCAATGAAAACTGAAATAAAACAATAATTCATATAAAAATCGTGAAATGGATGTGACTATGAGGCCATATGTTGTATAATACTATAATGAGTATGCTCAAGACAGATTACATGGAAGCACATATTTAGGTAAATTAGTATAGAAAGCAAACCTACATAATTTTATAAAACAGAAAAACACTCAGGGTAAAATCAAAAGGAAAACAGCATACAATGACCAGTTTCTTGTCACAAATCATTAATGAAACAAGACATCCGTGATAGACTGAATGGGTATTGGCGAAAATGTTGGTACTTTAGCTTTCATGGCATTTTATCAGGTGCTAGGAATTCAATCAGTGCATATTCAGCATACCATATACCTCTGGACACAATACACTAGGAACACACTCAGATCCTGAGCACGCATCATTGGCACAAGACTTGCCTTCAGGAGGCGGCGGTGATTAAACGAAATCTAGGATTTCTTTTTTCACGAGAGAGTTGATACTTACCTCCCTAATACTTTTGATATTGCTAAATATTGGCTTTCACTCAATAAACACTCAGATTAAAACAGTTAGGTGCCCCTACTGGGCAGGGAGTCAGAGCGTAGTCTGGCGGATGCCAGCCCCACCACCGCGCATGCGCAGACTAGCACTTCCTCTGACTAGATTATTGGCTGACACACATGCAACTATTAAGAGCCTGAAGACCGAGCCTCTGTGGGGTGGAGAGGCCGGGTCCGTATCTAGGGAGGTAAGTATCAACTCTCTCGTGAAAAAAGAAATCCTAGATTTCGTTTATTTCACTTCAAGAGTATACTTACCTCCCTAATACTTTTGATATTGCCAGAATTCGAAAGTGAATCTGGCGGGAGGGAGGCGAGGTCAAAAGACCAGCTCATCCCAATACGCTTTTCTGCGTTTAAGGCACTTAAACTTCTGAAACTGTAAGAAAAAACAGTCAGGATTTGACTAACCATCGGATAACACGACCGATGTATGAGAGATGACCGAATGTCATATGCGCTCCCCCCCCCTCCTTCCTGGGAGGAAGAGTCGACTGACCTCAATGTCCTATACGCTCTCTACGTACAAGTGCCATGTACTACAGGACAGAGACGAAAAAGCTCCATTTTCGTAACTCTCAACAATGAACCACACAAATACACAAACCATCACCATATTAATAACGGGTAATCGTGACAATACAATCAACAACGGACAACACATGAACAAGACTGACCTTGTTGAAAATGGCTGCTGACATCATCTTCCCATCGGTAAAGACTGATGCAGGCCCAAAAAAGTGGGTGTTTCCATAAATTAATTGTGATATATATAAGTAATGAGGAAATCACCTCAAAAAATATAAACCGATTTATTTTTTCAAAACCGACAAGGCGAGAGGATTAGAGGTGTCACGGAGATAATGGTCTGTAAAACTTGACTCACAGTGCCACTGAGCCACCGACATAATATCATCCACAGGGACCCCATTAAATAGGGCCGTGGATGTCACTACGCCGCGGACACTGTGAGCCTTGGCCACGTCAACCTGCTTCCCGGTGGCGGATTTATGGCAAAACTGAATGCATTCCACAATCCACCTGGAAATGGTGTCCTTAGAAGCCCTCCCATGGGGTTCAATATATGACAACCATAACGCTGACTGGTCGGTGCGCCATGCCGCCGTACGTTGTTTGTACCGGCGCAGCGCCCGGACGGGACACCATGCTTTAGAATTAGGATCATATCTAGTTAAAGCAGGCAAAATAATAGGTTGACCTGGATATTTCAACGACTGATTTTTAGCCAAGAAATTAATCCTAGGTAGCAGCTTAAGGCCTTCCCCTGAAACCACAAAACGGTCATCCTCGGCTGATAAGGCATGAATCTCACTCCTACGCCTAGCCGAGGCCGCAGCAATTAAAAACACAGTCTTCAGTGTTAATAGTTTCATAGAAATGGAACTAAGTGGTTCAAAAGGCTTATCACCTAGTACTTGAAGCACTAGCGATAAACTCCAAGACGGAATCACAGGAGGATTCCTTGGTCTTAGATTGCCCATGCCTTTAATTAATACATTCAATGTATTTACTTCATCACTTCCCCTCTTAGCCAAGCAAGGAATAACAGACATTAATGCTGACTTATAACCAGCAATAGAGTTAGGCTTGAGGCTATAGGCATCATAGAGGTGACAGAGGAAATCAGCTACTACTTGAATAGATGAATCCATTGGATCAATACATCTTTTTGAGCACCATTCTGCAAATCTGTTGATTTTATAATTATATGCTCTGGAGGTTGACCCCCTCCTGGCTTTGGCCATAAACATGGCTGCTTGCTCAGAAAAGCCCTCCTTAATTCTAGATTCCTTGACAACATCCACGCAGTCAATCTGAACATTGACGGATTGTTGTGAAGGGCCTTGCCCTGGAAGATAATATCGTCCATCAGAGGCAGAGGAACCGGATTGCAGACCAGAAGGTCCAGCAGATCCGTATACCATGATCGGCTTGGCCAATCCGGGGCGATCAGAAGCACTTGGCATTCCTCTTGTCTGATTTTCTGAAGAATTTTTGGAATCAGGATTGCTGGAGGGAATGCGTATGCATACATTCTCCCCCAGCTGATAGCTAACGCATCTGTTGCGAAAGCGCTTGGATCCGGAATCGGAGAGACGTACGTCGTCATCTTCGCATTCTTCTTCGTTGCGAACAAATCGATGTTGGGTTTCCCCCAATGGTCGAACAGACGATCCGCCACACATTGATTTAGTTGCCATTCCGTGGGTAAAACACTCATCCTTCGGCTCAATGAGTCTGCAAGCAGGTTTAACCTTCCCGGAATATGAACTGCTTTCAAGGTAATCTGGTGATCCAGACACCAACATAGCAGTTTCCATGTCATCATACAGAGACTGGGCGACTTCGTTCCGCCCTGGCGGTTTATGTAAGTCACAACTGTTGAGTTGTCTGAACGAATAAGAACAATCTTGCCCTGAACTTTCTGTAAGAAATGTTCCAGGCCCAGGACTACTGCTCTTAGCTCCAGTAGATTTATATGTTCCTGTGACTGTTCCAGATTCCAAAGCCCTGATATCGTGGATTCTTCCAGGCAAGCTCCCCAGCCCTCCATCGATGCATCTGTATACACAGTCACCTGAGGGTGGGGAGGGGTTAGCAAAACCCCCGGTAAGAGATTCTCTGTATTCAACCACCATTGCAGGTGGTGAATCAGAGGCGCCAACACTGACACATTCGAGTCCAGCGAACCTGTACTCTGGGTCCATTGTGTCATGAGAAACAACTGGATCGGCCGCCTGCGTAAGGCGGCCTGAGGAATGACTGGTTCCAACGAAACCATCAACCCCAGCATTCTCAAGTAAACCCGTGCCAGGACATGACGACTGTCGCACACTGACTGAATCAACGAGATGAGTATTTGAACCCTCTCCTGAGTAGGATAAACATATCCTGTCTCCAGATCGAAGAACATCCCCAGGTAAACAAACTTCTGGGATGGAGTCAGCTCTGATTTTGGGAAATTGATCATCCAGCCCAATTCTGTGAGAATTTTCAAAACAATCTCCAGATTGGCGGACAAACTTTCCCGGGTGTGCGCTTTCAACAGCCAGTCGTCTATGTACGTGTGGACTGCTATGCTTCTCCTGCGGAGGTATGCTGTGATCGCAAGAACCACACGGGTGAAAACCCGAGGAGCCGTGGAAATTCCGAAGGGCAACACCCTGAATTCCCACTGTCTGCCCTGGAATGCAAATCTCAGGAAGCGACAGAAACTCCTGTGGATGGGGATGTGGAAATAAGCGTCCTTCAAATCTATCGACGCCGTCCACAACCCCCTCTCCAACCCCGCCAACACCGAGCGCACCGTTTCCATCTTGAAACTGGGCGTCTCGATGAACTTGTTCAATGGCTTGAGGTTGAGAATCGGTCTCCACCCACCGGTGCGTTTTGTTACCAAGAACAGGGTTGAATAGAAGCCCGGACACCTTTGTGCCGGCTGAATAGCTCCTTTTTGTACGAGGGAATTTATCTCCTCCTCGATACACAACCTTTGATCTGGATCTCTCGGAACGGGAGTCCAGATTGGCACCAGAGACAGTCGCGACGGCGGGCCTGTCATCCACTCTGGATGATACCCCACGGAAAGCCATCGCAAGACTAAACGGTCCTGAGTTAACCGTTCCCACTCTTGCATGTGGTCGGCTAGCCGGCCTCCCACCGGTCCACCTAGGGACCGCGGTGGACACAAGGCATGCAAGAGCGGCACTGTCTCCGTCGCCATACACACCGGCGTGGTCCTTACCGCGGTAAGCGCCCTGTCAGGAACGATAACCACGCCCAGATCCTCGCGCGACCCGCCCCGCCCCGCGCGCACCTCGGTGCACGGGCGGCTGCCTGGCTGACGGCGGCTGAGGAGCCTGCGCCCCCCTCACTGCTGGCCGAATCGCACGCGGCCGAGGCCGGCGCTGCGACGGCGGCTGGCCTCTGACTTGGCCAGCACCACCTCGAGCCTGCAGGGGACGATACGCAGGGGCCGCGGCGCGAACGTTAGCACGACGCAGTACCTCAAACTGTTCGCGCAGCGCCCTCTGGTTATTCACCAGGGTGACCGTCTCCTGGAGGTGGCGACATCCCTCACCTCCAAAAAGACCAGGACCCGTCATAGGCGTACGGAGTAGCCTATTATACAGGTCCTGAGACGGGCACAGATTGTCCAGGGCAAATGTGCGTCTTGCCCTGACACTCCTGGTCACCGCCCGCGTCATACAGTCCAGCGCCAGGTTAATACCATCCTGGATGGTTCGCTGGACCGCGAGCGGGCCTGGCTGGCGCGATGCGGATGCCGTTACTACCCCCTGTAACAGCTGGGAGACGTGGGACAGAGCGGCAATCGAAGCCCTCCCACTCTCCTCCGCATCACGCAACGCGGTATTCGCCGAACGCAACGCGTTCGCGCACAAGACCCCCGCGTCAGAACGGGATCCTGGCCGCGTATCCTCACCCAAAGCCGCGCGGTCATCCACGCTGGGCTTGGGTACCACACCGTACCGCTGGTAGTCCAGGGGCACGATGCGACAACGCTTGGCCACCTCGCGAGGGGCCTTCGCGAGACGTCCACTCGTGTTAATGGACGCCTCCGCCGCCTTGAACATGTCAACGACATGCTCCGCCAGCGGCAGAGAAGGCATAGCGTTAGCAGTTGGTTTCCCAGCTAACCACGGCGTGTGAACACGGTGGCTAGCCGACTGCTCCACGGGCAGATCAGGCCTAACGCTCACCAACCACTGGCAAGCGTCATACCAATCCTCCTCCGTGGCTAACTGCGAGCGCTCTACAAGACGGGGTCCTTCGTCTTCCTCCTGAGCGCAAGCAGTACTTGACGGCGGGTACGCTGATACACCTGGCAAGCCAGGGAAAACATGCGGGCCTGACAGCACCGGCATGAGAATATCACTGGTTTGACCAGGAGCAGGCACCGCGGTAGAGCGCGGGGTATATACAGCCCTACCACGGGCCCGGCCAGCACCAGCTACACTCTCGGCAAGCCGAGGTATGCGGTACCGCTGGCCATCAGCAGCGCCCTGGGCCACCACCTGAACCGCGGACCTTACTCCAGGGTGAGTAATACCGTGGAAAAAAGCGCCTGTATTCCCCGCGAGGGGTGCACAAACGTCTTCATCCATGTCCGCGTCGTCAGACGGCGACCCCAGCAGGTAATCCTCATCACCCTGGTCAGAAAGATTAGACCCCGGGTCAGCAAAGAGAGCTAACCCGGGCTGACCAGGAACGGTGCCATAGGAGGTACTGGCCACCGCGGCGTGCGGATACCCCTGGACTGATAAGCAGCCAGCGGGTTCCAGCGACAACCGTCCACGGTCCCCTATCGGCGCGGCAATAAGCCTGCTGCCAGGGCCGTGGAACGCCCCCTCTAATGGGGCCACCTCTGAATCGTCGGACAACGGAAGCGGACTAAGGAAAATCGATCCAGAGGCGGGGATTACCTGCTCCGAAGCCGCTGATGAGGACAATAAAGGATCTGGTCCAGGAAGCATGCCACGAAGCAACCCTGGAACCAAATCTTTTATTGTCCTCCTCATCTCTCCCAACATCTCGGTCCGAAAGGTCTCCATATCCACCGCGGACGAGACCTTCCCCTTACCCTTCTCACTTACAACCTCCCGTTTCCGCTTCATCTTCTTCTCCTCCACTACCACCTTGTCCGTCGCCTGTAAGCAGCACAAGAATTCGGACATTAACTCGCCCCCCCAGTGCTTACATATGTCACAATTAATCAATGGACCACAAGGGCTACATCGAAAACACAGATGCGGCCAGAACTTCACATGCATAAAACGTCCACAGGACGCGCAACCCGGTCCCTGAAACAGGGCAAAGGACAAGGAGTATGAGCAACTAGTTAAGCTTAGAAACTCAATCCAACTCAAGGAGAAGGAAAACGATCATAAAGATCAATATACATCAAAAACCAGCCTAGCGCTTGAATTGCTAATAAATACATAGCCAGCTGATTATGACGTCATTAATCCCGTGACAGGAAAAATTCGATCCCAACAAAACATCCAAGTGCAAAGACGAATTGTATGCTGAATGGATAAGTTGACTACACAACCATCAGATACATATAGATAACTCTTTACTGGCAAAAATGTTAATTATCTCCCTTTGATTGTTTACAATAATTAACATCACCACATTATCAATAACTAGATACCTGACACTTTGTATAGACAAACCATCCAACGTGACGAACCGGAAACTCCACCATCTGCACGCCTCTTAACTCTCTCCACCTCATGGGGAAGGAATTGGAACAAGAGGGCAAAGTGAGAAGACCTTTATACCAGGCCTCCAACTCACTGGGCATATTTTTTCATTTGGTTAGATAACCTAACAGTGTTAGTAGGAAATGGAACCATGGTGGAGAGAATACTAATTCTCTGGTACTGTGACGTCACAACCTAGCGTCATACAGACCTGTGGACAGAAACAGAAAGAGAAATTAGTCCTAGGTAGCACCGAGTTGACCTAAACCAACTAACTAAGGCGCTTATCACGGTAAACGCGAGTCCCGGAAACACAATACACCGGGAAGAAAACTCGCTAATTTTACTAGAAGTCACCTGATTTAAAGGTCCTCCGTCCTCCTGTGGCGACGTATTCCTATCCGCCATCCAAAAAAGTGACTAACACTCCAAACAAACACCACTTAAACAGTTTAAGAGAGCGAAAAAGCTATTGAACAAAAAAACATGTGTGATCTCTTTGCCAATAATCTAGCAAAGAGGAAGTGCTAGTCTGCGCATGCGCGGTGGTGGGGCTGGCATCCGCCAGACTACGCTCTGACTCCCTGCCCAGTAGGGGCACCTAACTGTTTTAATCTGAGTGTTTATTGAGTGAAAGCCAATATTTAGCAATATCAAAAGTATTAGGGAGGTAAGTATACTCTTGAAGTGAAAACTCGACATTGCTGTGTGTCATGACAGAGACCATTAAGCCTTCAACACCTCGAATGTTTATAAAAACTTTCAATCTTCTCATAGAAAATGTCCATTTGCAGACCCAGAGAAGAATATTTTTGAAAATTTACCAGTGGAATGACTGGCTCGGTTATCAAGCTGGTCATTCCAATGGTAAATTTTCAAACATAGTCTTCTCTTGAGCTGCAAATGAGCATTTCTCAAGACCAGTGCTGAAGCCATTTTTGGCCGATATGAGTGTTAAAGTGTTAAACTACTCAGATTACAATCATCTTTTTTGAAAATAGGTCTTATATGTTCACCTGCTTCCAATCTGAAGGTATGACAGATTCCTTAAGATTCTGTTGGAATAATGATGCAAGGACTGGTGCTATTTTGCTTGGTGTTGCCTTGAGTATTCTTGCTGGAAGCTAATCTGAACATGCTGATGTTGACGGCTTTAGGCGACCAATAAGCGATCAAAACAACACAAATGATCACTGACTGAGATCACCTTGACAACACCAGAGGAAATTGCTGATATCTTTGCTGATCACTATGAAGAAGTCATGACTCCACAAGATAACCCAGCTTTTAATGAAGATTATAAAGTACAGGTCAATTATGATATTGGTGCTATCAGACAGCTTCTTGGCTACAACTACTCCCCTCCCTCACCGATCACAAGTGATGAGATCCATCAAGCTGTTCGAAAATTTCACTGTCGGAAAGCTGCAGACCAAACCGGGCTGGTCGCTGAACATATTATCCATGGACTGGAAGAGATAATGCCAGTACTCCTTATTCTCTGCAATGCAATCCTAGAATCAAGGCATGTTTCAGCTATGGTCAAAGAAGGTACCCTAACTCCAGTACTGAAGAAGTCAAAACCCAAGTGGATTCCTGACAACTACTGTGGCATAATGGTGTGTTCTATCATGGGCAAGCTTCTAGAGATTATTCTGGCAGCTAGGCTTAAGCCATTCTTTCAACCTATGCAGAGTAAGCTACAAGCCGGATTCACAGAAGGTGCCAGTTACCTATTCACTTCCTTATTAGTCACAAAGACCATCGCAGAGTACAGAAGTATGGGGAAAGATCTGGCAATGGTACTTATGGATGCTGAAAAAGTATTCGACGTGGTCTGGCATAATGCCCTAATGGCCAAGTTGTTCAAATTTGGAGTTCCACTGTCTATGTGGACCATCATGGATGAATGGCATAGCGGTCTTTCGGCTCGAGTAAAGACGGGTCATCATTTCTCCAAACCATTTGCAATTCAACAAGGATCTGGGGAGAAGTTTCTCAACTCTGAACAACAAGATATTCAACAACCCTGTGCTTCTACAAATAGAGGAGTCCGGTCTTTGAGCTCATATTGGTGACATACCTATACCTGTGCCAACTACCGCAGATGACATTACAGCTTTCGCACCATACCTAACTCCTGACCTGCAAGCAGTAGTCTCACTAGCTGCTTCTTATGCCTCAGATAACCGGCATACTATAGGCATGTCTAAAACAAATATGATCATCGACGACAATAACAGTAGCAAAAACGAAATCTCACAACAGCTTCAATAATCAAGAGCTTGCTGTAGTTGCTCACGCTGTTCATCTTAGTGTTATCCAAGGATCAGTGCACGACCTAACGCAAAAACGGCTAGCGAGTAACATAACCACGGCCAAAACCACGGCCAAGCATACAGCCTACATGCTTTTTGGTGCAGGCTTTCATGGAAAGTGGCTTAAATCCTGCAATATTGCGTAAACTGTGGATAACATACATTCAGTCACGCCTTATACACGACACAGAGATCTGGATGGTGACTGAGAGGGAATGTGTTGCGATGGAGCGAGCTGTAAGGGAACTACTCCGGCAAGTTCAGAATCTTCCAGATAATGTTGAATCACCTGCTGTATATGGGTTGATAGGTGTCCGACCAGTAACAGCAGAAGTGCATCGGAGAGCACTGATGTTTTTCCAGAACATCATCTGTGAGCAGACACAACAGGAGTTTGATGTGACATTGTGTCAATTCTCACTCAAGATGGCAGATGACAACAGCTGGTTTTCTTGGATAGCGAGGATCCTGTGGAAATATGGCCTTCCTAGCACTCATGAATTAACTGCTGCACCACCATCAAAGAACCAATGGAAGAAATGTGTAAACTCTGCTATTCACTCCTTCAGGGCAAGAAGCTCAGAACATGAAGTTGTTGCGATACATGTCAAGAGACCAATTCATTCTGAATAGAGTATCGTTAGTCTGGTTGACTTCCATCTCATCCCTCCATGAGACAAACAAAGCCACATAGAAGGCTGGAGCATTAATAGGTACTCTGCGTTTCCAAACCTCATATAGAAACCATAATCAGTATGCTCAGTACACAACATGCTTACTCTGCAGTACAGGAGCCGAGAACCGGGAGCACTTCCTGATTCATGGTCAGTCATTAAATGATGCACGCATCCAACATTATGATCGGCTTTACATGACAAAATCTGGTACTGTGTCCACCGATCCACAGGCTGCCCGTTCCTGAGATTGAACAGATATCAAGAATGAATTTTTCAAACATATTCGTTGCGGTTACGGCTGCTGAAGAGTCGCGGTCTTATCCCTCCGTAATTAGGCTAAGTTATAGTCAGTAATTGACGTGCGCCTTGAAGAGGCAAAATCTCCATTATCAAGAAGAAGAATGCAAAAAACAAACAATTTTAAGAAGCAATTAGATCTGTTCTGGATCCTTGTCCTTCCTTGTGTTGGAAGTTCCCTCTTTGTCAGAGGCAACCTGGAAAAAATTCCAGGTAGTTCAGAAAAAATATATCGAATGAGAACTATATTGTGACAATAAAACGTTGTGATCTCTTTAATGAAAGTTATTTACGGAGTAGTTTAACGCATTGTCCTATCATTCGCTGTGTTAGTTTCACATGTGCAGCTGTATCCACGTTCAGCAGCTTCAACCTATTACTGTATAGGAACTAGGAAGCAGATCAAATCTTGGGCGATTAACTCTACATGTAGATGTTGTTCTGAGAGCTCAGTATGTTTAACAGTGTCTGGGAGTGTCGTGTGTCTACAGTCGATAATGAGCTGGAGCATGACCTCATCATTATAGTGGATGTCTGGTACTTCATTCTTCAGGATTTTAAGTAGGCGGTTAACATAGTAGTAGTATAACTTTTGTAATAAAGCCCACATGGGGCCACTACATAATAAATTTAAATAAGCAAAGAAAAAACCCAGAATAAACATATATACAAACTATAAGTATCTATTAGAACACATGCGCGGCACTTGCATGCACACACATACACACACACATGCACGCAGGCACACTCACATGCACGCACGCATGCACACACACACACACACACACACACACACAAGGTAAGTAAACTACTGGGTGTGTCTGGCAGATATTTCATTTATCCTTTTTTCTGCAGCCAGGTGGCAAAATTGTGCAAAATTAGTAAACCATTGGCTGTTAGTAGATACATAATTTTGTCTTTAGGGTCTGGTCCTAGGAAATTTGGACATTCCCTAGATACAGCATCTAATAATTAAAAGGTGGGACTCCTCCTCAGTCTCCGCGCAATTGCATATCTTACACAATCGATCTTCAACAGGCGTATTTGGCTTCACAAATTTGTTTTTGTATACGATGATACAGTTTTCTATATCATGGTCAGCTCGTCCACTAAGCACCATTTGATCCTCCACCAATTTAGTCCAGGAATTGCAATTATTACTAGCTAAATCCATTGATAGATTTTTTGCATAAGTGAGCAAAGAATTTGCTGGTTCATTAGCTAAACGGTCCTTTATTTTAAAACTGATTTCAATGCAGTTAGACCGAGTGGAAATAATCCCAATTGACACCTCACTGCATCCGTTGATGTATGTCTACCGACACCCAGGTGTGCTTAGCAAAACTTAGACAGGCAAGTTATCGAGTTTCTTAAAGATCTCTAGAAAAGATGAAGAGCATAAGGATGCACCCCATATTTCACTCAAGGCTTCCACTAGTGGAAGTCTGGGAGTCTTATACTCCCATAGTTCATGTTTGGACTCCAAAAAATCATAACAAGGAAGTCCTGGATTTCCTATTTTTTTGCCCTGACATCTCTAAAACAATCTTTTAAACCAAATTACATGTATTTGAACCATTTTAGACTTCCATGTTTCTTGCTTGGACTCCCAATAGCACTAGAAATTAGTGGAAGCCCTGAGTTCACTACCATACAAGGAAATTGGTTTAATAAGGGGGTTAAACAAGCTCATTGATATTTTGGTGCCAGTGTTTCCTTACATACTATTGATTTCAATTTAAAAGTAGCTTTCCGCGCTCTTACTGAGATTTTCCTTCGCCATAGTAAAGGATCCGCAGTTACTAAAATCCACACCCAAGTACTTATATGACTTATCGCATTCACAGTTGTGATTATTGAAGGTAAATCCTTCACCCAAAAGACACCAATTTTTATAAAAAATTATAACCTTTGCTTTTACAGATTGACTTCTAGTTTCCATTTACTACAATACTCATTAAAATTATGCAGACATTGTTGTAATCAGTGTTAGGATTTTGAAAGTATGACGATATCATTAGCGTACATTAAGCGCTGAAGTTTTCTTGCAGAAAGTTCAACAGGCCGAGTGTTCCCTTTGGATAGTTCAGTAGGCAAGTCATTTATATATAATGTAAAAAGCATAGGGCTCAAGACCTCGCCCTGCCTGACCCCTTGATGTATTTGGAAAGAAGGGGGTTATGCCATTTGACATTTTAATGCAGCTATATAATCTACTGTACATATTTCTCATAACAGAGTAGAAGTTACCACCAATTCCTAATTTCAGGATTTTATAAAAAAGACCATGCCACCAGACTTTGTCAAAAGCTTTGCTAAAATCGACAAAACATGCATATAGTTTTCCACCCTTAGGTTTTGTACATGCATCAATGTTTTTAGAACAAACATATGATCAGCAGGACATGAGCATTTTTTAAAGCCTATTTGTTAATCTGGTCTGTCTATGCGACTCCACAAAATTTACTAAACTTTCATTAAGGATAGAACTAAATTACTAAATATCATAATCACGTGAAAATTATCTAGCTTACAGGGATTTCCTGCTTTAAAAATTGATGTAATAGCAGCCTCTCGCCATTTCTCTGGATATTTAACATGAGTAAGAAATTTATTAAATATGACTGTTAGTGGGGAACACAAAACATCTGCCCCCGCTTTCAACATCTCATTAGCAATGCCGTCAAGCCCAACAGCTTTATTACTATTTCTATTAGCCTTTAATTTGGTCAATGCAGACATACATAGTCTCAGAGGCATATGAGTCTGGTTCCCTCCAAGGCCTCATAGTATATGATGAAGTGTAGTATAGTCTCTGGTTCTTTGCAGCATAATTTGCAGACTGGAGAGGTTGGCTTTGATCTATCCAAGAGTGCCTTTGTGGATTAAATGTAACTGTAAGCACGAAAACGATTTATACGAAAATTGGTATTAGTGGAAAGATCGGCTAAATAACTAAATATTCCTGGACGAATTGGAAGGTACATATATACAAAAGACGTATCTTTCCAAATAACAATAGATCAAAGCTTACTTTCTTATCAATGTTTTGGGGTTTTTTCTACTTCTTCTTGTTCTGTATATTCCTCCAGTCGTTTGAGCGTAGAAGGACATCTTGTACAGTTAGTCACAAAAATGATTCAATGTCGAAAATTAAGAGTGCGGTTTACCGACGCAATAGCAGTTCAGTAATAATAAAGAGGATGAATGAACTATCACCCCAGATCATAGGCTGCACTTCACTAGACTGTTTCAAGCAGCAGGTGCAGCTCGTCCAGTTGAAATACTGCGTCTTTGACATTTTTAACCAGCACTGTAGATACGTTTTTAACTCAATTAACTGCACATAATTTTATCACGATTGGATGCTTTTGCATCGACCCATGCAAGTATGATGATACACCAGATGGTGGCCTGTACTTAAATGGAAGATGAGGAGTGCGGTTTACAGTCATATTCACAGTTCAATAACGAAGAGGCAAAGTTCAAAGAAGCGTGAGTGATGACATGGGTGGGATGTTGATTTCCAGGTGCTGAAGTAGTTCCTGGTAGCGGTTTGGCGGATATATTTTCCTTGTTAGTTCGGATCAAATTCAGGCGGCTACCGTAAGCGGGACATGCTGTAGTTAGGGGGCTGCATAGCTCAGCCGTCTCGAGTGTTCACCTCTGCCATGAGAATTGAATCCAAATGTTACAGTGTAAAAACCTGTGCAGTCCCCTGTCCTTCAAAGGGGATGTAAAGCCACCAGTCCTGTCTCGTGTGGTGTCTGTGCCATGGTGGACATAAATAACTCTGCATGTCAGGCCCTGCATCAGAAGCTCAGTTGTGAATATGCTCTGATAGGAAAGTCAACTGTCAGACATGTAGGCTTAGGCCTAAAGCGCACAGATGATGTAACCTCACTGTGAACTCTACCTGATGGTGGCTAAGGCTGAGCGGCATGGCTGGCTGCTGATGAAGATCTGTATACCTGGGTAACAGCAGGCCATTGGCATAGCCAGGAATTTCTGAAAGGGGGTGCCTAGCACCAAACAGGGGGTCCAGGGGTCCTCCCCCAGAAAATTTTGAAATCGTGATGCGCTCAGAGGCCATCTCCTGCATTTTGAGTGGTGATTATGCCCCATCCAGTGGGCTGGAAATTTATCTCATTTTACCCAATTTATTCCGAAAAATCAGGTTCTACACATACGTTATGCCTAAGTTATGACTGTTTGTAAGATCGTATGTGTAGAGTTCGACTTTTCAGAAGAAATTTATTTAAAAAGATGATATTATTCTCTCTTTAAGCATAGTTTGATAGTCTTCCAAAAAAATTTGAAATCAGTTGCTCTCAGTGGGTGTTAACTTGAAGAGGTTATTTAAAAAGGAGATAACTCTAACCTTGGTATAAAAAGGAATAATACCATCAGCATCTGTTACATGGGGACTATAAAAATCAGATTTTAATAGCGACCTTGAATGAATTTGCGTATTTTGTTTCTAGCAGAACTATTGGTGTCAAACGGAGTATAAACCTAATCATGCTATAGGTAAACTTGTAACTATTGTTAAACATTCATGTACGGCTTTCTTAAAATTGAAGTTTCTTCCCTCTTTTTTTTTCTCCTTTTTTCCTTTTCTTTTTTTTCACTTTTTTATCTCGGTAAGGGGGGAGGGCTAGGACCCTTAGCCCCCCCCCCCCCCCCTCTGTCTACGCCACTGACAGCAGCACCTACAGCAGTTATCAAAGCTTTACTAAAACTATTACTATTACAAGGGGAGAGGACTAGGACACGATAATTAGGAATAAAATTAAGTAACATGCAAAATCAAATTATCAAACATTTAAGATACACAAGACATCATACGGATGATTCATGTACACATCTTCACAAGTACATTAAAATCAAACAGGCATAGTACATGTTAGCCAGTATTAGAAGAGGAGAGCCTGTTAACACATTCACCATGCTACCTTATTAGCCACATAAATGTTTGCTAATGTGCCGGACGCATACGCCCACATGCAGATGCACATACAGAGCTGGTGTGTGTGTGTGTGTGTGCTAATGGCATGATGAAATGCTCACCACCGATATATATATATATATATATATATATATATATATATATATATATATATATATATATATATATATATATATATATATATATATATATATATATATATATATATATATATATTTAATATAATATAATATATATGTATGTTTAAGTGTGCCTCTTTATATGTATAGTTCAAATACATATTGATGTAAAGAACACATCTGCTAAATTTGTTTTTAATCCATCAGCAATTAACGAAACAAATTAGGGCTGGGCACGTTTAAACGTTTAAACGTTTAACAATCTGGTAAATGTTTACCAAAATGATAAACGTTTAAACGAAAATAAAAAAATTTAAAATAGCATTTTCCGTGTGCGTAATTTTGAGATTCCTGATCGCTAGATCGCTAAAGTCTTTGCCAGATATAATCAATTATCGAGCGCTGTAATCCATATTCAAATAACATTTTAGAAGTAATTTGACTGGAAGCTGTTGTCTAAATTTCTAAAGCAGCAACGTCATTCAGTCAAATTATTTTCAAAACCGTCAGTTACAACTTTTATTCAAATTTGTTTCAAAGTTTTAAGAAAGCTTGGCTTGAGCGTGTGTAAGTGTAAGCAAGAATGTTTATTGTTGACTTAATAATTATTGCCAAGCGTAAACATCTGATAATCTATTGATTTAATTAGACAGGATATGGTAAAGTATAATTAACTTTTTTTCTTAGGCCTAGTCGTTTGTTCTGCATGAAGAATCGCGTCTTTTAAAAACAACATTTCCACGGATGTGTAATACCGCGTACAGCAATCGCAATTGGCTGGCCCTCGAATCGCGTATGGGAGGGGCTTGGCACGTGCTATATACATTCTGCATTCAGTTGTGTTTTTCATTAATGTCTTAGATGTTATCAGTTTCGTTTCAATAATGGGTAAAGCTAAGAGTGAAGTGTGGAATAATTTCGAGAAAGTTGAGCAAGATAAAGTGAAGTGTAAACTATGTGAAGCTATGCTGTCATATTCAGGATCTACCGGCACAATGCTAAACCATCTAAAACTAAAACATTCGCATGTGACTACAAAACCAGTTGAAAAAACACAACCAACAATTAGATCCTATGTTAGTGTACGGAAATGTGATGCATCGAGGATGGAGAAAATAAGTAACCTAATTGCAGAAATGGTAGCTAGAGACTGTCTACCAATCAGTGTTGTCGAAGGACAAGGCTTCAAAGCACTGATGGAATACATTGAGCCTAATTACACAGTACCATCGCGAAAGACGACCACATCACGCTTACGGACCATTCACGACAGATGTAAGTCAAATGTACAAGAGAAAGTAGACAAGCTTGAATCCATATCCATCACGACAGATTGCTGGACATCACTAGCCAATGATTCTTATATGACAGTTACCGCACATGCCATAGATAGTGAGTGGAATAAGATGTCTCTCGTATTAGACACTGCTGAACTGGAAGAACGACACACTGCCGTTAATCTGGCCACTGCTATGAACAATGTTACCTCGTCTTGGAAGATAACCGACAAAGTAACAAGTATTGTCCATGACAACGCTTCAAACGTCGCCAGGATAGCAGAATTTTGTGACAGTGAAGCTGAGGATGTTTGATGCACAGCTCACAAACTTCAGCTCTGTGTAAATGGAGCATTAGATGATAAGGTTATCTCAAAGATGGCAGCCAGAGCCAGCAAGATTGTAGGCCACTTTAAACATAGTAATGTAGCAAATAATGCTCTAGAAACAAAACAGGAGGAAATGAGTGCCCCTAAGCACAGGTTGATCCAATCATGCAAAACGCGTTGGAATAGTACGTGTGATATGCTTGAGAGATTGATAGAACAACGCTGGCCAGTTTGCGCCGTGCTGAGTGACCAGCGTGCGACAAAAGCTATTGATTCGCGTGACCTGGAATTCAACAACGATCAGTGGGAGCTAGCAGAACAACTTGTTAAGGTGCTTAAGCCACTCAAGGTGAGTTGATTTAATCATTGGAACTTATTTAACCAAAGTTGATCCCGTGAACCAGAAAGGTTAAATGTTAAGAATCATATGCATAAGACATTATGTTGAATAGTTTGACGATAATTTGACTTGGAGTTGTTGCTGCTGGAGGCAGCATCATGTTCCTGTCAAATTCGCTTGCAAATGTTTAACAGCTTAGGCATATGGTTGTCTTGAAATTAAAATGCTATGAGTTCAGGATTCAAATGTTTAAGCCTAAGGGTTGAGTGCGAATATTTAATCCAATGATTTAGTACGCTAACTGCCGAGTGTTTGCAGACAATATTTCCCATATGCTATATCTCTGACCATGTTAAATATTTTGAAAACAATTTGACCGAGAGATGTTGGTGCCTGAGCCACCAACAGCTTTCAGTCGAATTCTTTTCAAAATATTCAAGGTGATTTGTCTGACAAATTTTTAAGACATCTGACGGCTACAACTTTTAGTCAAATTTATTCCAAAATGAGTCTTCAAGTGATTACATGGCATTATTTTCATTTATTTTGCAGATTGCAACAACCGTTCTCTCCCAAGACGAGTACGTCAGTGCGTCTATCATATATCCGGTTATATGCGGGCTATTGAAAAACCATCTGATCGCGAAGGACTCGGATAGCAAGACAATTCGGACTTTGAAATCAAAGATAAGATCTGAGATGGAGATTCGCTTCAAACCTGATTGCGTTGAGTCGGCTAATAGTGTACTAATGTTAGCGGCACTGTGTGACCCACGATATAAAGGAATGGTTTTCTTAAGTGATGTGTTCGTGTTAAGGCACGTGCGCAATTAGCGGACCCATTAAACGATGTAGTAATCAGTTGTGAATCAGATTCGGAATGTCCACCACCAACCAAGCGACCACGCATCGACCAGGAATATGAACCATCGGCTATGGAAATCTTGTTAGGGCAAAGTGATAATAGTGGTTCTCAGAAACAGAAAGAGGACAACGAATTAGATCGTTTTCTGTTGGAGCCTTCAGTTCTAATGGACGTAAACCCATTGCAGTGGTGGAAAGAAAACGAAAAACGTTTTCCGCGTTTGGCAAAATGTGCGTTAGAAATTCTATGTGTACCTGCAACGTCTGTGCCAGCAGAACGCGTGTTCTCAATTGCAGGCCATATAGTGAATAAGAAACGCAGCTCATTGTCCCCAGAAAATGTCAATATGTTAATATTTCTAACCATGAACAAAGAGATGTATTGAAATATTCTAATTTAATTGTTTTGGTAACTATACAGGTAAACTGTTGAATATTTTTGAAAGTAATTTGACTGGAACCTGCTGTTGCCATAGGCAGCACCAGCTTCCAGTTAAATTAGTTTCAAAATATTTAACAGAATAATTATTAAATGGTAAAGAATTTTGGTGTTTTGTCCTTACGGGTTCAAAGAGTTAATGGCATATTTGGTATTTTAGAAAATATCTTCTTAGACTATATTGTTTTATATATATCATACATAAAATGTTCGTGTACTGATTTAATAAATAAAGTCTTTAATATTCAACACTTACTTGAAAAGGGTACTAAGATATTTCCCCCCCCCCCAAATTATGTTACCTACTTAAAAGGCTGAAATACGTTTAAACGTTTAAACGTTTAATAAACGAACGTTTAAACGTTTAATGATTTCGTTTCCAATGCACAGCCCTAGTTGAAACTATATCAAAACTGGACGAAAATGGCAAAAAATAACCAAATCGGTAAACCCACCAAAATATGTTAAAACCCTCCTAAAACTGTCAATATCTGTCCAAAATAATACCTAAAAAAGAGTCTACAAAAAGCGTCCTAAATGGTAAAAAATGGTTGAAAACTAGTGTTCAAATCAACTAAAAATAGCTCCAAATGATCAAATGTGAAAAAAGAAGAGACAAATATGACGAAAACCATAAAAAATTGTCAAAAATTACACAAAAAAGATTTATAATATGTATAAAAGTCTAAAATCATAAAAAAAAATGGTTGAAAAGTATTAAAAATGGACAACAATAGCCAAAAAATGAACAAAATGTCAAAACTATTAAAAATGCTTAAAATCCATAAAGAAAAATGCCAAAAAAAGAAGAATGGACAAAACACTAAAAAAAATGGTAGAAAATTGAGAAAACTACAAAAATGTAATCAAAACATCCAAAATATCTGAAAATGTTAAAAAACATAAAAAATACTGAAAAGAAACAAACACAACCCTAAATACAAGAACCAAGAACATAAAAAAATACCAAAAAAAGTGAAAAATTATCAAACCAGTACAAAATGGTAAAAAATTAAATGCTTGAAACTATCAAAACGGGATGAAAAGGCAAAAAGTAGCCAAATCGGTAAAACCAACAAAATATGTTAAAAAACCTCCCAAAATTGTCAAAATCTGTCAAAAATACCTAATAAGAACAAATTTACACAAACAGTTGTTTTCAACAATTCTTTTACCATTTAGGACTGTTTTTGTAAACTAAAAATAGCTCAAAATGGTCAAATATGGAAAAACCCTCCCAAAATTGTCACTATATGTCAAAAAATACCTAAAGAAAAAATTTACAAAAACAGTCCTAAATGGTGAAAAACATTTGAAAACTAGTGGTCAAAATAACAAAAAATAGCTCAAACTGGTCAAATATGAAAAACAAATATGACGAAAACCATCAAAGATGGTAAAAAAATATCAAAAACTACACGAAAAAGATTTCTTAAATGTCTAAAAGTCTACAATCGTAAAAAATGGACAACAATCGCCAAAAAACTAACAAAATGTCAAGAATAATGGACAAAACACTAAAAAATGGTCAAAAATCGTGACAACCACAAAAATGTTATCAAAACACAAAATGATTAAAATGATAAAAAAAAACATAAAAAATACCGAAAAGAAACAAACACAAACCAAAATACAAGAACCAAGAACATAAAAACCTAATAAAAAAAGTGAAAAACTGTCAAGTCCAGTACAGAATGGTTTTTAAAAATGGTTGAAACTATATCAAAACTGGACGAAAATGGGAAAAAATAACCAAATCGGTAAAACCACCATAACGTGTTAAAACCCTCCTAAAATTGTCTATCTGTCCCAAAAAATACCTAGAAAAGAAAATATTTTTACAAAACCAGTCCTAAACGGTGAAAAATGGTTGACAACTACAGTGGTCAAATCAACTAAAAATAGCTCAAAATGATCAAATATGAAAAAGGACAAATATGACGAAAACCATCAAAAATGGTAAGAAAACCCATCAAAAATTACACAAAAAAGATTTATTAAATGTATAAAGGTCTAAAATCGTAAAAAAAAAACCCGGTTGAAAAGCATAAAAAACAGACAACAATGGCCAAAAAACGAACAAAATGTCAAAACTATTCAAGAATGTTTAAAAACCACAAAGAAAAATGCCGAAAAAAAGACAAGAATAATGGACAAAACAAAAAAAAATGGTCAGAAATGGTGAAAACCACAAAAATGTAATCAAAACACGCGAAATAACTCAAAATGATTAAAATAGTTAAAAAATATAAAATCTACCGAAAAGAAACAAACACAAACCAAAATACAAGAACCAAGGAGATAAAAAAACTACCAAAAAAGTGAAAATTTATCAAAACCAGTACAAAATGGTAAAAAATAAAATGAAACTTAAAACGGGGCGAAAATGCAAAAACTAGCCAAATTGTTAAACCCGACAAAATATGGTAAAAACCCTACCAAAATTGTCAAAATATGTAAAAAAAATACCTAAATAAAAAAAAGGTCAAAATAACTTTAAAAAATAGCTCAAAATGGTCAAATATGGAAAAAAAATCTCCCAAAGTTGTCAAAATGTTAAAAAAAAAAAATTTTACAAAAACATTTTTAAATGGTAAAAAACGATTGAAAACTACACAAATTACCAAAACCCTAACATAGATGGCTAAACCCATCAAACATGGTCAATAACAGTTCAAAATGGTAAAATAACAGTTTAAAACTGGTCAAATATTGTAAAAACCATCAGAAAGCACAGAAAAAACTGGACAACAATGGGCAAAAATCAACAAAATGTCAACTGTTGAAAAATGATAAAATCCATAAAAAAGCTACGGAAAAGACAACAAAAATTCTGCAGTCTTGCCTGTCTCCTGTTTACCTCTAAAATATAGGCAAACAAAAATTTCATAAAGATATCGGGTGTTTGGGCAATTGCGGAATATCATGTATTTATGTAGTAATTTAACACCAGTCAATAATGGCATAATCCGTTAAAATGGTTAGCATTTCAGCGGCAATCAAAAAAGCTCGAAATGCATGTGGGTGAATGATTGACATTAAACTCATTTCGGGGCAACTGATAATGTAACGTGTGGCACCAATTGTGCATATCGCATTGAGAGAAATCAAACAGCGAATACACCTTTCCCACATTGACGTCATTACGCCAGGATTTCCCTAAATCAATGCTCAGAGCAAAACTGCTGGCTGGTACCGCCGCCAACAAGCCGCTGACCAGCATGGAGTTACTTTTGCACTAAAATACACTGCAATCTAAACCATTCCTATGATAAACTAAAATCATTTTATTATTTAAATCATATATCATTGGAAAGCATTTAAATATAACCTTAATGCATTATTTTTTATATTTTTGTAATGTTTTCACTGAGTTATTTGCGTATATAAAATACACCATTTGACTTAGATTCATTAAATCAAGTGAACAATAGGGGATATTTTAAAATTGTAATCAACTGTATTAAATTTTACAAAACTATAAAAACTAATACAGAAATGTATAGAAAATTGGCTTAGCTTCCCAATGATGTATGACTTCAATAATATTATGAACATATTTTTTCATATGCACTGCCTAAAGTGCACTGTATCTGATTCCCATAGTAAAGTAATGCTGTTTGTGCGTCTGCTATCGCGGTTACCAGCCGGAAGTGGTAAGCGCGATGCATTCCGGGAAGGTATTTTCCCAAAATACGCTAATGTGTGAAAGGTCTATTGATTAAATAAACATTTGTGCATCTTATGACAAGCCCTATGGTTGACAGAAATGTGCAGTGGTAATCTCAAATAAAATCACGATATAATACACAATTATAATATTATGAGAATTTTGCATCTATTGTCTTAAAACTCGTATCGGAAAGAACATTTGAAAAAATCGGCATCCATAGAATTTACTAAAACAGATTGAGATTGGTTAACCACAACGAATCACACCAATCACAATCCCCGTTATATATTTACTTCGGCCCAAAATAAATCACCCAAGTGCAACAAAAATCCTTCCAATAAATATAATGTGGAATGCAATTGATGATTAGGACATAGTGAAATTATTTCTCAAACTGTTTAAAAAACATTATCGTTTGTACATATCATATTAATTTGCCATTATCATGTTCACGACATTACAGAATCTGTTCATATTTGGGTGGCATATAGAGCTTTATTTAGTCAGTGGCCCGCCAACATAAGACGATGTGACTGGCTGATGTGACAGTTCAAAATCACTGGTCTCAGTTGTGTTGTGACATGAGTTGTGCATGTTGTTTTGTAAAATAATCACTTAGTTGTTAGGTCAGGATAACTAAGTTGTCTATGTGGTAAGATTAAATGTATTTCGCCCGGTTTTGGCTTGTTCCATGATTTTTTAGCCAAAGAGCTTTCGGGCGAAATGTTGTGTATTGCCATGCGAGATTGGCTGCGTGAAAGGATGTCTTTCATCAGTGATTGGTTAAGGTTTAAGGCGAGCCATTTTATTATAGTGTTTATAATAAGATTTCCATCAATTACTTGGAAGCGTCAGTTCGAAAACTAGTAACCAATGAAAGGAGTAAGTTTGGATCGTAGTGACGGTTAACTCATATACTCGATTTAATTTTTGCAATCCATTTCCAAGCAATCCATATTGTACTTTGGGATAACTCATACCAAATGGTTAGTGTAGTTGCGCTGGCATGATTTCTGTCTGTAGAGTGAGGCGGTGGTATCTATTAAATTATTGTATACATTTGATATTTTTCTTATAATAAACAAGAGCTCCGCAAACGGCGCATAATACCCCGCCATGATGACAAACAAATGAATGAGAGCTATCAGAAAATATTTATTTCTTCCTCAGACCCATCAGACCAGTCATCCTTATGAAGTATCAAAGCGATCCATTAAACGGTCAAGGAGGTATCGACCAGAAACCAATTTTCAAGATAGATGCCGCTAACTGGTGGCCATATTGGATTTCGGATTATCGTAAGTTTCTTCACCAGACATATTCCAGCGACCCTAGGAATTGATCCGATAAATGGTAATGGAGATATCATCCAGAAACCAACATTCAAAACGGTACCCCCTGGCTGGTGGCCAGTTTGGAGTTCGGATCATCGTCAATTTCGATAGGTTTTTTCTCCAGACCTAGTCCAACCACCTTATGAAGTTTCAAAGCGATCCGATAAACAGTAACAAGTTATCATCTGGAAACCAATTTTCCAGATGGCCACCGGTGGCTGGCGGTCAACTTGGATTTCGGATCATTGTCGATTTCGATAGGTTTCTTCCCCAGATCTATTCCAACCACTCCATGAAGTTTCAAAGTGATCCGATAAACAGTAACAGAGTTATCATCCGGAAACCTATTTTCAAGATGGCCGCTGTTAGCTGGCGGCCCTCTTGGATTTCGGATCATTGTCGATTTCGGTAGGTTTCTTCCCCAGACCTAGTCCAACCACTATGACGTTTCAAAGCGATCCGATAAACGGTACCAGAGTTATCATTCGGAAACCAATTTTCAAGATGGCCGCCGGTGGCTAGCAGCCATCTTGGATTTCGGATCATTGTCGACTTTGATATGGTAAAAGAGTTATCATCCGGAAACCACTCTGCCGGCCACCCGGATGGACGGCGCCATTACATAATAGGCCGCCAAATTTTTTGGCAGTGTATAAAAATTAGAAATTTGTGGGAGAATTTTATCATTTTCAGCCTGTAATCTAGCATGGGTTATATTACTTTGCTAGGTCACTTGATGGCAGCAGATGGTGCAGTATCGTACTGGAATGTGATTGTGATATTTGGGAGGAACAGTTCCAGTGAGATTGTATTTAATTGGATAGCCTGATTCTTCCGGTATTCACTGTGTTTTTTGGAGTGACACTATCCTTGGTCATCAGGTTGGATGTTTGCTTGGTCAAAGTTGGTGACAGAATTAATTCTCACCATTGGGTGAGGATTGGTTTTGTTATTAAACCTTGGTCAAGGAACTGTCTAAGGGGGTGGCTGGCTGACAAGACAGGTGTTTTGGGAAAAGAGAATAGAATCAGGTTACATATGATCGGAATCAGGTTAGGCATTCACCCAGTATAGGAAATTGAAGTATTAGCTCACCTGTCAATGGTGAACCGTTCTGTCTGGCCGTCCATCCATTCATATATATGTATTTGACATGTGTTGAAGTTGATTGGACATTTTAAAATCTGGATTTCTGGCATGCAGGTTAATATAGTTAACACATGTGAGCCGCTAGTATTAACCGGATCAATGTAATTGATTTAAAATGAAATTTGATTGGTCAAATTAATGATGTCATTTTCTCAAATAAATCGCATGGGCGAGAAACGTTCCAGTGCAGTGACAAAGATTGACAAAATATTTATACTATTTAAATATATCCCTAAAACTGTTCTGATAGGTCAGATTGATAGATGGTTTCTTATGACAGTCTGATAGGTCAGATTGATGGATGGTTTCTTATGACAGTCAGTTTCTGGCATAGAATGAACTCATTGTTTTACTAAGCTAATGTAAGGCCATCTTCCATTGGTTTTGTCCCAAGGCGATGGGGCTTACAAGAGATAGCAGTATGTAAAGATATGTTGGATTTATGTTATTATTTTATTTAATATGGAAATGTTTTCTTTTATCTTTTTCTTACTGATCAGGGGTGTTTTTCCAGGGTGTTTCTCCATGTTTTTATAGACTGTTTTCTCGGGTGCTTGTCCAGGGTGATGGTCTAAGGAGTCTGTTGAGATGTTTGACTGAATTTCTGGATATTTTACAGGACTATCCATGTGTAATACTTGGTGCGAATCGGAATTCTCCTGGTATGGAGGCATGGAAGAATCATCATTAAATCTGAGTAAAAAGGTTTGATTTAGTGCGGTGATCCTTTATCTGGATACACATTGTATCTTGAAATTATGAGGGTTGGACTTATTTCTGTGATATTTATATTCAGGACTTTAAACCAAACCTTGTAATGGAAAGCAAATTTAATTATTTGGATTGAGACGTGACCAGCCTTAAATCTTATGGAATGTATTTATTTGTCAATATTTTCCTATTAATCAATTTTGAGATTTTGCTCATATTTTTATGGCTAAACCCCTCTGATTATGTAAGACGTGAAAAATTCTAAATCTTATGGAATTAATTTATTTGTCAATATTTTCCTAGAAATCAATTTTTCTCATAATTTTAGGGCTACATCCCCTGATTTAGGCAATGGTTAGTGATATTGTTGTGATGTTGTGACCAGTCACATTCTGTTTTCAACTAGAATATCATGGAATCCTGATTTTGATTCTGTGTTACCCGCTGAAATAGTAATATGATTTTGTGCTTGTAGCACTTAGGATTTATGTACTACCGACAGTATTGGGATTGGACACAGTCAAGTGTTTAAGAGGGTTCATTGATGGTATTCAGATAATTCAGTATAGATGTATATTGTGAACAGTATGGCTAAATTGTGAGAGATTCCTCCATTAAAATTTCTAACTTAATTTAATTCTTATATTATTACTTCATCCCTGCCACTCATCCTCGCCAAGTGTGGATACCTCTGGGTGTTAAGAACACAAATTGGGTTCAATATAAAAGAACTGGTGACCAATAGTAACTGAACATTCTTTTTGGCCGTCTAATCTTTTCCTTGACCACAGCTTTATAAAAATCCCCTTTCTCTAAAAAGTTTATTTTAATTTTTTTTGCATTCAAGTTATTTTTTACGCTCGTCCGCTTCCGTCTTAGATCATTTTATGTTGATTGCTTACATCGCTGTCAAGAAGAATGTGCGATGATATGGTATACCACTTGGTTGGTGCATAAATTTGGTCTGAAAAAATCTTCTCGAGACAAACTGCAGAGTTAGGGGATGGACTACTAATATAACGTTTTACCATTTTGTAGCTGCTAAGAACTCATTGGAACACATATTTCAAAGTTAGGGATGGGCTTCTATTAGAGTATGGGAACAACACAGGTATGTGCATATTTATGTTGGATGTGAAGCACTGTAAGATAGTAAACGTTGATAAACACATTACGAATATCAAAAGCAGCGCCATCAATGATTGATCAGGGTTAATTAAATTTCAGAAATGCTGTGGCTGAAAATTCATTAACTGCAATCTCCATGAAATAAGAGCACTGCGTCAAAAACTTTTCTAAGTGATATATATCTTTCATCTACGACATGTGATCACCAGAGCAGCTAAAACTGCACCAAGGTTTCCTTTAACCGCTTAGGCAACATCAAGCAGACTTGGCTGGAAAGACCCTAGCGTGGTAGGCTTCAGAACTCCAGATTCGTCAATTTTTCCGGCGCCCATCTTGGATTTAAAAAAAAAAATTTAAATCAGTTAAAAGTGCCACGTGGCCGATTTAAACAAAATATTGCTGGAAGGATACTATGTCATAGGCTTCCAAACTTGTATAGAATATTGATTGGTCATTTTTCCGTCGGCCATCTTAGCATTTTAAATGTGTTCCCACCAATTAAAAAAAATTCAAACACTCATTAACCGCTTGTGCAATTTAAAACAAATTTAGCTGTAAGGACACTATGGTGGTATCCTTCAGAACATATGTATAGAATTTCGATTGGTCAACTTTTCTGATGTCCATCTTGGATTTTCCGAATGTTTCCGGCAAATAATTTTAAACATTTAGAGACAACGATCTCACAGGTCAATTTTTCAGGTAAGTGACACAGGCGCTTGGGTCTCAAGTTAAGAATGAACAGTGATAAAATGGATCATTTTTAGTTGCGACCTGCAGTCAACTTTTCAGACAATTTTGGGAAATCAGTGTAACCCTTTCGATAACAAATCCCTGAAAAAGTTAATATTCTTCCGATATAGCATATTCTGTTGAATATTTTGAAATTGATATGACTGGAACGCGTTCAACGTCTTCCCATCATATGAATTTCAAAATATACAACCGCTGTTCTGTATGGTGAGCCTGAAATTGAGATCCCGGGAATTCATCAGTGAAGGGTTAAAGTTGACTCCACATAAACCACTTGACTGATTTCAACCAAACGTGGATAGTTGAAACCAATCTAATGCCGGTAGGCTTCAGAACTCTTTTACAGAATTTTGATTGCTAAAATTTTTTCAGTGGCCATCTTGGATTTTCTAAAAAGATTTGGGAAATCAGTTAAATACATGTATACAGAATTTTGACTGGCAAATTTTCCTGGTGGCTATATTGGATTCTTCGAACATGCTCGGGAAATCAAGCAAAAGACGACACATCATTAGCTATTTGATTGATTCAAACCAAACATCGCAGTAAGGACCCTATTGTGGTAGGCTTCAGAACTTGTGGTAGGCTTCAGAACTTGTGAACAGAATTTTGATTGGTCAATTTTTTTGCTGTTCACATTGGACTTTCAGGAAATCAGTTAGACTACAAGTTCCTTAGTCACTTCATACATGATTTTAGAATCCCTATTGTGGAATTTTCTGAATGTTTCTGGCAAACCATTTAAAAGATTTATAGACAACGATCTCAATCAGTTTTTCAGGTGAATGCCAGAGGCCCAAGCCACAGTGATAAACTGGATCATTTTCAGTTGCAACCAGCATCCATCTAGTCTGTCTGATTGTTCGAAGAAATTCTGACAAAGCTGCCCTGGTCGCGACAACATATGTAGCACATTATCTGCTATTAACCCTTTAAGCCTTAAATTCTTTCAAGAAAATACTGATTTTTACAAATAAAATGTCAATTTGCAGACCAAGAGAAGACTATTTTTGAGATTTTACCACTGGAATGACTGGCTCGGTTATCGAGCCAGTCATTCCAGTTGTAAATTTTCAAAAATAGTCTTCTCTTGGTCTGTAAATGGACCTTTCTCAACACCACTGCAGAAGCTGTTTTTGGTTGATATGAGTGTTAAAGTGATAATCACATTAATAAATTTTTCAGCATCCTCTTGATCTTCATTCATAATTATTATCAATTTATCATCGTAATCATCATCATCTCTATTAACATTCTCAGCTTACATCAATTATGTGCTAATAGCTTAATCATCAATTTCATCATCCACATCCTCATCTAAATGACTTTCATCATCTTGTAGATAAATATCATGGCTGGATGTTTGACTCATTCCTGCCACTATCTAGCACTACCATACCTTATTAGGTTAGTGTTAGTCCATGGAATATCACACCACGTCCAGTCAAGAGGCCTGCCCTACATTGACGGAAGTGCATCCTGGGAACTGCAACCCTGCACCTGAAAAAGCAACATGTATGTTTTAGTGTTATAACTGCGTGATGCAAGAGGTTCTACTATAATTAGGTGATGTACATCAAATGATCCTCTCCTGATCGATCTCAGAACAGCAGTAACGTAAAGGTCAGAAAAATCATGGGGAGCTTTTATTTTCTGCTACTCATTCTATGACTAGCTACCCTGCACGTTTAGGAGATGACTGATGAAGATGGAGACAAAGGTCAGAGATTGCTCAAAAGTTTCTGATGAATTTCAGGAAGCTTGCCTCATTCCATAGGGAACACAGTCAACGGAAAGCACAAAATTTAATACTAAATTCTACCAAATTTACTGCATCTAAAAGAGTTTTAAAGCACTTTAATGAACCCTGACCACAATGACTTACTGAACCATAACAACCATGATTTAATGAAACACGACCATCATGACTTAATCAATTATGGCCACGACCACCATGACTTAGTGAACCATGACGATCATGATGGTGGTCGTGTTTCACAAACTCATGGGGGTTGTGGCTGATTAAGTAATGATCATGGTTCATTCAGTCATGGTGAACGTGGTTCACTAAGTCATGGTGGTCATAGTTCATTATGTCATGGTGTTGATGGTTCACTATGACACCATGACTTAGTGAACCACGATTGCCAAGACATAATGAACCATGATCAAGACTTAATGAACCACAACCACCATGAGTTAGTGGAACACGACCACCATGTTTTATTCAACCATGACCACCATGACTTAATGAACCATGACCACCATGACTTAGTGAACCATGACCACCATGTTCTAACCCTTTAATGACTAAATTTTTTCAAAAGAATTACAATATGTACTAATTGAATGCCCATTTGCAGGCCAAGAGAAGACTATTTTTGAAAATAGTCTTCTCTTGGCCTGTAAATGGACATTTCTCAAGACCCCTGCAGAGGCCGGCTTCGTCCTGAAAGGATTAATGAACCACGGCCACAGTGAACCAGGACCAGTGCCTTATATGCGTTTAAGTTATTTTAAGAAGATTGGCAGCTTGCCCACCTGCCAGATGCAGTAATTTCACAAAAAAAACTTTAAATTTATAGTCCATATGAATGTTGGCAGTTCTTGTGTGCACTTTGCAGGCCTAACTTGAAAATATCAGGTAGTCAGCAGTTTAATAGATATTAAAGTGTTTGCTTTTTTTAATGCCCCTTTGCAGGGTAAGATTTTTTTTTAACTTTGCAATGGAATCAAGCCAGAGCCAGTCATTCCAGGGGTAAATTTTCAAAAATAATCTCTCAGCCTGCAAATGGACCATTGCTCAAGTTCATTTCCGCGAGAGGTTTCGACCAGCATCATAATTGCTATACCGGGATTAAGGATTAATCTTCTTAAATTAATAGTAGTCTATTTTATAAATATATCTTTCTATGTTCACTCCCGCTTACATTGTCGCCATAATATATTAATGTCAATAAAAATTCTGATCAATTTACCATCTTACTCTCATCACAGCGGCTTGATAACATCGGCAGTATTAAATAATAAAGATTTTGAGCAAGTAAATGCATTTTATTTTAATGAACAACTCTGCTATTTGTGGGCAGGGTCACTTCATATTCATAGCCCCCATAGATATTGCCTTAAGGAACATATCTGCCAAATTTGGTTTTAATCTATCAACAAATGGTGAGATGTGCCACAATTGTTGACAGACTGATGACAGGCAGATCATGATTGTAAAGATCACCTTGGTGAGCTAAAGATTTGGATGAGCAAATGCAAAAATTTTGGCGTCCTTGACATTATTGTCCAATGGAAATGTACCACTCATCAGTGTGGCAGCCATCTCTTATACTTTTGTCAAATTGTTAAAGCATACTAAAGGAACATTTCTGCCAAATCGTGTTTTAATCCATTAACAATTGATAAATTTATAGTGCCAATAGATATTGGCTGAAGCAACATATCTGCAAAATTTGGTTTTAATCCATAAACATGTATTTTCTCCATAGTTATCAAGACTAAATTCTTAATGAACCATAGTTATGGACCTTGTTTAAAGGTGTGGCCTCTTTATATGTATACCGCTAATAGATATTTGACTGTAGGAACACATCTGCTAAATTTGATTTTAATCTTCTATAAATGGCAAAACATAGGCATCAATATTTTGACAATATAGCAAGGCCCATAACTCTGTGTTGTTTGAAGGCATGGTCACTCCCTATTCATAGCCCAAATAAAAATATAAAAGGAATATTTTACTATTGGTTCCAACAGGAAAATTTATCTTTGACCTATATTATCAATAAACTAGGTCAGCCTGACCTAGTTCTTATACAGATGGTAGCTTATGGCTATAGGTACACACACACACACCAAGTTAGAAGGCAATAGCTCTAAAAATTATGAAACGAGTCACCAACGTAATATCTTACCCCATCATTGGGTCCCATATTCTGTAGAAAATCTGCAAGGGGGGGGGGGGATAATTCTGCTGTTTCTCATCAAATCGGCATCCCTCTCCTACTGGATAAATGAGAGGTGTATAGGAATATGTTAGCCAGGTTTGATATAAATTGGTACAAAAATAACAAAACGTGCTACCGGTGTTGACAGACAGTAAGACAGACGGATGGAGCGATGGACAGGGAGTGATCCCTATAGCTCAGCAGACTGAGTCACCGGAGCTAAAAATGTGAAAATCATCTCAATTAACCCTTTAACACTCATAACAGCCAAAAACGGCTTCTGCAGTGGTCTGGAGATATGTCCATTTGCAAGACCAAGAGAATACCATTTTTGAAAATGTACCAGTGGTAAATTTTAAAAAATTGTCTTTTCTTGGTCTGCAAATGGACATTTTCTAAAAGGTTAAGGCTATATTCACAGTATTCATTGACATTTCAATTTTCGTACCCCCTGTAATTGTTAATTAGCTCCTGTACCTGAAATTATAGGCACACCCTACTATGTAATATATCATTTTAAAGGTAATTGATTGGACTTACAGATATATGATGCAATATTCAAGACAAATAACCTTTATTTTCATACCAGGGTTTGTTATGTCATTAAATGTTAAAAACTTTCATTTCCGAGGTCTCGCAGGACCAAAACCACTAAGTGTGAAAGTTTACATAATGTACAACATATTTATTGTAGCAAGAAGTGTTACATATCAAAATGATTAGCATTAATCAGACTTTCTGAAATGTAGTTTAATTTTTATAATCCTAGCATATATCCTATGAGTAATTACAGAAAATATAACATTTTTCCCATATACCAAAGTGTGTCCGAACAGCCAACAATGAGGTAATCTTGAATGTTATAAAAATTCTGGCAAGCCAAACCTTTGAGATGGCCTGTCAATCTTTTTAGGGTGCAATGCACATATATTGCCAATATAGTTCAACATAGTTATAGTTTTAAAAATGTAGTGTACAATTTGTAATCACTATTTTTGTGACCTTGAATGAAAATGTCACACACCCCTATTTTTAACATATTTAACCATAAAATTGTAGAAGCATTATCCCTGCATTTCAGTATAGTTTTGTAAAACACATTTTACTTAGTATTTTTGAAATGCACATTGTTTCTAGTTTCCAAAGATATATGACACTCAATATTATCTCTCTTTTTGTTGCAGATAACAAGCCGAGATTGACCTTGAATGAAAATGTCACACTTTGTACAATTTTCAAAAGTGTAGCATTTTGTCCCCATGTCAATCTCCACCTGCTATTTTGCAAGAGAAAAAGGTAATTTCATTCCAATTTTTTACTTTAGCTGTGACCAGCAGCTAATATAAGTCTGTCTGTCTGTTGGTTGGTCGAGCTATCTGTCTGTTTGTCTGTCTGTCTGTCGATCTGTCAGCCAAAAATTGTGACATTTCTAACAAAGGTTATATCTCGGGACTGGATTATCATATCAAACCAAAACTTGGATAGCTGGTTGGCTATATCAAGTGGAGCCAGCATGCAAAGGCCAGAGGTCAAAGGTCAAAATTCAAGGTAAAAAACATAGGTCCAATATTTTTAAATTCTGACAAAGCCACTGAGGTTGCAGCTATAGTGCATACACGCTTGTCAGTACAATATTTAATGTACCTGTGTAATCACATGTCTTTTGCTTCTTTTATAGGGGAGAATACAGACATATAGTCCATAATGGGAAAGGCGAAAAGCAAGCTCACCGGGAAAGAATGGCTTGAACTTGCGAGAAAGGCAAAGCGGGAAAAGACAAAACTCTATGAACGCACATACTATTAAAAAAACAAAGACCAACTACGTGCAAGAAATCAGGCATATTATCACGCCAAAGCCTCAGAAAAGACAGACTGTGTCTCTATCACACGGAAATCCCACCAGGAGAGAAATTTAGCTGATAAAAAAAGACAACGGGACAAGATCAGACAACGAAATTATCGTGCAAAGAAAACAGAAAAGTGCAAGTTGGAGAGAATTCGTAAGAAAGAAGCAAGGAGAAAAGGACAGGATGGTTGCCCTGGACAGACACCATCTCATAGTATTACAAAACAACAAAAACACAGACTACTGGCTAGAGCGAAATCAGGATTGCCTGTTAGTCCACGGAGAAGAGCTGCGGTAATTTCTTCACTTGTTTCTTCTCCCAGAGTTAAAAAGGTCCTGCAGTCTGCTAATATCTTACAGACACCAGAGTCAAGAAAAAAGCTGGAGTTTCATGATCAAGTGATAGACAGTGTCAAGGATACAATTAGCTCACTAAAACGTAAACGAACGGACAGTGCTAGAATTCAAACAGGTGTTACATTGTCCGCAATAGTAGGTCCAAAACTAAAGAAGGCCAGAAATATTAAATCTCTTTCAGAAGTTCTCTCCATAAATCGCCGAAGAGTTGGAAAGATTGCTGTAAAAAGACCTGATGTTTTAAAAAATGCAGCATCCATTAAGGCATTCGCTTCCAGGAAAATACGGTGTGATTCAATATCAACAGAAAACCAAGAACTGATTTATAATTTCTGGGCATCACCGGAGGTTTCTCGACAGACAGGATCTAAAAAGGACATCCTGAGACGCAGACTGAAAGCAAAGACATGTGTATCCCATCCAAAACAAGTTCTGGAAGTTACCCAAGAGGAGGCTTTCACCATGTTTCAGAGCAAACATCCTGGTATTAAAATCAGCAAAACTAAATTTATTGCCCTAAAACCGTTCTTTATCGTTCACCCTCGTCGGTGTGATAGAAATTCCTGTTGTTGTAGGTATCACCTGGAACTTAGATGGGCATTTAATGCATTTCGTAATCTTAGAAGAGATAGTCTTAAGTGCTATGAAGTGAATCCTGTAGACTGTAAGATTTATGATCACTTCACAGAGCTTGTAGAGGACACACTATGTGAAAAAGAGCCTCACAATGAATACCATAAACTGGAATGTTTGTATAGGACATGCAGTGATTGTGGTGTAGACAAACTTACTTTCCTTCCAGAGGAGCTCCAATCAGAAGGTAAGATAGTTAAGTGGTTTATGTTTGACTACAAAGTTGTTTACCAAGACAAAAAAAGGCTTACTGTCATTGACAAAACAGGATCGCCCAAGGAGGCTGTTGAACATTTGAAAACACTCTTACAAGACTTCACATCGCACCAGTTCAGGAGTTTGTGGCAACATGATGTTTCTCTTTTAATGAAGCAAGACCTACCACTGAAGCAAGCTATTGCTATTCATGACTACAGTGAAAACTATACATGTGAATTTCAGGATCAACTACAGTCACTTTACTTTGGACAGCAGCAAGCGTCTATACATGTAACCCTTTTGTTCTACCATGCAACTGATAGTACAGAGGACATTCCGAACATTCTGTGTGACCATATGTTTGTTATTAGCTCTGATCTTACACATGACTTTAATTCTGTGCATGATGTCAGGGGTAAAGTTGCAAAGTACCTTAATGATATAGGTGTGCAGATAGATGTGTTACATGAGTTTACTGATGGGTGCAGTGCCCAATATAAATCCAGGCATTGCTTAAATGATTTGAGTTTTTCGGAGGAAGACTTTGGCTTTAAATCTGTACGTCATTTTTATGAAACCAGCCATGCCGAAGGCCCACAGGATGGTGCTGGAGCTAACCGTAAGAACTTTGCATCAATGTCTGTTATAAAGCGCAAGATAGTTATTCGTAATGCTAAGGAACTATTCAACTATGTGAGTACTACATTTACAGAGTCTCGGCATGGAAAGTGCATGAATAAGAGTATTCTTCTACAAAGAGTCAGTGAAAAAATGTGGTAGAGAGGTAAAGATGGTAACTAATGTACAACTAAGAAAACTACATTCTGTTCAGAGCACTGGAGAACCAAACAGAGTACAGGTCCGTGACCTTTCTTGTGGATGTCCATATTGTTTGGACCTAGATTATATGCACTGTATAAATACAAATTATGTGCCAAACTGGAATACACTGCATCTAACTCCAGAAAACATGACATTCCGAACTTCTAGAGCCTCAACATCAACTGCTGCACCAGATGCTGATAGTGAAGATGCAGAAGATAGGGTTATCGCTGTTAGTGACCTGATAACTTCAGACTCTATTGTAGCGCTGGAATCAGATGAACTGCTAAACCCATATTACCTCGTTAAGGTGCAGTGGTCCAGATGTGCTTAAAGACACAGAGACTGATTCATACGGCGTGGGCCATTATAAGGGAGAAACTGTTTTTCGCGGCCATTATTTTAAATTCCTAAAAGACGATCGAACTGGGAAACGTTTTACACTGTCACTAAAGAAACTCCTCTTCTTCTACCCAGGGACTGTTCGATATATTTGTAGTGACATTCAGAAGGTTGGCTCTGGAAAAAATGTATACTATAAGTTAACAAAAGTTGAAGAAATTGATCTGATTGGTGCCTTGGAACAATGAATAGTTTTATTTTCCCTGTATTCTGTTTATAAAGTCTGTAATTTAAAATGATGAGTCGAGTCAGGGTAGTCCACATTGGGGCAGTCAATTCTGATCATACTTAGTCCAAATCAGTGCATTATTCAGAATGACTATGGTCTGTGTAACACACTAGGATGTAGATATGATTATTACTTCCCTGAGCCAATTCAGATTAAGTATGGTCAGAAACGACTGCCCCTATTTGGACTGCCCCAACATTGTCTAAGTATGACCAATATGAACATACTTCTAAGTCCGAATCAGGGCAGTTCTGACAGTGACATTGGCTGACAGAGGCAAAATATTGCCCATGACATGATCTGATAAAATAATATCAGTTAAATAAGTTCATGTAATCTGTATTAATTATTAGTGGATGTGAATATAGAGTTTCTGTGACTGCCCCGATTCGGACTAAATATGTTCATATTATTCACCATGATAGATGAGGGATATTGTTCTCCAGTATCAAACTATAGTTTCAATGGTTTTCTTGAAATCTGTTTAATAATCAAGAGTTCAAGAGTTTCTAAAAATAAAAGTTGTATTCACTTGTTAAAGACATTTTTAATTAAGTTTATATATGCAGTACCTTTTAAGTCAATGTACAGGTAAACACCTAGATGTGAAATTCCTTGATTTCCGCCTAAGGGGTAGGGTTCTAGAAATGGTGATAACTATGTAAATATATGTCCCAGAGCTTTAAAAAATCACATTTGTATGGCCAATACATTGTAGATCATGGAATTACTCCCAAAAAATAAATTCTTGAAACTTCATATTTTGGCCCTATGAGACCCATATGTGAGGCAACTCTGTGAAAATAGCCTTAATTAAATGTGCTTTGAAACGCCAACATTGACCTAATTCTTGCTACATGCTGAATGCCAAAGATCATTTGGATCTCTATGTCGATATCCACTGCTTCATAGATGTCTTGAAATTGAGGTACCGCGATTTCAAGGAGTAAAGGGGTAACCCCTTTATAAAATAAGTTATTGAATATTTTGAAAGTAATTTGACTGGAATCTGCTAACAAGACCATCAGCAGCAACAACTTCGAGTTAGTTAGTTTCAAAATATTCAACAGAGTCCTTATATTCTTAAGAAATCTAAAGAATTTGTCATTTATGTTACAGAACTAACACAAGTAAAGAATATTCTACCTGCTGAGTTAGAGCAGGCCTGACTGGGTGACTCTGGTCACTCTTGATGACCACTACATAGTCGAAGGTGGCTGCAGTGTAATAAGCCAGTGTGCACCTTAATGAATGAAAACAAAATGGCAAAAATTAATAAAATTCATCTTAAAAGCGAACAATTATGAAGGCGACTAAATGCAATAATGATCAAATTAGCCACCAACAACTTTCAAATTATTTGGAAAATATTTAGCACATTTTTCACGAATTGGAGCCAGGAATACAAAAACCCTGAAATCGTTGTACAGTTAAGATGTATCAATTTAGCATGCTCAGACTTATCAAAGTAATTAATTAATACATCAGCGTTTCTCCAGAGCAACTCTCATGTCAACAAACAACAAAGCTGTGAAATTCGACAAAGCTGCCCTTTTAACAACTATAGCACATTGTAACTGATAATGTGCAACAACATTTAGTCAAATTAATTTCAAAAATATTCAACATGACCATTCATACATCATTAAGAATTTGCCATAATAGGTCTATATAGGTCTAAAAGCTGTATCTGATCACTAATGTCATGCTTGTAACATCGTATAAAACTACTGGATGATCAGTTAGGTAACACATTGCAAAAATAATTCTATTTGGTAATACTAATCGGTGACATAAATGTCATTATGAAAGCCAGCCAGCCAGCCAATATTTTAATTTAAAATATAGCCACATGGATATTAAAATCCTTATAACCTACATCATATAAGCAACCATGGCATCCGGCGTGTCAGTAGCAGCACTCCGCTGAATGCTAGGCATGTCAGTAGCAGCACTCCGGATGCTAGGCATGTCAGTAGCAGCAATCCGCTGAACGCTAGGCATGTCAGTAGCAGCACTACGCTGAATGCTAGGCATGTCAGTAGCAGCACTACGCTGAATGCTAGGCATGTCAGTAGCAGCACTACGCTGAATGCTAGGCATGTCAGTAGCAGCACTACGCTGAATGCTAGGCATGTCAGTAGCAGCACTCCGGATGCTAGGCATGTCAGTAGCAGCACTCCGCTGAATGCTAGGCATGTCAGTAGTAGCACTCCGCTGGACACTAGGAAAGTCAGTAGCAGCACTCCGCTGGACGCTAGGCATGTGAGTAGCAGCACTCCGCTGGACGCTGGCATGTCAGTATCAGCACTCTGCTGGATGATGGCATGTCAGTAGCAGCACTCCGCTGGACGCCAGGCAAGTGAGTAGCAGTACTCCGCTGGACGCCAGGCAAGTGAGTAGCAGTACTCCGCTGGACGCCAGGCATGTGAGTAGCAGCACTCCGCTGGACGCTGGCATGTCGGTATCAGCACTCTGCTGGATGATGGCATGTAAGTAGCAGCACTCCGCTGGACGCCAGGCAAGTGAGTAGCAGTACTCCACTGGACGCTGGCATGTAAGTAGCAGCACTCCGCTGAATGCTAGGCATGTCAGTAACAGCACTCCGCTGGACACTAGGCATGTCAGTAACAGCACTCTGCTGGATGCTAGGCATGTCAGTAACAGCACTCTGCTGGATGCTAGGCATGTCAGTAACAGCACTCCGCTGGACACTAGGCATGTCAGTAACAGCACTCTGCTGGATGCTAGGCATGTCAGTAACAGCACTCCGCTGGACACTAGGCATGTCAGTAACAGCACTCTGCTGGATGCTAGGCATGTCAGTAACAGCACTCTGCTGAATGCTAGGCATGTCAGTAACAGCACTCCGCTGGATGCTAGGCATGTCAGTAACAGCACTCTGCTGGATGCTAGGCATGTCAGTAACAGCACTCTGCTGGATGCTAGGCATGTCAGTAACAGCACTCCGCTGGACACTAGGCATGTCAGTAGCAGCACTCTGCTGGATGCTAGGCATGTCAGTAGCAGCACTCTGCTGGATGCTAGGCATGTCAGTAACAGCACTCCGCTGGATGCTGGCTACTCTTAACCCTTTAATGGTCGAATTTACTCAAGAAAATTTTAATATTTACATATTGGATGTTCATTTGCATGACAAGAGAAGACTATTTTTGAAAATATACCGAGCCAGGTATTCCAGTGATAAATATTCAAAAATTCCTTTCTTTGTCCTGCACATGGACATTCCACAAGACCATTACAGAGGCCGGTTTTGGCTGGCTTGACCATTAAAGGGTTAATGTTTCTCTCATACTTGACAAGCAGGCCAACATCCATCCATCTGAAAAGTTATGTCAAGCAAATGAGTTTAGTTTTCATAGTAAAAATAAATATGCTGGCTATGATTAGGCTCAGCAATGGCTGTATATGGCTAGCTTAAGTAATCAACTAATTCCTACTCCATTTGACATATTTCTACTCGAGCTAAATTTATTTCCACTTGAGTTAAAATTTTTCGACCCGAATCAATTTAGAAATGTTATATTTTTCAAGTTCTCATATAAACATACAAGAAATTCTTTATAGATTCAATGTATGGTAAACTTTCTTTAAAGAGTATTTTTTGAAAACTTACCACTGGAATGACTGGCTCGATAACAGAGACAGTCATTCCAGTGGTAAAATTTTTAAAAATAGCCTTCTCTTGGTGGACAAATGGACATTTTCTATGTGAAACTTGAAATCTTCTCGAACAAATTCGAGGGTTAAAGGGTTAATATGTTGTATGTAGTTTTACTAGAACATGTTGCTGCCAAATCAAACATATAATAAATAGTTAACGACTTCAGTGGTGACAAATTAACCACTAGAACATGAAAGACCAAATACATTCCAAGAACGGTGGAATATTCTGAAGTTAATTTGACCAGGAATGTCAATGCCAGCAACAGGTTCCTGTTAAATTTTGTTCAAAATATACCACAGCTTGCCTGCATACTTACTTTGAAATTTAAATCTGGAAATTCAGGGTTTAAAGGGTAAAAGTAATGTGTCCACTGCATCTGTATGTGCGCATCACACTGAGAGCTCCACTGTGCAGTTCATCTTGATCACCTTAACAGTCACAGCTATAGGACTTTATGCGTGATAAGCGGGCTAATGTCCCTGGCTCAAGTAGCCAGGGCAACAACAAGAATGCATAATTAATGATGAGGATGATGATAATAATAATAATAATAATAATAATTAATAATAATAATAATAATAATAATAATAATAATAATAATAATAATAACTAAAATGCACTCGAGGGAGATGCTGACTCACACCTTTGCACCCTGTCTTGACAATGCACTTAGTGACTGCCATGGCCTAGATAGTTGATCCATTGACCTCAAACTTAAAGCAATCATAAGCTGTCACAATATGAATGCATGTGCTAAATCTGATTTTTCGACTTTCTTGCTTTCCAGAGACATGGCCAAAAATATGTGTTCCGGTATGGACCGTGTGACCCATGACTTAGATTTTGATGCTTTGTCCTGAAACTAATAGAACTTATAGCCACCTATAATATGAAAGGATGGGCCAAATTTGGTGATTCTATCTACTTGCGTTCCCGATTTATGACTAAAAATGTGTATTTTGGGAGGCACTTAGTGACCCTGTGACCTAGATATTTGAACTATTGATCTGAAACAAAGCTTTCCTTCTAGCCAACCGCAAGATCAATGTATGTTATACTTGCGGTCCTGATTTATGGCTAAACATGTGTATTTCGGGATGCACTAAGTGTCCCCCGTAACCTCGATTTTTGACCTTTCGATCCCAAACTAAAAATTAGTCTAGCCACTCTTAATATCAATATATGTACCCAATTTGGTGATTGTACCTAATAGGATTCCCGAGATATGCCTAGGATAAACACACACACGCACACGCACGCACGCACGCACGCACGCACGCACGCACGCACGCACGCACGCACGCACGCACGCACGCCGCACACACACACACACACACACACACACTTCGGTGGCATGAGTAATAATAGTTTGAAGGATCCACCACTGCATACGCTCAGCCTGAGTTTTTGGCTACTGTATTTACATGGATGATGCTCTGCTGGATATTAATGGTTTGTTCTGGGCCCGCAAAAAGCTAGCAAAGTAGGAGCATGGTCCCAACCCGTTACTGGTCAAATTAGGTTAAGAAAATTTAATTATTTTCTTATTGAATGTCCATTTACAGGCCAAGAGAATACAATTTGTTTAAATTTATCACTGGGATGAACAACCAGAGGGAGCTACATGAGCAATTTGAGGTGTTCTTCCATGAACGCATACGTGTAGCGCCCTGTTCCCCGAGCGCAGCCGCCAAGACGAGGTGGCCAAGTCAGAGACCAACCTCCCATGCAGCATAGGCTAAGGCCATGCCAGCATAGGCCAGCAAGGGTGGGTGGAGCAGGCTAAATGGCCCCAGCTTGCCAGGCAGCCCGCGCCTTGAGGTGGTATGGCACCGGCAGAGGTGGGCATGTTTCTGGTCCTGGGAACCGTACCTGAGGGCGCAGCTCCCACAAGGACCATTGTGCTGTCACAGACAGCTTGAGAGACAGTATCGCTCTTGGATCACTTGGTTCAATCTCAGCCCCTAGATGGGCTTGAAGGAGGATGGCTGGCCTACAACGTCCAAGAGTGGAAGTGGATGAGACAGCACCGTTTAGTATTACAGTGGCTTTCAGTCAGGTAGCAGCGTGATTGGACAGGCTATCAGCCTGCTGTCACCGGTTCCTATCTGGACCCCAAAACCAAGGGATGCAGATCAGCGGTTGTGCATAGAAGAGGAGATACAATCCCTCATATCAAAGCTAGCAATTCAGCCTGCTCAAACGAACAAGAACGAAAATACGAGATTTCTAAATAATGCTTCCCCCCCCCCCCATTCCCCCAAGCACAAACTCCTATCCAAAATTGGTAAAGATCCCTTCAATTGAACTCTAGTTATCATCCGGAAACAATATAATGTCATTAATTGGCCCACCGTTACCTTTGACCGTTTGACCCCAAATTCGATAGGGTTCTTCAGAATGGGAAGGACAACCTCCCACCTAAGATTGGTAAAGATCTGTTCAATAGATCTCACGCTATCATCCAGAAATGCAATTTAAGGTTATTTATTGAGTCACTGTGATGTTGACCTTTGACTGTTTGACCCCAAAATCAATACAGTTCTTAAGAAGGGCAAGGACAACTTCACAACCTAGATTGTGGATCAGAGTGACCTTGACCTTTTAACCCAAAAATCAATTGTGTTCTTCGGAATCGCAAGGCCACCCTAATAACTAAGATTGATAATGATCCCTTTAATAGAACTTGAGTTATCATCCGGAAACCCAGTATAATGTCCTTATTTGGGTCACTGTGACCTTGACCCTTGGGCTCCTAAATCAATAGGGTTCCTCGGAATGCCAAGGTTTGACCTTTTGACCTCAAAATCGATAGGGTTCTTCGGGCCACCAAGAACAAGCTCCCATCTATGATTAGTAGATCCCTTCAATAGAACACAAGTTTTATTCCGAAAATGCAACATTATGTCAATAATTAGGTCACTGTGACATTGACCTTTGAGTTTAACCACAAAATCGATAGGGTTTTTCAGACCACCAAGGACAAACTCCCACCCAGGATTAGTAAAGACCCCTTCAAGAGAACAAGTTATCATCCAGAAATTGAATATTATGTTAATAATTAGGTCACTGATCTCAACCTTTGACCACAAAATCGATATATTTCTTCGGACCACAAAGGCCAAGCTCCCAACCAAGAGTGGTAAAGATCCCTTTAATAGAACACGAGTTATCATCCAGAACTACAATATCATGTCATTAATTAGGTCAGCATGACCTTGACCGTTGACCCCAAAATCAATAGAGTTCATCGGACCATGATGGACAAGCCCTGACCCAGGATTGGTAATGACCCCATCAATAGAACTCGAGTTATCATCCGGAAATGCAATATTATGTCATTAATAAGGTCAGCGTGACCTTGTCCGTTGACCCCAAAATCAATAGAGTTCTTCGAACCATGAAGGACAAGCCCCAACTCAGGATTGGTATAGACCCCATCAATAGAACTTGAGTTATTATCCGGAAAAGCAATATTATGTCATTAATAAAGAAATCATGACCTTGACCTTTGACTTTTTGACACCAAAATTGATAAGCTCCTTCAGACACCCAAAACCAACCTCTACTCAAAGTCTAGCGAATGGATGGACGGACAAAGAAAATGCTATATAGGGCCCATGTGTGTGTGCGTGCGTGATAATTATCTGGGATTCTATTCAACCGTGTTCCTGGTGGCAAAGAGCACTGGTCGGTGGAAAGCAATTCCCAATCTAAAGCCACTCAACAAATTCATATTACGCCAAGTTCCACACGAGGTATCAGAAGATACCAAATATCTTGCCTTCTTAAGTTGCAGCAGTACCCGGTCAGCGCTGGACTAAATCTTTGGTGAAAAAATATTCAAGCCATGTACATCTATACAAGAAGAGCTATTAGAATTAGAAGTCTCATTTTGAAATTTGACAATCCACTTGTTGAATCAAAATAACAATGGTACTACCGAACGGGTAAGCATAGCTTCGTAGAACCATAGCTTGGCGACTGAACCCATAAAGCCTTGCAGCCCGGTAGTAACCTGCAGGCACACCAAGTCTGACCAAAAGGCAAATGGTCCAAACATAACCAAAGTGCATAGCTCGAAAAAAGAAGAAACATTTTCAAGAGCAAGTCCATTAATATGATACAGACTACATTTAAGAAGTCTATATAACAAATCAAAGCATTTTATCTAAACTGAATAAGTCTTTGCTGATTACATTGTCTTTTGAAAAAATATTAACCTCAGCATAATAAGCATCGTATAGAACAAATCTGTGAAGTTTTATTCAAATTGGATAACCCCTTGTAGGATGCAAATGTCATTTTTTAAAAGCTTAACTCCAGCATAATACATATATAAAAACAACATAATACATATATAACCTGGATAAGTCTTTGCTGATTAAATTGTCATTTGAAAAAACATTAACCACAGCGTAATAAGCATAAGCTGGATGCAAATCAGCCATAAATAATCAAAGTCTAAACCCAGTAAAGATGTCAAAACTTCGAAAATCGATTTCTTTTTTATGTGGATTAGTCCTAAGGATGGTATAGAACAAATCTGTGATGTTTTATTCAAATCGGATAACCCCTTGTTGCGTAAATTGTCATTTGGAAAAAAGCTTAACCACATCATAACACATATAACCTGGATGCAAATCGGCCCTAAAATGATCAAAGTTCAAAACCCAAAAGAAAATATGGGGAAAATTTGAAAATTAATTTCTTTTGCATGTTGAATAGTCCTAAGCAATGTATAGAATGAATCTGTAATGTAATCAAACATAATAAAAGTATGGAAAAATTTCAAAAATCAATATAATTTTGATGCGGACTAGTCCTAAGCATTGTATAGAACACATCTGTTAAGTTAAAAAAAAAATTAGCACACACAAAACAATTTATCAGCCAATCTCAAGATAGTTGTCAACTAGACTGGATCACCAGAAATCAGATCGTGTTCTATCACAGAAGTTTGTTTACCTGGGCATGTTCCTCAATCTAGAGATAAAATATGTTTACCCATCTCTGACCTCTCCGTAACTTCCCATCTGGCATGATGAATATACCAAAAGCCAAAATGAGGATGCTTTAAATAGTGGATCCAGCCAGACAGTGGCTAGAGATGATATTGTGAGGTGCTTCAGACTGTGGAGCTGTCACAGTCCTGATGCAGAAGGGAGGAGCAGTCCAGGAAGGGACTGACCTAGATAACCTCAAGCTTGTGGTGGTCAGGACAAATATATATGCTGAGCCTCTTGGCTGGGCTGATGTCTGTCTCTTTTGACAGAAAACCAAGTCATATGCACCTCTACGCTTGACCAGAGGCTACGATGATCTCGAATGTTAACACTCGAGGGTCAGTGCCACCTCGGAGGTAGGGACAACACCCCTAATCATGGCAACCAGCTCAGTATCCATGTTGGAAACTTGCTAGGAGAGCAAGCAAGTACCAGGTCAGTGGGTGTGATAGGGCTGTATTTCGGATATGCTGGCAGAATGGAGGTATTCAGCTTGAGATCTACCACTATGGTCTCTGCCATCCTCTGGCCTGCTGATGCCTCATAGTCAAGCTTTAGCTCAGAGAAGTATGGAGAGAGAGCGCGTGATGTTGAGCCTGACTCATGCAGGCTAATCCACTAAGCAAAGGTGATCTATTTCAATGACTGTTCACGACTAAGATTGGGGAGACAGGCCAACAACACTCTCCATGGAGTTGAGAAGAGTCCTGAGGCTATCTCAGCCATTGCTTCAAGTGTAGGAACATTCTTTGGAGTTGCAGCTCTGTGACTTCCATATGTTGCCATTGTACTTGCAGCCATCTGAGCCACTGACCATTTAAGAAGTGCTTTATAGGATGACGATGCTGTATGACCATGTCAAGATTCTTAGCATCAGTGGATTCGCCGATACACTGCCTTTATGTTGAAATGGAAAAAGAGATTAGAGGTGAAATGGCAGCCCTCATGCATAAACATGGTGTAGTAGGTGGGTCATCACTGCCAAAGCAATGATCGAGTGTTGGGACCGGCCACTGACAGAGAAAGGCTGTTCACACACCAATTTGCTCAGGAAATTCCAATACAGAGGTCAGTCGACTGATTATCCCCAAGGGATATTCACCACACTTCTGTTAGCAGTGGATATGAAGGAACAGGGCAGCCTTCCATCTGATGCCATTGTTCACCAACTGTATGAGCCTGGTGAGCTGGAAGGTGATCGATGGCATGCAACAGACCTTAACTGCTCGATAGATATCCACAGACTCAACAGGAATGTGGAGATGATGGGACAGCATAGACTCTACCACCTAGTTAGTGGCCCCAGGCTGCCATTTGTGCGAGAGAAGTTTCGACTGGTCCCTGCAGACTCAAAACTACCGCAACCAGGAGTGCTTGTCTCTACGAGACTTCAAGGTCGGGATGCGGCTCCTCGATGAAGGCATCCATTTCTACGTTATCACAGACAGCGAGCACCTCAAAATGCTTGTAGTCATAAGCTAGGGTGTTGATGTCATCTGAAGCGATCCATTGCTTGGTTTCCTGGGGGCTGAGCAAGGTGACTCAGTCTTGTATCAAATCTGAATCCTGACGACGTTCTTCTTCACACCTTTCGCAATGCGTAGTTCGCTGCTGACTGAGCAAAAGATAAAATATATTTCAGGATGCAGACCGATGAACTCCTGGATAGACATCCATGTCCACCCAAACGTCATCTTGCCCAGTACCTTCTTTGTGTCACTGTCTATCAAGTACATGGATATGGCTGCGGAGACTGACATTTGACATAAGCGACTATCTGGTAGCTCTCAGGAGCCATATCCATGTACATGTCCTCTGTTTAATCCTCGGGCATGAGATTATCCATGTCCCTATACATGAGCTCACACTGCTGCCATACTGTGGCTTCAGCTGATTGTAGTAGAAGTCATACATGAGGGCCTTCGAGCGGTCTAGAATAGACATGTCCACACAAAGAAGGCTAGTCTCGGGCATGTGAAGAACGGCTAGGTCATCAACAAATTTGCTCTGGTGTAGCTGGACTTGGATTTTAGGTGACTCATCCTGTCCTCGTTAGATAAGCTAACCAGCTTGATGTCCACCCACTTATGCTGATTCTGCATCCTCTTGCAAAAGACAGTGATGGCCATCAGCTTGCAGTGGTCTTTCTCGAAGTCACTGACTGCCTTTTTCTGGAGCTCTGTGTTGAACCCGATGTATGGCTCTATCCATGAAGACTTAGTGCCGTGCAGGATTCTGTGAACCATCTTGAGCTTCATCCCCAGACTCGGGTAGAGTATGCATGAGGTTGCGGTAGTGCAGCGCATAGCATTTCTTATCCCTTGGATTTGGCACAAGTTTTTCTGCTGTGGTTCCAGTCACGCTGACAACCATATGCTGGTACGCGAAGAGCCATTCTTCCTTCACCTTCATCTGTTCTGGTGCTAGTGGGTTGCTTCTATTGTGTGCGTGTGCGTGCGTGAGTGCATGCGCATGTCTCATGAAGCTTCTGTGCGTAGTCAGGGTCCACCTCCATGATGTAGCCCTTTACAGCAGCATCAGGAGTTTGTGCAATCTCTGCCGGCTCAGCCATGTCCTCCACCCATGCAAACACCCAAGTTTTTAGGTGTTAGCTCATTGGCCAGCCATAGAGATTGTTAGCATCCAGATAGATGGTGCAGCTTGTTGTCTGTTGTGGATCATATCCAAAGATGTTTGGCTTGTTAGCTTTCGCATAGCTCTTGCTGACCATCAACATACCACCCCTGAAGTCTTTTTCCATGACACGATACACATGTCATAGTCAACGAGTATCTCCAGTTCTACACACCTCTTCCTGAATATGGCATTCTAGGTCAATCCTGGACTGGTGTAGTCATGGGCTGGGTCCAGATGGTATTGCTGGCAGCACGTTGTGCAGAATCTCTCAAGGACATCTGCAAGGAGCAGTGTTGGACAGCAGGTAGAGGTTGTGATCCTTTCCCATGGTCTGGTAGCCCAACTGTTCTCAGACAGACTATGCATGATTGTAGTCACTGTCAAATATGTCCCCACCAGAGAGTTTACCATAGAAGGTATCCTGGGGTAGAAGAAAGGTCTCATTGAATCAGTCCCCACTATCCATGTGCTCACATATGCAAACACCATTGTAGAGGCTCACAGTAATGAGTAAGCCGCAAATCCATTAAACTAGATACCAGCTTGTCAAGTGGTGCTGGGAGGAACTGGACTCACTCAATGAATCCTGGATTGTATAGGCTGAATGAGATCTGTTGTTGGGGATGCAGTTGGTCTAGCTCTCTGTCTGTGACATGGCTTGCACGATGAGGTGGGAGTCATACCCTCAGAGGTTATGCAACATGACTGGAATTGTAGTTGTCTTTGCGCCGAGGTGCGGCTTAAGCTTGCAGGCAGCTGGTGCTGATCCATGGAAGCGGTCAGTGATGTGGCAGTGATCTCAGCAGCTGTCAGTGTCTCAATCACGGGTTCAGGGTTTGTCGTACACATGGCAGCTGACTGCAGGTTTGTGAGCATGGCAATCATCTCCTGTCATCTACACCGGTCGTGCCAAGTTGGGTTGGTGAGTACATCCTTATTCTCTCATCTTCCTGCGCCAGTCGATCCAGTAAGTGTTTTACTGTGTATTCTCCTCGATACAATACAGGAAGCTCACTGACACCATCACAACAAAGCACGGTCTAGGACAAGCTATGGACCTCGTGGCTGTACATTTACTGAGTGGTGCTCTGAGCCAGATTTGATTCTGGTCCCTCGCTCACGGTTGTCAGGGCATCAAAGTCGGCATAGATGATGAATGTCACCTCGAGCTGCTTGTGGTAGTCGGTGAACTGCAGCATTTTCCTGTCATCTGCTCGCATCGTTATACATATTGGCTTGTCTCTGAGTCCTCGACATTCTGGCTTGTGCTGGGTAAGTAGGCTTTCCCGGGAATAGCAGTGGAGGCACAGCTCGAAGCATATCCTCCAAACGTGTCGCCTCAAGTCATGGAGCAGGCAATTCATCTTCTTGATCCACATGTAGTGTTGCTTACCACCCTTCTCAATGAGCAGTAGATTCATCCGTTAGATGTTTGAATCAGACTCACTGAGCTGTAGAGGGTAAGGCCCCTTGTCATGCCTGAATTCATTGATCGCTAAACCATTCTACTGATCAACACACTTCATCTGGCTGAGAGGTGTAGGAGAGTGCACATTGCTGAAGTCAATGCTGTCTGTGCTCTGCATACGTTGGTAGCTGGCATGTGTTGATATCTTTCTGGATATCTCCCTGATAGGCGAGACCAGTGCAGGTAGTCATTATCCATGTTCTTGATTACTGCTGACTACAGCTCGCTTCCCTTTCTTTTCCTCACAAAGGCAGGGATTGTTTCCTCCTGGAAAATTGTGTCCAGTAGACTGTCAAACCCATCATCTGTGAGCTTCCGACAAGAAATATTGCAGGCTTCCGAATTGGTTTGGGTGTCTTGCATGGTGTCAGGATAGGCTTCTCAGTAGCACTCTGTGCTGCCTACGTCTCAGCTTCCATGTGGCGCTAGTTATGGTCTCAATATGGTGGAGATGGAGTGGGCTCAGTGTGAGGGGTACAGATCGAAGAGCTGTCAACCCCTCTGCATACATGGCAGGCCTGACCAACCCTTGCTGTGACAATGTTATTAGTTGACGCAAGTCATTCCCCATTTTTAAGGAGGTATGGGTATGTGTACCTCTTTCTCTAAATGGACGTTTGAACTTGTCTGCTTGCATATTTACCCAGCCATGTGTGAGAGTACAGAGGTGTCCGTATGTAGCTGGTATATCTAGGGTACTCTTTCTATAAATGTATACTTAGACCTGTCTCTCAATTATATACACTTTGGCTGGGCTATAACCACATGTATCTCTTTCTCTAAATGGACATTTAAACCTGTCTCTCAGTTGTATATACTTCAACTGGGATATAGTCACTGGTATCTCTCTCTAAATGTGAGTTTTGAAGTGGCTGGGGATGTGGTACTGACTACGTACATGTAGTCTGAAATAGATGGAGAAGCGTGAATGATGCCCAAAGAAGATAGTAACTCCTGTGCTACAAGCCAAGGTAGCATACCTCCCAGGCACTAGAGACAGTGTGTTCAGAGCAGAATTGGAGACAATGTCTCGAGGGTTCGAAATGGCACTGACAATAATACTGGCCAGGCAAACCACCAATAAACCTCATGATCAGTATGAGAATACCAAGGGCCTGAGAACTGCGTTCGAAAGGGCTACGAATGGAGGTACCACCAAGGAAGCTGCAGTAGTCATAGCCACCACACAGGCCAGTCATCTGTAATCAGGGTTCATAAAGCCTGAGAATAAGACCACCAAGATAATGTCAGAATGACAGGCAGTACCACCAAAAAGCAGGCCCACAACCAGGCTGACAGGGCAAGAAGGGAAGAAAGACGCACCAACAACTACAATCGCCAACCGGTCCCAATACTGGACACATGTTGGTACACTGAAGTCAAGAATGGACCTGAGGAAGCTACGGATTTCGGCTGAGGACAAGGCACAGTGGGAAAAAGCTAAGGACTGATTGCAGCTGTATGATGTTTCTACTACTACAGCCACAGAATACAGTAATCATACATATGCTCACAGTTTCATAATCAAAGAATCAAACCATAACTGATACTTTTCATTTTTTATGTGCAACCGATAAGCATACAACACAATTGTACCATACTTTTGGCTGTTTGTGTTTTAAACACTCAAACATAATTCTCGACTACCCAACTACTGATGTTCTAGTGAAGGGCCTAAGTTTCAGCCCTACTGTCTCTGAACTGAACATGGGCAGATTGTTTTCAGACCTCCAAGCATCTTTTAGGCGAATGAATCTCATTGACTTCTTCACACCTAACCCACATCCACCACATGCTCTCCTCGCAGAGGATCACCAACACACAAAATATCACTGAACCATCTACAATGCCAAATTTCCAAGACACCTTACTCAGGAAGTTTAATTTTAAAAAAGATATCAATGCAGCCACCCACACTGGATGCATTGTTTGAAGTCTTCTTTAAAGCCGTATCGTAAACATATCCACCTAAGGATATCATTAAGTCAAGAACAGCCACTTCTCAATCTCAAGGACAACCATACAATTGTTATAAAAACGGGAGACAAAGGCTAAGCTACTGTTATTCAAAATAGGGCAGACTATACAGCAGAAGCACACTGCCAATTAACGGACAAGCGCTTCTCCAAAAAAATCAGGTTACACAATGTTATGGTCCATGATACAAAACTGGTGGAAAAGTCTTGACCAATTAGTCAGGGATGGTAAAATTTTCCAACAAACAGCTTATTCCTATCCCACCAAATACTGCCAGATTCTACATCCTGCCCAAGATACACAAAGCCCAGAAAGATGGTCTCACACAAGGCAGGCCCATCATCAGCGGTGTTGGTTGCCTGTCTGAGCTAATCAGTAGCTTTATGCATATATAACAAAAGAAGACTCACTACTATAGTACCAATGACTGTGACTTCTTTGAATACCAATATTCCAAACCAAGAAGGACTATGCACAGTTGCACAATTCTGCATGAAACACAGCCTCCATGGAACACTGAAGGAAATGTCAATTTCCCTTTCTCCGAGATCTAACAATACTCACCATTCTGTTACTTCTGATATACAGCTGGCCTTGACAGCGGCTCTAGGATTATAGACTTAGAAAGATTTACCGACTCCTGGGAACCGGGTACTCGGCTCCCAACTGCCGAGTACCCGTTTACCATAGAGCTCATATTGTTTGCATAGCCACCAAACAAGAGAAAACTATGGCTTGCCTCCGTGGGGCTGGGAGGCTGGGTCCGTAACAGAATGGTGAGTATTGTTAGATCTCGGAGAAAGGGAAATTGACATTTCCTTCATTCTCCTTCGATCAATACTCACCATTCTGTTACTTCTGATATACACCAGATTTGATCAGTAACCTGGTGGGAAGGGGCAAGCCATAAATGCTAATTTTGCCCCTTGGAGAAAGATTTTAGACTTCAAACTTGACTAACGGAGACCTAAAAGGACCATAAAGTTTATGGAACCGAATCACATTCGCATCACCGCCCCCCCCCCTTTTTCCTCCTAAGAAAAGGGAGAGAACTCAGGAACATGTATCTCGCCTGAAACACAAATATGCCAAGAGGGTTAACTGCTCCCTGCATATTCCATGTATTAGCCTGGGAATGAGCATGAATATATAAGATGAATGAACATGATACGCATCCATAATACAAAAAACTCTCACTATTGAATTACCTTATGATAATTGGACTCCAGACGTACCGCCACCAACCATTCACTGGTTCGGCCATCAGTGACACAATCTGGTTGTCATCCTCTCGCTTGACCATGCCTGCTTTAGGTTCTTTTCTTACCAAAGTGAAAAAAGGGTGAAGAGCAGTGTGGTCACTAACTATCGTTTCAAAACAGCTAAAGCGAGTGGATTGGCTGAGTCTGACACATCCCTCATATAGTAATCCGTAAATGAGGACTCACAGTGCCATTGTGCAACGGACATGATGTCCTCTAACGGAACACCATTGTAAAGGGCGGTCGAGGCGGCTCTTCCTCTGACATCGTGTGCCCTTATGCCTTGCACCTGGTGCCCAGTCGCCATCTCGTGAGTAGTCTGAATGCATTCGACCACCCAACGAGGGATAGTATCCATGGATGCGGCGCCATAAGGCTTTTTATGGCAGATCCACAGATGTCTATCGTTCGACCGTAACGAGTCTGTCCGTTTCTTGTACTTAGTCAAAGCACGGATCGGGCACCAGACACTGGCATCACGATCAAACCTCGTTAACTTCGGTTTAATGATCGGTTTGCCGGGATATCTCAAAGATTGGTTCTTTGACATAAACTCTGCTCTTGGCAGAAGATGCAGACCTTCTCCAGAAACAATAAATCGGTTCCTCTCTGCCGAAAGCGCATGGATCTCACTGCGCCTTCTAGCTGAGGAAGCTGCCAATAGAAAGACCGCCTTTAGAGTCAAATGCTTTAGACTAGCCGAACGCAACGGTTCGAAAGGGTGCTTGGCCAGTACATTAAGCACTAAAGATAGACTCCAGGCTGGAATGACTACCGGTTGTCTCGGTCGGAGATTGCTCATTCCCTTCAACATCACATTTAACTGGGCCACCTCTGGACTATCCCTGTTGGCTAGACAAGGGATAACTGATGCCAAAGCTGACTTGTATCCAGCAACTGTGACGGGAGCTAGTCCTGAAAAGAACAGCTCACAGAGAAAGTCTGCTATTTGCTGAATAGTGGATTGAAAGGTATCAATACCCTTTTCTTCACACCAGTCTGCAAATCTGTTAACCTTGTTGTTATATGACTTGAAGGTTGACCTCCTTCTCGCAGCTGCGATGAAATTAGCAGCCTGTCGAGAAAAGCCTTCCGACGTGGAACGTTGTTTGATAACATCCACGCAGTCAATTTGAACATTTCGGGACACTCGTGTAGGAAGGGTCCCTTGGCCTGGGAGATTATGTTCGGAATCTCGGGCAACCGCACAGGATTTTCCACCAACAGATCTAGAAGATCCGTGAACCACGCCCTGCTCGGCCAATACGGCGCTATTAGCAGGACCAGACATGGTTCCTCCCTGACCTTCACCAATACCTTCGGTAGAAGAATGGTGGGTGGGTACGCGTAAGCGTGCATCCCTCTCCAGCTTATCACCAGAGCGTCTGTATCGACGGCAATTGGATCTGGAATCGGCAAGACATATGTCATGATTTGAGCATTTTCCTTTGTGGCGAACAAGTCCACGTTGGGTTTGCCCCAATGCTCGAAGATCCGTCGCAGAACCGGAGGGTTGAGGGACCATTCTGTTGGCAGAATTCTCTGTCTGCGAGACAAAGCATCCGCCAGAATGTTCAATCGGCCAGGAATATGAGCTGCTTTCAAAACAACCGAGTAATTCCTGCACCATTGAATCAAGTGCCACACTCTGATACACAGAGTGGGCGACCTGGTCCCGCCTTGGCGATTTATATATGATACTACTGTCGAATTGTCCGACCGTATCAATATCACCTTGCCCCTGATCATCAGAAGGAACTCTTCCAACGCCAGTTCCACTGCCATCATTTCCAACAGATTGATATGCAGCTGACTCTCCCGGAGAGTCCATGTGCCCGAGACCTGGTGTTCTCCCAGGCAGGCCCCCACCCCTCCAGCGATGCATCCATGTACATGGACAGCTGGGGGTGCGGTAGGTGCAGCGAAACCCCTACTAGGAGATTCTGACGCTCCTTCCACCATACAAGATGCGACATTATCGGCTCCAAAACTGGTACCAGTTTTGACAGGGGTTCTGTTCTCTGTTTCCACAGAGACATCATATACAACTGGAAAGGCCTTCGCATTAGAGCAGCGTACGGGATAACCTGCTCCATGGAGACCATCATGCCCAGCATCTGAAGGAACCGCCTCGCCTGAATGTGGTTTCCCACTCGAAAACTCTTGAGGATGGCTAACAGAGACACCACGCTGGGCTCTGACGGGTACACCCTGCCCTCCTCGAGATCGAATCGCATCCCCAAATAAACGAAATGTTGAGTGGGCGTCAACTCGGATTTCTCCTCGTTGACTATCCAGCCTAGATCTGAAAGTAACCTCAGAGTCAGAGCAGTATCCACGTTCAACCTGGCTGCCGAGTCTGCCTTGATCAGCCAGTCATCTATGTAGGTGTGTAGCGCCACGTTCTCTTTTCTGAGAAACGCTGTCACCGCAAGGACCACTCTTGTGAAAACCCTCGGAGCTGTCGACAGGCCAAATGGGAGAACAATATACTCCCATACTTGATTCTGAAACGCAAATCTCAGAAACCTGTGACAACTCCTGTTCATCGGAATGTGGAAATATGCATCTTTCAGATCGATCGATACACACCACATTCCTTTTCTCAATCCAGCCATTACCGACCTCGGCGTTTCCATCTGGAACCAAGGCGTATGGATAAACCACTTGAATGGCCTGAGATTGAGTATGGGTCTCCATCCCCCTGTGCTCTTTGGGACAAGGAACACGTTTGAATAGAAGCCTGGAGTGTTCCGGTTTGCTGGTTTTATTGCTCCCTTCAGAAGCAAACCCGACACTTCCTTTTGAATGGCTTCTAACTTGTCTGGCTCCCTTGGTACAGGTGTCCAGACAGGTGCCAAAGACAGATTTTGCGGTGGAAAGTCCCACCACTCCGGCATGTAACCATGGGATAACCACCCCAGGACCAGACTGTCTGACGTCACACCTCGCCAGGCCTCGACGAAACGCATGAGCCTTCCACCCACCATAGACGCCTCGACGTCTAACGGGGTTGTCCGGCTCGCAGTCCGCCCCCCCCCCCTCTTTCTTAACGAGAGAGAGAGAGAACCATTTCGTTCTAGGCACGACGGGTATAACTTCCACCGCTGTTCCTGTCGCACAGGCGCGGTCCAGACGGATATGAAGGGAGCTCTCGTACCCTCAGGTACGATCCGCCCCGTTCTGTCCGCCCTTTGAGGACTTACCCTTCCCCTTCCCCTTGCCCTTCCCGCCTCTAGGGCAGTCAGGAGCAAACTTGGGGAGGGTAGGCGCATCTACAACCTTCCTGGCTTTCTTCGCCGGCGGCGGCTGAGAAAAGCCAGCTGAAGCAGAAGTCGCAACAGGCTTAGCTTTCGCCTTGCCCTTATGCTTCTTCTGCTTCTTTGAAGGTTGTCCCGCTAGTGGTTTCCCTACATCCCCTAGTGCATGCGCTTGCCGCACTAGCTCTAGCTGCAGGTTGACCGCTAACCGATCCTGCGCGATACTGGCTGTATCCTCTAAGATGGCCCGCGCCTGGCCACCGAAGATGCTAGGCCCTGTCAGGGGCATCCCAAGAAGACGCTCCCTGACTGCCGTAGCCGGACGCATATGGTCAATGACCATTTGCCTCCAGGATTTTGTCACTCGCGCTTGCACCCTTGCCAATGCGTCCATAGACAGCACCAGGCCGTCATTTACGCACGAAAGCGCAACAGGTGGTACAGGGTGGCCTGCCCCCGCTTCAGCCCACACCGACTGAAGGAGACGATACGAGTGGTTGACAGCACTCATAGCTGCCCTCACACCCTCATCGCATAGGGACAGGACTTCCTCTTGATGTACCTGAGCCTTGTCCACAAGTGCCGGACCGGGGCCACCCGCCCCGGCACTCTGAATGCCCAGTATCCATCGGTCACCATATCTGTCGTATTCCCCCCGCGGAATACGACATCTTGGCCGCACCTCCCTGGAGGCCGCAGGGAGCTGACCCTTGGTCATAAGTTGTTTGCTATAAATAGCCTCCAACAATACTATGAACGTGGATCCAGTCCCACAGACTGAATCCGGGCCGCGGGCAAAATCCCCGTCCTAATCGACGCAACCGATGGACGGGGCGCATCTTCATCGGCCGTGGCCGAAACCACAGACGGGTCAACCCTGGCTAGCCATGCCAGAGCCTCTGACCAATCTATCTCCGATGAAGACACACCCGCAAACACGTCACTCGTTGACGTGTTCACGGGCCTGCCAGCCACGGCCTCCCGGCAAGGAGCCACGGCTGACACGCCAGGCACTCCGGTACCACACGGTTCCGCCGCCGCCCCATGAAACACTCCGGTCCATGGGGTAGGTCCGCATGGAAAACCGTACGGACCCGTAGCAGTCACGGAACCATAGCCAGACACGGGCGCCAACGGCACCCCACGTCCAACTGCCGGACCAGGCGAGATAGGTGAATACCATGCCCGGCCCGGCCGACCCGTTACCATGTCGGCTGGTGCCAAACCAACCGTCACGGAACCGGTGCCTGGTACCAGATTAGCCTCAGCCACAGGCGGAGCCGCTGCCCTGGCTTGCGCCAAGCCAGACAAATGGAGGCCGGTTCCGTCCAGGACGGAATCGACCTCCATATTCTCCACCTGCGGCATCACAGGCTGCAGCAACCTCTCCTACTCGGCCTCCTCGTCTCGTGAATGAGCATGCACCTGTGTGGACATATACATACACACTTGTTTGTGTTGTGTGTTTGTAAATGTGTGTGTGCATGTGTTTAGATATCTGCTAGATATCTGCAACAATGTCAGGTTACTTGTGTGGTTATGCCCTTGGTGAGATGACCAATTGCAGTCTGACACATGAAGATGCTTAACAAAACTTAATTATGGCCAAGCAGGAACCATCTCTACCTAATGTACAAACACCATACCGCGCAAGCGGGTAGTGCCCTACAACCTACCCAAGCTTGTCAGCGACACTGACAGCCACATGTCCTCAGGGAGCAGAGAGCCAACATCGGCGTCAGCTCTGATACAAACGAAGCTCTAACAAAAATATATATGGAATCATCAGCTACCAGCGCCATAGAAGTTATCAAAAACAACAACCGAATTAAGCATTCTGATGATTCTGTAGTAGTAAAACTATTGACAGAGCAAAAAGCATTACAGCTGGCATCTATCAAAGTGGCCAAAGTGAAAAACTGTGTGCGTGCGTGCGTGCGCGCGCGCACGAGCATGCGTGCGTGCGTGTGTGTGTGTGTGTGTGTCCAAACACTGGGATCTCCACAAAATGGGCATTGACATGTCATGAGCCTTCAACACAATTAACAGCTCAAAGATGTACTACACTAGGCCAGTTGCAATGAAGATGAGCTGCGACTAGTGAGACTACTGCTTGCAGACACCAACCTGAGATGAAGAGTCAAAAGAGTGAAGTCTGCAGAGTTCAAGACATCAATTGGCTCCCCACAGGGAGATGGACTATTCCTTATGCTTTTCACCTGTTACCTTGCTGCTGCATTACAATCTGTGCGGGAAAGCGTGACAAGACCAAACCCCCAGGTCTCCATACTGGGTATGCCTCTAGAGATGGAATATGTCGATATTGTGGACTTCATAGACAAGGAAAAGAAACCCATTGACGAACTACTTTTAATAGCTGCAAACAAACTAAAAATTGAGAATCGAAAACATAGTTCATCCGCATATACCTATCGACAAAGCATGAAACTAAAGAAAATGACGATCCACTTCGTGAAGGGGAACCTAGGAGGAAAAGAACAATCCTGTGCTCACTGCTTTGCAGTACTGCTTACATTGCTGCACGCTGCGTCATGGGAAACATAGCTTTCCAGTCCTTCTGGAATCTATGGATTCATAGATCAAAGATGCTGTTGACAAAGAGACTACGTTTACACAACACGACGTGCATAACCGTAATGCTGTATAACTGTAACAGCTGAGAAGCTCCAAAGTAACAGCTGAGAAGCTCCAAAGGCAGCTCTAGAGAGGTTAACAGCTTGCCCACATTAAGGTGAAGCAGGCTGAATGCGCTTGAGTAATAAGTTGTTATGCGAGAGTTATGTTGTAATATACCTTTGATTTACAGCCAGGTAGTCTCATGGCTGAGAACATCAGCCTTGGAGAGAGAGCTTTGTCTGTGTCAGGAACATTATGATTTTATAGGAATAAGTCGACTTTCTCTAGTTTCTCCTAAACCATGACACATTCAATGCAGCATTGAAATGGCACCAGATGACTATTCCGCTCCCCAATGGGCCACGTAATGATAGATGAGACAGCAGCCATTAAGTACTATCTATAGAGTAGTACGAGGAAGATCTCATTCATTGTGGGCATTATGGATGGGAGGATTTTAGAGCCTTCCAAACCATATTATAGGTGACTGTATGGCCTTCAGATCTGTCCGAGAGGATGGATGTGAGTCCACGTGTGTATGTGAAGACTGAGGACCTTCCCATGAGTATTGTGTTGAGTAATAGAAGAAATGATTCTATAAAAGTTAGAAATGACCTTTAAAATGACATACAGCCTATGTCTATAGGACAGCCCCCCCCCAACCCCCCCCCCCCCCCCCACAAACTCAAGGGCCCATCCATGATCACCAGCACATCAAAAGGAGATAAGGAATAACTCGGACAGCAGAGGAGTGGCTGTCATCCCCAAGATGCTCCCACCAGCTTGAAAACTCACCTTTAGAGAGACATCAGTGGTTATAGTCTAGTTGATGTATATACAACTATGAGACAGGGCCAAATGTGCATTTAGAGAAAGAGATACATGTGGTTATAGCGTAACTGAAGTATATATAACTGAGACAGGTCTAAACAGTCATTTAGACAATGTGTACCCTAGATATACCTGCTACATATGGGCACTTCTGTCCTCTCACACAAAGTTGGGTAAACTGTGAGCAGACAAGTCCAATTGCCGATTTAGATAAAGGGGTACACTTACCCATACCTGCCTTCCATCAACTAATGACATAGTCACAACACGGGTTGATCAGCCCTGCCATGTATGCAGAGGGGTTGAAAGCTCTGATCTGTACCCCTCACACTGATCCCACTCCATCTTGCTGTAGTGAGAAGCCCAAACAAGCTCCACATGGGAATCCCACATTGAGCAGGCTGCCCAGAGTGCTACTGAGAAGTCTATCCTGACACGATGTAAGACGCCCAAGCCAACTGGGAAGCCTGCAATGGCTCCATGTTGGAAGCTCACAGATGAGGCATTTGACAGTCTGCTAGATGAACTATTCCAGGAGGAAAGAATATGTGCCTTTGTGACGACTCCCTACGCAGATCTTCATGTGCCTGCAATGGTGGGCTCTTCATGGACATTGGGAAAAGGATCCAGCAGCTTTCCTAGCTGACAAACAAGACAACACACAGAGAAACCCGGTTTAATTAGTCCTTCATCTAAAGGGAGTGAACTTCTGCCACACTCTCAGGGTGACCCTCCCCAAGAACAATGATGGAACAGAGTTCACCACAGACCTGATGCTAGGGTCTAAACAACAGGCCCTGCTAAAGGCAAATGATCTTGGAGCATCATGGAAGGATGTCAATGCTAAGGTGCTACAAGGCCTCGAGAACTATAGTACCGCAACATCGCCAGATATCAGCCACAGCATGGTGGCTCCTAAATTGCCATTCCTGGCTCCAACAAAGGGAAGCGAGCTGTAGTCAGCAGTAGTCAAGAACATGGATGATGACTATCTGTGCTGGTCTCACCTGTCAGCGAGATATCCAGCAGATATCAACACACATCAGCTCCCAACATATGCAGAGCACAAACAACATTGACTCCTATACCTCTCAGCCAGATGAAGTACGTTATCAGCAGAATGGTTTAGCGATCAACGAATTCGGGCATGACAAGAGGGTTTACCCTCTACAGTTCAGCGAGGCTGATTTAAACATCCCAAGGACAAATCTGCTGCTCATCGAGAAGGGTGGTAAGCAGCACTACACATGGATCAAAAAGATGAATTGCCTGCTCCATGATCAGAGGTGACATGCTTGGAGGAATCACTTCTGTGAACTGTGGATCCACTGCTATTCGCTGGCCTACTTACCCAGCACAAGCCGGAATGTAGAGGAGTCAGTGACAGGCCAATATGTGTAAAGATACCAGCAGATGACAGGAAGATGCTGCAGTTCACAGACTATGACCAAGCAGCTTGAGGTGCCATTCATCATCCAGGCAGACTTCGATGCCCTGACAACAGTGACAGAGACACCAGAATCGAATCTGGCTCAGAGCACCACTCAGTAAACGCACAGCCACAAGGTCTGTAGTTTGTCCTCGACCGTGCTTTGTTGTGATGCTGCCAGTGAGCTTCCTGTATTATATTGAGGAGAATACACAGTAAAGCACTTACTGGATCAGCTGGTGCAGTAAAAAGAGAGGATAAAGGATGTACTTGCCAACCCAAAACCGATGGAGATGATCAGAGATGATTGCCATGCTCACAAACCTGCAGTCAGCTGCCATGTGTGCGACAAACCCTGAACTCGTGATTGAGACACAGACAGCTAACACGATCATTGTCACATCACTGGCCACTTCCGGGGAGCAGCACACGTTGTCTGCAACCTTAAGCTGCAATTCAGTGCAAAGACAACCACTATTCCAGTTATGCTGCACAACCTCCGAGGTTATGACTCCCACCTCATCATGCAAGCTATGTCACAGACAGAGACAGAACAACTGCATCCCCAACAACATGGAGAAATAGATCTCGTTCAGCCTCTGCAACCTACAATTCACTGACTGAGTCCAGTTCGTCCCGGCATCACTTGACAAGCTGGTATCTAGTTTAGTTGAGTTGCGGCTTACTCATTACTATGAGCCTAATAAACACCCTCTTGCTCCACTATGGTGTTTACATATGTGAGCAAATGGATAGGTGGGGGGGGGGGGGGGGGGGGGGGTGGAGGAACCGATTCAATGAGACCTTTCTACCACATCAGGCTACCTTCTATAGTAAACTCTCTGTTGCGCACATATTTGACATCGACTACAACCATGCACAGGCTGTCTGCGCACAGTTTGGCTGCCAGACCATGGGAGAGGATCCCATCCTCTACCTGCTCTCCTCTAACATTGTGTGCCCTTGCGCATTGCACCTGGTGCCCAGTCGCAATCTCATGGGTAGTCTGAATGCATTCGACTACCCAACGAGAGATAGAATCCATGGATGCGGCGCCATATGGCTTCTTATGGCAGATCCACAGATGTCTATCGTTCGACCGTAACGAGTCTGTCCATTTTCTGTACTTAGTCAAAGCACGGACTGGGCACCAGACACTGGCATCACGATCAAACCTTGTTAGTTTCGGTATAATGATCGGTTTGCCGGGATATCTCAGATTGATTTTTTGACATAAACGCTGCTCTTGGCAGAAGAAGCAGACCCTCTCCGGAGACAATAAATCAGTCCCTCTCTACTAAAAGTGCATGGATCTTACTGCGCCTTCTAGCTGAGGAAGCTGCCAATAGAAAGACCGCCTTTAGAGTCAAATGCTTTAGACTAGCCGAATGCAACGGTTCGAAAGGGTGCTTGGCCAGTACATTAAGCACTAAAGATAGACTCCAGGCTGGAATGACTACCGGTTGTCTCGGTCGGAGATTGCTCATTCCCTTCACCATCACATTTAACTGGGCCACCTCTGGACTACTATCCCTGTTGGCTAGACAAGGGATAACTGATGCCAAAGCTGACTTGTATCCAGCAATTGTGAGGGGAGCTAGTCCTGAAAATAACCGCTCACAGAGAAAGTCTGTTATTTGCTGAATAGTGGATTGAAAGCTATCAATACCCTTTTCTTCACACCAGTCTGCAAATCTGTTAACCTTGTTGTTATATGACTTGAAGGTTGACCTCCTTCTCGCAGCCGCGATGAAATCAGCAGCTTGTCGAGAAAAGCCTTCCGACGTAGAACGTTGTTTGATAACATTCACGCTGTCAATTTGAACATTTCGGGACGCTCGTGTAGGAAGCGTCCCTTGGCCTGGGAGATTATGTTCGGAATCTCGGGCAACTGCACACGATTTTCCACCAACAGATCTAGAAGATCCGTGAACCACGCCCTGCTCGGCCAATACGGCGCTATTAGCAGGACCAGACACGGTTCCTCCCTGATCTTCACCAATACCTTCGGCAGAAGAATGGTGGGTAGGTACGCGTAAGCATGCATCCCTCTCCAGCTTATCGCCAGAGCGTCTGTATCGACGGCATTTGGATTTGGAATCGGCGAGACATGTCATGATTTGAGCATTTTCCCTTGTGGCGAACAAGTCCACGTTGGGGTTGCGGCAATGCTCGAAGATCCTTCGTAGAACTGGAGGGATGAGGGACCATTCTGTTGGCAGAATTCTCTGTCTGCGAGACAAAGCATCCGCCAGAATGTTCAATTGCCCAGGAATGTGAGCTGCTTTCAAAACAACCGAGTAATTCCTGCACCATTGAATCAAGTGCCACACTTTGATACACAGTGTGGGTGACTTGGTCCCGCCTTGGCGATTTATGTATGATACTACCGTCGAATTGTCCGACCGTATCAATATCACCTTGCCCCTGACCATTGGAAGAAATTCTTCCAATGCCGGTTCCACTGCCATCATTTCCAACCGATTGATATGCAGCTGGCTCTCTTGGGATCACCTGCTCCACGGAGACCACCATGCCCAGCATCTGAAGAAACCGCCTCGCCTGAATGTGGTTTCCCAATCGAAAACTCTTGAGGATGGCTAAGAGACACCACTCTAGGCTCTGACGGGTAAACCCTGCCCTCTTCGAGATCGAATCGCATCCCTAAATAAACGAAATGTTGAGTGGGTGTCAACTCGGATTTCTCCTTGTTGACTATCCAGCCTAGATCTGAAAGTAACTTCAGAGTCAGAGCAGTATGCACGTCACTGGTGTGTGGTGAGAGTGACTGTTGGTGAGTGGGCAGGTGATTGTGATCAATTTAATGCATAAATCATTAACTAGATTGAAACAACGAAATAACAACACATACGTGTACCTTAAAATTGAAACATCGATCCAGTCAATGCAGAAATATCAATGTCTAAAATTTCAATGGAACATGATCATCATCAACTCTTCTGCCAGAAGATTGACTTTGATGACCGTAATGCCGGAAACTCTGAATGAAGTAATTCCCATTGGCTGGTTGTCGGACGATGAAAACGGAAGTGGCAGTGGAACTGGATCAACAGGTTCGTCACTCATCTGGAAATAAATGTAAAATATGCCAGGATAATGCTCAAGATTAATTGTTAATTGCACACGATTGAAGGACTATTAGTAGATCTATATTTGACAAATATTTTGGACAGGATTTGATAAACAAGGGCAATTACTCAAGTGTTTGAGATCGGATTGGCTTAATTCACTCAGTGCAGTCATCACACCCGGCATCCGACTACCACATTATCAAGTGCTGGTATTCAGGTGACTGGTAGAAATGAGCACATGAAGCAAGGCAGTGTTAGACAATTAGATTTAGTCTAAAACATTTCATCAATGGTTATTTGCAATATTTAGAGATTATTTTTAGGATATGGCAGTCGTCATTTTAATATGATTGTTCATTCGCCGATTGCTTTATATTGCGAATGGCGCATAATACCATGATGGCATACTGATGACTGAGAGCTATCAGAAAATAGTGATTTCTTCCTCAGACCAAGACCAGTCAAGTTTCAAAAGCGATCCACTAAACGGTCATGGAGATATTGTCCGGAAACCAATTTTGAAGATGGCAGCTGGTGGCTCTCGGCCATATTCGATTTCATATCAGCTACATATTCTATATGTTTCTTCATGTTGTCCAGAAATCCTATGAAAATTCAAAGCAATGCCCTACACAAAATTGGCGTTATAGTTCAGAAACCAATTTTCAAGATGGCCATCAGTGGCTGGCGGCCATTTCGGATTTAGGATCATTGTCAATTTCGATAGGTTTCTTCTCCAGGCCTAATCCAACCACCCTATAAAGTTTCAAAGCAATCCGATAAACGGTAATGGAGTTATTCTTCGGAAACCAATTTTCAAGATGGCTGCCGGCCATCTTGGATTTCGGATCATCGTCAATTTTGATAATTCTCTTCCCCATACCGTACCTAGTCCAACCACCCTATCAAGTTTCAATGTGATCCGACAAAAGCTAACAGAGTTATCATCCGGAAACCAATTCTCAAGACACTGGTGGCCATCTTGGATTTCGTATCAGTGTCAATTTCGATATGTTTCTTCCACATACCTAGTCGAACGATTGTCTCAAGTTTCAATATGATCCGATAAATGATAGCGCAGTTATCATTTGGAAACCAATTTTCAAGATGGCCGCCTGTGGATGGTGGCCATCTTAGATTTCGGATCAGCTTCTATTTCGATAGGTTTCTTCCCCAGACCTTGTCCATCCACCCTATGAAGTATCAAAGCGATCCGATAAATGGCAACAGAGTTATCATTCGGAAACCAATTTTCAAGATGGCCACCGGTGGCTGGCGGCCATCTTGGATTTCGGATCAGTGTCGATTTCGATAGCTTTCGTCCACACACCTAGTCGAACCACCCTATGAAGTTTCAAAGTGATCCGAAAAACGGTAACAGTTATTAACCGGAAACCAATTTTCAAGATGGTTGCCGGAGCCTGGTGGGCATCTTGGATTTCGATTCATTGTAAAATTTGAGGTTTCTTCCCCAGACCGAGTCCAATCACCCTATGAAGTTTCAAAGCGGTCTGATAAACGGTAATGGAGTTATGCTCCGGAAACCATTCAGCCGCCCACCAATGCCATCACATAATACTCTGCCAATTTTTTGGCCGGGGTATAAAAATGTTTCATGGAATGGGGATAAGGGTGGTGTGAAATTACCAAATCAAGACACCAAAAAATTCAGAAATCCATGCCATCATCTTCGCAACCCATTTGATCTGATGAAATAGATACAGATAGATAAATTTTGTACAATATTAAAAAATTTATATTCAATATTCTTCAGAAAGTAATTTGACTGGAAGCTGTTATTACTTTTATAACACAACAATAGTTTCCAGTCTGATTAGTTGCGAAAAATAACACCGTCTATCTAAGTACCAGCTTATTTATAAATACTTATTGGTGAACAAGCATGGAGAAGGGGGAAGTGAGAGACAGCCGGAGGATGTGTGAGGGTGGAAAACAACATGCGCAGTAAGGAAGATGTGGGAGGGAGGGAGGGAAACAACATGCGCAGTAATGATGATGAGGGAGGGAGGGAAACATGCGCAGTAAGGAAGATGTGGGAGGGAGGGAAACGACATGCGCAGTAACGAGCATGAGGGAGGGAGGGAAACAACATGTGCAGTAAGGAAGATGTGGGAGGGATGGAAACAACATGCGCAGTAAGGAGACAGACGGAGGATGTGGGAAGGAGAGAAACAACATGCGCAGTAAGGCGACAAAGTGAGGATGCGGGAAGGAGGGAAACAACATGCACAGTAAGAAGGATGTTTGTGGGAGGGAGGGAAACAACATGCGCAGTAAGGAAGATGTGGGAGGGAGGGAAACAACATGCGCAGTAAGGAGACAGAGGATGTGGGAGGGAAACAACATGCGCAGTAAGGATGCGGGAGGGAGGGAAACAACATGCGCAGTAAGGAGGGTGCGGGAGGGAGGGAAACAACATGTGCAGTAAGGAGGATGAGGGAGGGAGGGAAACATCATGCACAGTAAGGAGGATGTGTGGGAGGGAGGGAAACAACATGCGCAGTAAGGATGTGAGAGGGAGGGAACCAACATGCACAGTAAGAAGGATGTGGGAGGGAGGGAAACAATATGCACAGTAAAGAGGATGTGGGAGGGAGGGAAACAACATGCGCAGTAAGGAGGATGCGGGAGGGAGGGAAACAACATGCACAGTAAGAAGGATGTGGTAGGGAGGGAAACAATATGCACAGTAAGGAGGATGTGGGAGGGAGGGAAACAATATGCACAGTAAGGAGGATGAGGGAGGGAGGGAGGGAGGGAAACAACATGTGCAGTAAAGAGGATGAGGGAGGGAGGGAGGGAGGGAAACAACATGCACAGTAAGGAGGATGAGGGAGGGAGGGAAACATCATGCGCAGTAAGGCGGATGAGGGAGGGAAAGAAACAATATGCGCAGTAAGGAAGATGTGGGAGGGAAGGAAACAACATGTGCAGTAAGGAGGATGTGGGAGGGAGGGAAACAACATGCACAGTAAGGAGGATGAGGGAGGGAGGGAAACATCATGCACAGTAAGGCGGATGAGGGAGGGAAAGAAACAATATGCGCAGTAAGGAAGATGAGGGAGGGAAAGAAACAATATGCACAGTAAGGAAGATGTGGGAGGGAGGGAAACAACATGCGCAGTAAGGAGGATGAGGGCGGGAAACAACATGCACAGTAAGGAGGATGTGGGAGGGAGGGAAACAACATGCACAGTAAGGATGTGGGAGGGAGAGAATGAAGGAAATTTCAATTTCCCTTTCTCCGAGATCTAACAATACTCACCATTCTATTACTTCTGAAACAAGCTATCCTGGATAGCTGGCCCTATAGACTTAGTAAGCTTTACCGACTCCTGGAACCGGGCACTCGGCTCCCCACTGCCGAGTACCCGTCTACCATAGAGCTCATATTGTTTGCATAGCCACCAAACAAGAGAAATCAATGGCTTGCCTCCGTGGGGCTGGGAGGCTGGGTCCGTAACAGAATGGTGAGTATTGTTAGATCTCGGAGAAAGGGAAATTGAAATTTCCTGCATTCTCCTTCGATCAATATTCACCATTCTGTTACTTTCTGATATACACCAGATTTGTTCAGTAACCTGGTGGGAAGGGGCAAGCCATAAATGCTACTTTTGCCCCTTGGAGAAAGATTTAGACTCAACAACTTGACTAACGGAGACCTAAAAGGACCGTCAAGTTATCGGAACCGAATCACATTCGCATCACGCCCCCCCCCCCTCTTTCTCCTAAGAAAAGGGAGAGAACTCACGAACATGTATCCCGCCTGAAACACAAATATGCCAAGAGGGTTAACTGCTCTTTGCATATATTAGCCTGGGAATGAGCATGAATATATAAGATGAATGATCATGATATATAGACATAATACAAAACACTCTCAACCATGAATTACCTCATGATATTTGGAATTCAGACCTGGAGCCTCCAACCATTCACTTGTCCGGCCTCAGTGACACAACTGGTTGATATCCTCTCGCTCGACCAAGCCTGCTTCTAAGTTCTCTCTTACAAATGCCAAAAAAGGAAGAAGAGCAGTGCGGTCATATAGCTATCGTCTCAAAATAGCTAAAGCGAGTGGAATGGCGAAGTCTGACACATCCCTAATATAATAATCCGTGAAAGAGGACTCACAGTGCCCTTGTGCGACAGCCATGATGTCCTTAAACGGAACACCATTGTCAAAGGCGGAAGAGGCGGCTATTCCTCTAACAATGTGCCCTTGCGCCTTGCACTTGGTGCCCAGTCATAATCTCACGGGTAATCTGAATGCATTCGACTACCCAACGAGAGATAGAATCCATGGATGCAGCGCCATATGGCTCCATATGGCAGATCCACGGGATGTCTACCATTCGACCGTAACGAGTCTGTCCGTTTTGTACTTAGTCAAAGCACGGACTGGGCACCAGACACTGGCATCACGTTCTAACATACTTAGTTTCGGTATAACGATCGGTTTGCCGGGATATCTCAAAGATCGAGATCTTTGACATAAACTCTGCTCTTGGCAGTAGACGCAGACCCTCTCTGGAGACAGTAATTGGTCCCTCTCTGCTGAAAGTGCATGGATCACACTGCGCCTTCCAGCTGAGGAAGCTGCCAATAGAAAGACCGCCCTTAGAGTCAAATGCTTTAGACTAGCCGAACGCAACGGTTCGAAGAGGTGCTTGGCCAGTACATTAAGCACTAAAGATAGACTCCAGGCTGGAATGACTACCGGTTGTCTCGGTCGGAGATTGCTCATTCCCTTCACCATCACACTCAACTGGGCCACCTCTGGGCTATCACTGTTGGCTAGACAAGGGATAACTGATGCCAAAGCTTACTTGTATCCAGCAATTGTGACAGGAGCTAGTCCTGAAAAGAACAGCTCACAGAGAAAGTCTGCTATTTGCTGAATAGTGGAATGAAAGGTAACAATACCCCTTTCCTCACACCAGTCTGCAAATCCGTTAACCTTGTCGTTATATGACTTGAAGGTTGGTTGAAATCAGCAGCCTGTCGAGAAAAGCCTCCCGACGTGGAACGTTGTTTGACAACAACCACGCAGTCAATAACATTTCGGGACGCTCGTGTAGGAAGCGTCCCTTGGCCTGGGAGATTATGTTCGGAATCTCGGGCAACTGCACTGGGTTTTCCACCAGCAGATCTAGCAGATCCGTGAACCACGCCCTGCTTGGCCAATACGGTGCTATTAGGAGGACCAGACACGGTTCCTCCCTGATCTTCACCAATACCTTCGGCAGAAGGATGGTGGGTGGGTACGCGTAAGCGTGCATCCCCCTCCAGCTTATCGCCAGAGCATCTGTATCGACGGCATTTGGATCTGGAAACGGCGAGACATAAGTCATGATTTGAGCATTTTCCCTTGTGGCGAACAAGTCGACGTTGGGTTTGCCCCAATGCTCGAAGATCCTTCGTAGAACTGGAGGGTTGAGGGACCATTCTGTCGGCAGAATTCTCTGTCTGCGAGACAAAGCATCTGCCAGAATGTTCAATCGGCCAGGAATGTGAGCTGCTTTCAAAACAACTGAGTAATTCCTGCACCATTGAATCAAGTGCCACACTTTGATACAAAGTGTGGGTGACCTGGGCCCGCCTTGGCGATTTATGTATGATCCTACCGTCGAATTGTCTGACCGTATCAATATCACCTTGCCCCTGATCATTGGAAGAAACTCTTCCAACGCCAGTTCCACTGCCATCATTTCCAACAGATTGATATGCAGTTGACTCTCCAGAAGAGTCCATGTGCCCGAGACCTGGTGTTCTCCCAGGCAGGCACCCCACCCTTCCAGCGACGCATCCGTGTACACGGACAGCTGGGGGCGAGGTAGGTGCAGCGAAACCCCTACTAGGAGATTCTGACGCTGTGTCCACCATACAAGATGCGATATTATCGGCTCCAAAACTGGCACCAGTTTTGACAGGGGTTCTGTTCTCTGTTTCCACAGACACATCAGATACAACTGGATAGGTCTTCTCATTAGATCAGCGAACGGGATCACTTGCTCCATGGAGACCATCATGCCCAGCATCTGAAGAAACCGCCTCGCCTGAATGTGGTTTCCCACTCGAAAACTCTCGAGAATGGCTAACAGAGACACCACACTGGGCTCTGACGGGTAAACCCTGCCCTCCTCGAGATCGAATCGCATCCCCAAATAAACGAAATGTTGAGTGGGTGTCAACACGGATTTCTCCTTGTTGACTATCCAGCCTAGATCTGAAAGTAACCTCAGAGTCAGAGCAGTATCCACGTTCAACCTGGCTGCCGAGTCTGCCTTGAGCAGCCAGTCGTCTATGTAGGTGTGTAGCACCATGTTCTCTTTTCTGAGAAACGCTGTCACCGCAAGGACCACTCTTGTGAGAACCCTCGGAGCTGTCGACAGGCCAAACGGGAGAACAGTAAACTCCCATACTTGATTCTGAAACGCAAATCTCAGAAACCTGTGCCAACTCCGGTTCATAGGAATGTGGAAATATGCATCTTTCAGATCGATCGACACACACCACATTCCCTTCCTCAATCCTGCCATTACCAACCTCGGTTTTTTCATCTGGAACCGAGGCGTATGGATAAACCAATTTAATGGCCTAAGATTGAGTATGGGTCTCCATCCCCCATGTGCTCTTGGGGACAAGGAACATATTTGAATAGAAGCCCGGAGTGTTCTGGTTCACTGGGTTTATTGCTCCCTTCAGAAGCAAACACGACACTTCGGTTTGAACGGCTTCTAACTTGTCTGGGTCCCGTGGTATGGGTGTCCAGACAGGTGCCAAAGACAGATTCTGCGGTGGAAAGTCCCACCACTCCGGCATGTACCCCTGGGATAACTATCCCGGGACCAGACTGTCTGACGTAACACCTCACCAGGCCTCGACGAAACGCATGAGCCTTCCACCCACCATAGACACCTCGACGTCTAACGGGGTTGTCCGGCTCGCGGTCCCCCCCCCCCTTTCTTAATGAGAGAGAGAGAGACCCATTTCCGTCTTGGCTCGGCAGGTATAACTGGCACCGCCGTTCCTATCACACAGGTGCAGTCCAGGCGGATATGAAGGGAGCTCTCGTACCCTCAGGTACGATCCGCTCCCTTCTTTCCGCCCTTGGAGGACTTACCCTTACCCCTCCCCCTGCCCTTCCCGCCTCTAGGGCGATCATGAGCAACATTGGGGAAGGTAGGGGCCTCCACAACCTCCCTGGCTTTCTTAGCCAACGGCGGCTGAGAAAATCCAGACGAAGCAGAAGTCGCAGTAGGCTTAGCTTTCGCTTTGCCTTCCTGCTTCTTCTGTGTCTTCGAAAGTTGGACAGATAACCGTTTCCCTACAGCCCCTAGTGCGTGCGCTTGCCGCACTCACTCCAGCTGTAGGCTTACCGCCAACCGATTCTGCGAAATGCTGGCAGTGTCCTCTAGGATGGCCCGTGCCTGGCCACCGAAGATGCTAGGCCCTGTCAGGGGTGTCCCAAGAAGATGCCGGATGCATATGGTCAAGAACTATTTGCCTCCTGGACTTTGTCACACGCGCCTGCACCCTTGCCAGTGCGTCCATAGACAGCACCAAGCCGTCATTGACGCACGAAAGCGCCACAGGTGGCACAGGGTGGCCTGCCCCCGCTTCAGCCCACACCGACTGAAGAAGGCGATACGATTGGTTTACAGCACTCATAGCTGCCCTCACACCCTCATCGCAGAGGGACAGGACTTCATCCTGGTGTGCCTGGGACTTGTCAACAAGTGCCGGACCGGGGCCACCCGCTCCAGCACTCTGAACACCCAGTACCCAGCTGTCATTCTCGGTGACCGACGGGACAACACCATACCTGTCGTATTCCCCTCCCCCCCCCCACCGCCGTGGAATACGACCCCTCGCCCGCACCTCCATGGAGGCCGCAAGAAGCTGGCCCTTGTTCATGCGTTGTTTGCTATACATAGTATCAAGCAACACCATAAACCATGGATCCAGTCCAACAGACTGGATCAGGGCTGCGGGCAAGATCCCCGTCCTAATCAATGCACCGATGGACGGGGTACATCCTCCTCGGCAGTGGTCGGAACCACAGACGGGTCCACCCTGGCTAGCCAAGCCAGAGCCTCAGACCAATCCATCTCCGAGGAGGACACTCCCGTGAACACGTCACCCGATGACATGTTCACGGCCCTACCAGCAACGGCCTCCCGGCTAGGAGCCATTGCTGATATGCCAGGAACTCTGGCACCGTACGGTTCCACCGCCACCCCATGGAACACACCAGTCCATGGAGTAGGCCTGCACGGAAAACCGTGCAGACCCATAGTGGTTGAGGAACCGTGGCCAAACACGGGCGCCAATGGCACCCCATGTCTGACCGCCGGACCAGGCGAGATAGGTGAGTACCATGCCTGGTCGGCCACACCCGTCACCGTTGGCAGCAAACCAACCATCACGGGACCGGTGCCCGGTACCGGAGTGGCCTCAACCATGGGCGGAGCCGCTGCCCTGGCTTGCGCCAGGCCAGACAGCTGGAGGTCGGGTTCCATCAGGATGGAATCGACCTCCACACTCTCCTCCTCGGCCTCCTCATCTTCAGACCCCTAAGAGTCGTCACTAGACAAAGAAAAACGTGGAGCCGTCCTGGCGGACGGCTCCCATGCCGGACGGACCGCCCACCGCTACTGGACCACCCGGAGGTGGCCGCAGAGAGACACAACCCATCAGGCCGGAGCTGGACGGGACTGCCAGGGGGCCATACGAAACGGCTCCCTCGGTGTCCAGTCCAGAACCCTGTCCAAGGACAGGGTTCGAATCAAACATGGGGAGAGACTGCCCTACAACTTTTGGCAGCAGGGACGACACCAGCGTGAGCAGAATGCTATGCAAGACACCTTGCCTAGCCGGACCAAACCACGCATGCGGTGCCATCTCCACCACCTCTGGTTGCAGACGTGGAACGCCCCCACGGGCCGAAACGGACACTCCACGATTTACATTCGGACCGCCTGACCCCGCGTCAGACCCTGCCAAGTCCTTCTGGCAAGGAACTTAAGCATCATATCGACCAACCACACAGTGCAAACGTTACACCTACTGTCAAGACTACACATAGTACAGAGGAAACAGACATGGTCCTTGTATAGAACCCGTACGATATGTGGCACTCGACACATGATGGCGGGGATGGCTTGGCTTATAAACCAAACCTACAATAAGCCAGCGGAACGAAACAAAAATGGAAGGCAGACAATTAATTTTCAAATAATTTGACCATAAATTAACTGCAAACCCTCCCGCACCCCACCCCGCAACGTTACAACAAAGATCGCATTGACTATAACGACAAGAGCGAAGCGGGAATAAATACACCCATAATTGATCCTCCAGGATGTATAACGGAACCAGGAATCATATCGCATAGCATTCGGGGTATATTTACCAATTAATATAAATTATACTCTTAACGAAAGCCAAAATGATACGTGAAGAAACAACAAACTGTAAACAAACTGCTGTAGCACACGGTAAAACCGCAGACCAGGCATCTCTCAAGAATTTTGACACCACCGATCATTGCAAACCGATCGTGATCACACATAAACTTGACCATTCCAAAGTTTTCTGGTACCATTTTTAGTACGCAGCACCCAGAACAAGATGCGCGAATTAATGAAAAATTTTCTTCACATAAACATCTGAGCATCACGGGTGTGACGTCACCCGCTCGTACCCTACGGAGAACGACGTCAGCCGATATTCGTGTTAGAAATACTGTAGCAAACACCTATTTTCATATCTGCCGATCGCCTGTTGGGGTTTAAAGAAGGCGATCGTCTGGCATATCTCATTGTTAGCACACGTCCCAGGTTCTATGGGGTCAGAAATTGGAACATGCGACACAACGAAATTTAGAGACCTAAGTCTTTTAACTATGGATAATAAGGAATTATACAACCTGGTTATCATCGGCGGTATTCTCCATTTTATCCAGTTATATCCTTTCAAGAACGCACAAACTATCAAATCACAGATAAAAGACTTAGATTTCTTTTCAAAAAACTTTAAATCTCTCCCTGCAAAAAGCGTGGACAGCTCTTGTTGCTATGCAAACAAGAATGAGCTCTATGGTAGACGGGTACTCGGCAGTTGGGAGCCGAGTGCCCGGTTCCAAGGAGTCGGTAAAGCTTTCTAAGTCTATGGTCCTAGAGCCAGCTGTCAGGGCCAGCTGTGTATCAGAAAGTAACAGTATGGTGAGTATTGATCGAAGGAGGAATTGAAATTTCCTGCATTCTCCTTCGATCAATACTCACCATTCTATTACTTCTGATATACACCAGATTTAGACAGTAACCTGGTGGGAAGGGGCAAGCCATAACTGCTACTTTTGCCCCTTGGAGAAAGAGCTAGACTTAAACTTGATTAATGGAGACCTAAAAGAACCATCAAGTTAATGGAACCGAATCATATTCGCATCACTGCCACCCCCCCCCCCCCCCCACCTTCTTTCTCCTAAGAAAAGGGAGAGAACTCACGAACATGCATCTCGCCTGAAATACAAATATGCCAAGAGGGTTAACTGCTCTTTGCATATATTAGCTTGGGAATGAGCATGAATATATAAGATGAATGAACATGATATATAGACATAATACAAAAAAATCAATCTTGAATTACCTCATGATATTTGGATTTCAGACATGGAGCCTCCAACCATTCACTTGTCCGGCCATCAGTGACACAATCTGGTTGACATCCTGTCACTCGACCTGTCTGCTTCTTAATTCTTTCTTACAAATTCCAAAAAAGGGAGAAGAGCGGTGTGGTCGTATAACTATCGTTTCAAAACAGCTAAAGCGAGTGGATTGGCGGAGTCTGACACATCCCTCATATAGTAATCTGTGAAAGAGGACTCACAGTGCCATTGTACAACAGCCATGATGTCCGCTAACGGAACACCATTGTAAAGGGCGGTCGAGGCGGCTATTCCTCTAACATCGTGTGCCATTGCGCATTGCACCTGGTGCCCAGTCGCAATCTCATGGGTAGTCTGAATGCATTCGACTACCCAACGAGAGATAGAATCCATGGATGCGGTGCCATATGGCTTCTTATGGCAGATCCACAGATGTCTATCATTCGACCGTAACGAGTCTGTCTGTTTTTTGTACTTAGTAAAGCACGGACTGGGCACCAGACACTGGCATCATGATGGTAATGATCGGTTTGCCGGGATATCTCAGATTGATTCTTTGACACTCTAGGGTCCTTCCAACCGAGTCTGCTTGAAATCGGTCCAGTGGTTAACGAGAAGTACATGTAGCCTTTTATCAGTTTTACATGATTTCCAGAAATTTTCAGAAAATCCAAGATGAACGCCAGAAAAATTAACCTATTAAAATTCTGTATACATGGTGTGAAACCTACCAGCCTAGTATCCTTCAGCCAATTCTGGTTGAACTTGCCCAAGTAGTTAATCAGGAATAGCATTTTAAAACATTTCCCACCATTTTCTGGAAAATTGAAGATGGCCACCAAAAAATAGCCCAATCAAAATTCAGTACACATGAACTGAAGCATCTGACTCTAGGGTCCTTCCAACCGAGTTTGCTTGAAATCGGCTAAGTGGTTAACGAGAAGTAGTCTTTTCAATGATTTCCAGAAAATCCAAGATAGCTGCCAGAAAAACTAACCAATCCAAATTCTGTATACATGAGCTGAAACCTACCTGCCTAATATCCTTTCAGCAAATTCTGATTGAAGCTGCCCAAGTAGTTAATATTCAAGATTATTTATTTCATGCTTAGTTTACAATATACAGATATCACAATTGGGCAGTCTATCAAAGGCAGAGCCTATGAGTCGATGGCCCTCCTACACACAAAACAAAACATTACAATGTATATGGTGATAGTTAATTATATACAAACATCCGTTAGATAGGCGAGTACCAAGCCTAGCCAGCAACACCCGTCACCGTGTCGGTTGGTGGCAAACAACCAACACTGGACGGGTGCTCAGTACCGGTGTGGCCTTAACCATGGGCGGAGCGCCTGCCATGGCTTGCGCCAAGCCAGACAGATGGAAGGCAGTTCCGTCCAGGACGGAATCGACCATGCTCTCCACCTGCGGCATCTCACGCTGCAGCAATCTCTACTCCTCGGCCTCCTCATCTTCAGACCCTGAAGAGTCGTTACCGGATGAAGAGGCACTGGAGCCATCCTGGCGAATGGCTCCCATGCCCGACGGACCGGCTACCGCTACTGGACCACCCAAAGGTGGCCGCAGAGAAGCAGTACCCGCCAGGCCAGAGCCCGACGGGACCGCCAGGGAGCCATACGAGAGGACCCCCATGGTAACCAGTCCAGAAACATGTCCAAGGACAGGGTCCGTATCGGACACAGAGAGATTGCCCTACAGTCTTCGGTATCAGAGATGACACCAGCGTGGCCACGACGCTATGCAAGAAGAAACGGACGCTCCTTGATTTCTTTTCGAACCGCCTGACCCCGCATCACACCCAGCGAAGTCCTTCTGGGCAAGGAACTCGACTAAAAACTTAATGGGCCGCGCTGCACAGACATTACACCTATTATCAACATTACATTTCGAACATCGAAAACAGACATGGTCCTTAAACGTGACCTTGACAAATTTGTGACACTCTGGGCAAGATGGCGGGTAGGCTTCGCCTGAAAACAAGCACAAACCTAAAATAAGCAAGCAGAACGAAACAGGAATGGAAGGCAGGCAAATAATTTTCTAATATTTTGACAATAAATTAAAAGTTAACCCTGCGGCACCGCACACCCGCAACGTTACAACCAAGATCGCGTAGGCTGGCGACAAGAACGATAGCGGGCCAATAATACAGCCATAAATTGATCCTGAAGGATGTATAAACACGGAACCAGGAACCATATCGAATGCATTTGCGGTATATTTAAGAATTAATTTCAAAATTGTACTACTCAAACGAAGGCCAAAACGATACGTGAAGGAACAACAAAATGAATTAACATATTGCTGTAGAACACGGTAAAACCGCAAAAGACACAGAAAATGGGACATGCAACACAGACAAAATTTCAGAGACATAAGTCTCCATACAGCTAGAGAAATAGCATGAAAGAATATGACCTGAGAATCAGAGGCTCCTTCCATAGTAAATCCAGTAAATCCAGAAACGAAACAGCAAATAGGCACAAGGAAAAACACAAAGGAAACAAAAATTTCTCCACGCAAAATAGCAATGCATCCTCTTGTTGCAATGCAAACAAGAATGAGTGTCTCTGGCAGGCCGGTACCCGGTTGATGGGAACCCGGTACCCGGTTCCAGGAGCCGGTAAAGCTTAGATGGCTGCCGGAATCTAGATTCCTAGAGCCAGCTATCAGGATAGCTGTATTATCAATGAGTAATGTAATGGTAAGAATTGATCGAAGGAGAATTAGTGCAGTCAAGTTTCGTTGAAGTCAGGCAATTTATATTGGAGTAGTGTTTTAAATGATTTTCGGAAAATTTTCAGAAAATCAAATGAGTAGCCTTTTAACTAATTTCCAGAAATTTTCAGAGTATCCAAGATGGCTGCCGGAAAAATAACCAATCAAAATTCTGTATACAAGTTCTGAAACTTATCATCCTAGTATCCTTGAAATTGCTCAAGCAGTTAATGAGTAGCGTTTTAAACAATTTCCCGCCATTTTTTTTCAGGAAAATTCAAGATGGCCACTGAAAAAAATGGACCAATCAAAATTCTGTATACACTTCTGAAGCATACTACACTAGGATTCTTCCATCAGAGTTTAATTAAAATCGGCCCAGAGGTTATCAAGAAGGCTTTTAAGTAATTTCCAGAAATTTTCAGAAAATCCAAGACGGCCGCTGGAAAAATTGACCAATCAAAATTCTGTATATAAATGCTGAACCATACCAGCGTACTATCCTCTCAGCTAAGTCTGCTTGAAATTGTCCAAGCAGTTAATGAGGATTAGCGTTTTAATCAATTTCCCACGATTTTTCGGAAATTTCAAGATGGCCGCTGAAAAAAAATGACCAATCAAAATTCTGTATACAAGTTCTAAAGCCTACCCCATAGGATCATTCATGCCAAATTAGGTGTGTGTGTGTGTGTGTGTGTGTGTGTGTGTGTGTGTGTGTGTGTGTGTGTGTGTGCGTGCGTACGTGTGTGTGTGCAAAAAGTGGTAAAAAAACGAAAACTGGTGCATTAAATAACGGCCTGTAAAAAATTTCACTTCACACTTCCTTCTTGAACGTTTGCATTTTTATGTGACTGAGACGTAAATAGCTCCTGGTAAACATTGGCTACCACGGTTTTTTGGTACTTAATCCAGTAATTGCCCTACCTCGATTAACTAGAATCAGGATATAAGCAATATTCACAACACAAAACACATTCATTACGACAAATATTTGATCAACATAATTAATAGAATGGGATGATAAAGAAAATGAGTCTTGCTAAATAATAATTTACTTACACCATAGTTCATGCGTCTCGTTGTGTTGGTATGGTGACACTGGTAAACTACCAATTTGTGTTCCCGCCTTTCTTCTGACTGGCTCTAAGCTGTTAACCAACCACAATCTCCAATCTAAAGATCGAGCTCAGTCCGCTAGGTTTGTTGAATTTGTTTGAGCAAATTTAGCGGAGTTTAATTATCTCGCTCCTACAAGCCACCAGACATTAAATTCGATGGGCAATAACTTTCGACAAGCTGTTTATTTTGAAATCAATTTGATTGAAAGTTGTTGGTGGCTTATCAGATCCAGAAATATAACCCCTGGAATATGTCATCTGCAATAACTCAGCAGTCGGAAGTACTCAGAAGTAGCGAGTAACAGATGCGCCAGAGGCCACGACCTACGATTGGTCAAGCACCGTAGTAGGATTAATGTCGTGAAACATTCGTTTACGAATCTTGTAAATGATATATGGAATACCGTCCATGAGGATATTGTACGTACATGCCAGAACAGTCTTTGCTTTTGAAGTAGCACTGATCGAGAGATTCTGGGAAAGACCAGGAATTTAAGTACGATCGTGTGTGTGTGTTGTAATATTTGAGGCGTTTATATACTAGTTCCCAATGCTTGGGTCTAGACTCACGCCTGGCCTTTATGGTTTCTGTTGAATTCTTGTGAATTCTTGTGACGTCGGTTTGTGCATTAGCTTGTGTCTCTCTCTGTGTGTGTGTGTGTGTGTTGATCGTTGTCTCTCGATTTTGTCTCATGTTGCTGTTCTTTTCCATGGCTTTTTTTTTGTTGCTCCTCATGCTTGGGCGTGTGTAATGGTGATGGCCTAACCTGGACCTAACGGGGGTGGGGAAGGGATGGGGTAGGTGTTGGGTCGGGGGAGGTGCGTACGGTCTTATGACCTGATGCACCCAGGGGGGGGGGGGGGGGGGGGGGAGGGGGCTTTAGGTCAGAGACCTCCCGGCCCCTTTAAGTACGATCCTTCTGCGCCCTACAATATACCAGGAAGTCAGATACGCAGAATGGTCGCGAAGAAAGATATGAGGCGGACATATAGGCTGTAATCAGCCTGAGTCCACAGAAACATCCTAAGACAGACAGTTAACAACGATCGTGATAATTCAGGTTCTGGGCCATTGGGTATTATACTTATACTTATCATATACTACCCTTATAGGCAAAATGCCTGTAGATAGATGGCGACTACATTATGCGTATTGCTTAGTTAATTTGTTTCCAGGTAAAGGAAAGATAATGATTGTGTACTGGATCTTGCGTACACAAAAAATCTGACCAAAAATTAATCTAGTTTATTTTTAAAGATATTTAGGCTTACAACGGCACTAGCTACTTCATTTGGTAAGCTATTCCAACTATTCGTAATTCGGTTAAAGATAATGGATATCTATTATCTTTGATTCGGTTTGCAAAAAAGTTCTGCCTAATTAGTTTGTTACTTCGGCTCTTAGTGAGTTTAAAATTTTGTCCCCGAGTGATGCTTTCAAGAAGGAAGTGTGCAGTGAAACTAGCTGCGCATGTATGGAAAATCTACTGTCGCCCAAGATTACTCTTTGGTCTAGAAACTCTGGAAATGAACCAAACCGAGATTAATCTCATGGAGCAATTCCAACGCAAAATTCTCCGGCAACTCCAATCCCTTTCAAAGTGTACATCCTCAACAGCATCACTTTGCTTACTGGGCATAAGACTTATAGAAGCTGAGATAGACTGCAGAAAACTTAACTTCTTAGGAAACATACTCAGAAACCGAGAGACGCTAGAGTATCAAATAGCTGCGAGACAGTTAGCTGTAAAGAGTATCAGAAGCAGCAGCTGGTTTATGAGATGTCAACACCTACTCTCTAAGTATGACCTTCCAAGTATCTACCAGCTGATTGACAGCATCCCTTCAAAACCTCAGTGGAAAGCAGCAGTAGACACACAGGTTAATAAAGTTGTTCATGAAGCCTGGAAGAATGACGCCAGCACAAAATCCACCCTCAAGTATCTTAACGTTCTCGACTGCTCAGTGAACCGTGTCCACCATGTCTGGAGCTCTACTGATAATACAACAAGAGATGTAAGACGTGCCACGATAAAAGCGAAACTCATGGTTGATACTTACATTCTACAAGCTAATCGTAGTCGCTTTAATCAGTTTGCTGCACCTGACACATGCCAGCTTTGTCGGCTAACAAAAGAAGACAGAACTCACTTCCTCGTAACTTGTCCAATGCTGATGGAATCCAGAAAACCGTATCTAGAAGATATCCGCTCTGGTGTACTCCAGGAGATCGACCCAGTAGCATATGATAGGCTGATTGCTGACCCAGAAAACGTGGCTCAACTAATCTTGGACCACTCCAAACTTTTCACCTGCTCCGATATCAACCTGTCTGCAGAGAACTATCAAAAAGTATCCAGAATCACACGTGCTCTCTGCTATGCCCGTCATTTGAAGCGAACTGACCTGGAAAGCCATCTGTATATAACTAAATCTCCGTGAATTTGTACTTTGTGCACATACACCTTTTGCTGCACTGACTTTTGTCAAGCTGTCACACACGAACTATGTACAGTATGCACACACTTCTCAACACGATTCGAATTGCTTGCCTGAGCTACGGTTCCTGGGAAATTAATATAACCTGGATACTCTCCCAGGAGCGTCAGTGTCGCAACGGATTCAATCCAGCTTGTGCGCGTGTGCTCGGCAACATCCGTTGCTTCTTCGTGTCTTCCGAACATTAGTTAAATTAATAAAAACTTTAATAATAAACTATTGTGCAACTCAAGTTGCAACTATTCGTTACCCTGCTCGTGCCAGGGGTGAACCCATCGAGGCTGGCGTTCCGAGTACAGATTACAGAGATGCTTTGTTTGTCTATCTCCAAGAATGGGCACTGAACACGATAAAGGCCGTGAATGTATGTGTAAGTTTGAATCATATCCCCACGTGATCGACGGTAATAGAGAGAAGGTAGATTCAGATATTTTAACCGGTCTAAATAAGTATAATTTCTTATTGAGGGTATTGGCGCAGTAACGGCCCATAAATCTGCGTTTCTAGGGTCGTTGACGTGACATGATTACGGCGTCATAATTGACCTTTCCATTTTTATCTATACCCCGCCCATTTCTAGCTAAGCTCCACCCACACCTCACTCGTGTTTGGATCGATCAATCTCTGAAACTCCCTGACTATCAATTTCCAGAAGACTATACAGGTAATTAGCTGTTGTGCGTGCGTGTATTTTAAATCTATAGTGGCACCATGTGGGCTTTATGGGCTTGTTAAGTATGACGTCACTGCGCGTGATTCGCAACCCGGAAGTGTGTATTTTGCTTTATTATATCATAAGTACGTGTTTATGACGTCATCATTTGTTGGTAAACAAACAATTGTTTTATGTATTTAACAAGCGAGCTGAACCCGGAGCTACGTCATCACTTAACAAGCCCATACTACACGCATTCCTTTACGTAAAATTGTTCACTTATTGACGTTCAAAAAGCCTATTGTTATCTTGGTATTTTAATTACTCCCTCTGGTAACTTCAGGGATGCCTGTGAAAGATTGGCTGAACAGGCTAAGAAAGCATTGTTCAAACTTAAATCTGCCAATGTAAGAAACAATGTCTTAATGTTGTTTAAACTATTCCATGCTCTTATTCTACCAATATTGTCATATTGTGCAGAGGTTTGGGCCTCTTTCTATACGAAAGGTACCAATGAAGTTTATGAAGTTGGAAGATAATGTACCTGTTGAGAAAGTCCTTATCAGTTTTTGTAAATATATACTAGAAGTCAAGAAAACTACGAACGTCGCTGTGAGGGGTGAGCTTGGGCAGTTTGCCCGAATAATAACTCTCTTGTCCCACGCAGCGAAGTTCTGGGTGAGGTTATGCGACATTGACTCTGAGACAATAGTTCATCATGCCTATATGCAGTCTTGCGCCTCGTTAGGTGGAACAAATTGGTCAACACATATGAAAAATCTATGGACAAATTTTAACCTTCAGGAAATGTTGACAAATCAATCCACCGTAAATAAAACTGAATGTTTCAAACTATTAAAAGATGCCATGGAAACAAGGTACAAATCGAACTGGCTCCTCCATATAAACAGTGATGCCATATGCCATGTTGGCAAATTCCAACAAGGATCTAAACTTCGAACTTACATGACTTTCAAAAATAACTTCAATAATGAAAACTACCTACTAGTTAATGGAGACTATTCTATGCGTAAGGATTTTGCCAAACTCAGAGTCGGTGCGCATAACCTCCAGATAGAAGTGGTTGGGCATACTGTCCCAAAAACTCCAGTAGAGAAAAGAGGGCGCTTACTTTGCTCTGCTGGAGTCGTTGAGGACGAGAAGCATTTCTTTGCTCACTGCCCATTCCATGAAATCGAAAGACTAACTCTTATTAATTCGCTCAACTCATTTGTAGATATCTCTAATTTTAGCTTAGATGAACACTTTATTCTTAATGTCGTTTAATAAGGGGGACACTGAGCTTTGTAAAGCGGTATTGAACTATGTTTCAAAATGCACCATTAAAAGGCCTTAGAAATACGCTAAGCGTCGGTCAACCAGTAACAAATGTCTTAGCCTAATGTATTAATTAGTCTGTCAATCAAACAGCAGACTACATATAATTATTTAATTATTTAATATCTTAGCATTTTCTTTTTATAGCACAACTATTCACTATTCGTACTGTGCGTCTTGTAATCTGTATAATGTCTGTGTAACCGTTATATTTGGCTATATCTTGGTGTAAAAGATTTTATGCCAATAAATAATCCGAATCTGTCACAAGGTCGACAGGCTCCGGACGCAAGCAGAGTCAACTTACAGTGAAAAGCTTAAGCAATCGCCAGATAATTAGCGTACTTGTTGCCAACACATTTAATGCTCTATTATTTGCTCCCACGTAGCTAAGGGTAATATGACATCATAAGTTTCAGGGCCATGGGTTTGCACATCTTAACCCCTTACTTATCAAGAAAGTAAACATATTAACTCGCCTGTCATCTTGGAGTGTCCATTTGGAGGCTAAGATACTTTTTTTTCTAATTGAAGTTTAATTCTTTTAATGTTATTTTATGCATTGCCATTGTGTAATTTTTAAGTGTTTGTTTTATTGTGCTGTATGCGTACACCATAATGTTTGGTATTTTATCGCAATAAATTGATTGATTGATTGATTGATTGATTGAGTGGTGTACGCATATGGGCTTGTTAAGTGATGACGTATTTTCGGGGTCAGTTCGATTATTAAATACACAAAACAACGTTTTTATTTAACAACAAATGATGACGTCATAAACACATACTTATGATGCAATAAAGCAAAATACACACTTCCGGGTTGCGAATCACGCGCAGTGACGTCATACTTAACACGCCCATAGCACAATAAAACAATCACTTCAAAATTGCACAATGGCAATGCATAAAATAACATTAAAAGAATTAAACTAAAATTATAATTAATATTAAGATTACGTTATATATACATTTATTTATATTATCTAAAAACATATATGAAATGGATATTTACAACAATATAAAGGACCTTTTTGGTTGTCTGAGTCATTGATCTATATACTAACTGGATATCTATGGTCTGAGTGCATTCAACTGGATGGCATAAATCAACCATAGCCGTTAACCCAACAAGTTAAACAAATGGTGACGTGACCAGCTAGTCTGAGCATCATATGTAGAACTGTAGAGTAAAGTCGGCTATAGTCAGCGGTATCAGTGCACCAGTTGGATACATTCACAGTCATAGAGACATAAGTAGGATGTAAGTTAATTAGTAGGCTACGCTATCAATTTGGATGGCTGATAGAATACCGTTTTAACATGAATTCCAGCGTGACGGAATCACAATTTGCACAAATATTAATGAACACTAAAAGCCTTCCAGAAATATTTGAAACAAGATAGCACAGTAATTATTTCTTCATGATACAAATAAGACAAGCACAATCACGTAGGCGCTAGATTGATAACAATCAAATTAATATTTTCTTCGATATGTGCTGTTATATGTTTGTGACGGAATCACAAAGAATAGACAAAGAATTTCATTAAGCATAGAAAAATGTACATTTCTGCTCTTTACACATAGGTGTGAATAAAAGGGCAGTCATTTTTGTAACCAAGTATCCTGGCTTCTAAAAGAATATAACATTTTGGCAATATAAACATTTATAACAATTTCAGCCTCTACAATATGTGTGACGGAATCACCTACGTGATTGTGACGGACTCACGAGTGCAAAACTATTCACAAAGGTGCGTAAGATAGGAGTGGTATAGTTCAATAGTTCAATAGTTCAATTACGTAAATCCTTCCTTTACACGGGAGCACCTCCGAATGGAGTAAAGAAAGTTTAACATCCATTACATTGAATTTAAATTAAATTAATGTGACAATATGCAGGACTAAATACTATATATATATATATATATATATATATATATATATATATATATATATATATATATATATATATATATATATATATATATATATATATATATATATATATATATTGTGATTAGGGTAAAATAGCCAGTGTCAAACTAGATTGTGACATCGGGAAACTACACATGTGACATAATATAATTAATATTACTAAGATTATAACTAGCTTGGTGACATTATGATGTCACATTTGTTAGAGGGTCATTCAATATTATGACGTCATGCTGTCCAAGGTAGTTATGCCACACCTAACTTATGCACCCTTTGTGAATACGGCCCATGGTTTCTAAGCATATTTAATGCAATAATGTAAGCAAACATATGTACACAAAAAGAGAAATGATATTTCAGTAATTTTGATAAATCTATATGTTTAATGTTTAACTTTTAAAACGCCAAAATATGGCATTAATCACAATTAAAGAGGTAATGTAATTAAAATCAGTCAATTATCAAATATTATAAGTTCATTTAAGTTCATTTTGTAAGTTTATAAGTTCATTTTGTAATTTTATCAAACTCCTGGAAAATACTTCTAAGACAAAAGCCAAATGAAGCCATGTGGTCAAAAGGGGTTAAAAGGCCAGACCGTGCTGTTCAGTTCCCAGCAAAATTGTCGAAAATAAATAACCTTGCAAGGTAGTTAATGTGGCCACTTTTAAATTTTGGATTAGATAGATATAAAGTGAAATTCAGTTGTGTAACCCTAATAACAACTAGATGGATATGAATAAACAAGAAATGATGTCTCCAAACTGCCATCTATATCAGTTGCAAATGTCACAAATAAATTGCGACTGGTTCCTGGACACACCAGCACATTCAGTGTGACACCACTTATAACATGATTGGCACTGTATCCAATCTCCATTTGAATGGGAATACAGTTCTGAACAGAACAAACACTCACAGTCATCATCATCATTAGTGGCAATCCGTTTCTTTCCAACACCTTTCAAATTCGCGTTCCGTTTATTAAGTGAATCCTTTTTTCTCATTGTTCTTTTTACTGGCGCATCACCACCACCATTTTCTTCGATTGTCGTGTCAGCGATATGTGCATTCCAAGTTTCACCCAAAGGTTCATTGGCAGGAACGTTTTCATGTTCATTTGGAACTGTTGGAAAGATAACACTCGTGAACTCTTGAATTGCACTGCTATAATATTTCCTTTTAACAGTCTGTGAATCGGGAATAACGCAGTGTGTATTTATAGTCCCTGGGACAGCAAGTGGAATTTTATTCCAGGCATTCAGAATATCGAGATCAACGCACTTTTTGTCAATATCATGTTGTGTCATGTGAATAAGCTCGATCTGAGATCCAGATGCTTTGATAGCTACAGTTAGGGATTCAGCATCTTTAATAATTCCCTTTCTGGCCATAACATGGCGTCGGGCCATCGCCTTCACGTTTCCCCCGAGGGCATCATTGGGGCCCTTCCCATGGCTTGTCGCAAAGTAATTCCATGATAGATCAATGTTCAAGAATTTATTGTTCATTATAATCATCAAACCAAATATGAATCTGTTTTTATATTGGCTGCTAGGCCCATCTGTCCATATCTTAACTGTCTTTACGGTTGGCATTTGATGTAGAATTCGCTCAATCACTGTGGTAGTAAATGCGGTAACTGACTTCTTTTCGTGTTCTCTTGTGTCTGATGCAATAACGATTGACAACTTTTCATCTCTGTGGTAGGCAATGACTGTATACAAAGTTACCTGATTTTGGTGCCAATGAGCCGATTGTATCTCGTCCTGAAACAGGCAAGAGTAGTTTTCTGCAAAGTCCATCTGGAGTAAGCAACTAGAGCTGTCCAGTAACTGGGCTATTTCCTTGTCATCACTGTACGAACTCGCTTGTTTGTCTTTGATGAAAGCATGCCAAAGAAATTTTGGCATTTGAGCACAAAGTTCATTAATTGCATCCCGTACTGTTCCCTCACATAGAGCTTTTATAACATAGTTATTATGATCGGTATCCCACTGATGCCAATGTATACTGTCATCTATGTTGGATAGATCACTAATCTTTTCAGTGAAGAGTTTGCTGTCCTTGCATTTTGCACAGTTGTTCGACATACACATCTCGTTAGAAATGTCACAGACATACGAAGACAGAAACTCATTCCTTGAATATAACGGAATCGATGGACATGTACGATGCAATGACTCAAGGAGGAGAACTATATTACCATGATACCTACAAACGCACACATTGTGTGGCATTTTTGATGATAAAAGCACATTTTTTGGCCGTAATTCTGAAAACTTTGATTTCTGGATGTTGATATCACTATATTTGGCTTTGAATGATTGAAATGCTTCCATAACTGTCATATTTAGATGATGTTTTTGTTCTGTGGTTTTAACTCCATCCTGACTTTTCACCGCGATGACATCAGCCTTTCCTGGCATTACTATTGATATATCTTCACTTAAATAAAATTCCTTTACTTTACTCATAATGTCATCAGGTATGCCATTACCATGCTGAACCGGACTGTGCAAGATACGCACATTAACGACGGGTGAATTATGTTCATCAATGTCAGTAAGTTTTTCAATAACTGCTATTCGCTTGCTCGGGCTTTTCGGAAGATGCCTTTCGACGCGACACTTTGCTCGACCTAGTGCTGCTGCTGTCTTATATGGAGTTGCTGAACTTCTAGGGAGTGCCACTTTTAATACATTTTGCGATTTACGTTCACGCCATTTTTGTGTACTAATTTTTGTCCGTTGGCGGAGAGCAGACAGTTCATTTTCACGCAACTGGCTTCTCACGTCTCGCTTCCTGCTGCTATCTTTCGCCAAATATGCCGAATATTCTGCATTATTTTGGCGAATTCTAGTCCGCCTCTCCCGCTGTCTTTCCGCAGCCGTCTTCATTTCTTCTGAAAGTGTAAAAATACTTATTAATGGCTTTGTCGTCTAATATATCATCTTTATTGCTTTAACCCTTAACCCTTAGCACTCTAAAGTTTTGAAAATTAAAATTTAATTTAATTTCATATTATAGCTGGTATTCATTTTGGAAACAATGCTGCTGAAAACTGTTGCTGGCTACGACAGCAACAGGGTTCAGCAGCAATTGTTTCCAAAATGTACACCAGCCTTTCTTTTCCAGACTCTATAGCTATCTACTTTTCGACATCAATGTGCTAAGGGTTAACACTTTTACCAGCCAAAAAAATGGCTCTTGCTGTGGTGTTCAAAAGATTGCGAAATGTCCGTTTGTGGGCACATGAGGACATTTCTTTTAACTTTACCACTGGAATGACTGGCTCGAGAACCGAGTCAGTCATCTTAGTGGTAAATTTTCTAAAGGTGTCTTCACTTGCCCTACAAATAGACAGTTTCTGTGAGATCGCACGGTTCGTGAATGCATTTATAAAGGAAATTGTTTTATTATGAATATCTATGTTCACAATGACACATAATAAAGTATAGTAGTTACTTATAAGCTGATCCTATAATTGCTTTTAAATGGACACCAAGAGGTGCGTGATTCCGTCACATGTGATTCCATTACTTAAAATGTGATTCCGTCACGCATAATTGCAATTCCCAGAGCACCAATTACTCCAATATGGTATATTTATTCAAAAGAGTGTTGCATTCTGCTATAGAAAAACTAATTCAGCTTCGTAGACATAAGATTTTGATAATGTTATTCTAATTATTTGTAGTAATTGTGACGGAATCACAAAAATTTGTACACAATGTATTTATTTTAATACCACATTTCGTCATTGTCTCTTATTTAACCATGCTCTCTCACTAAGATGAAATATATGTCATCATGTAGCCTAGATATTCATAATTATAATGATACCAATGATGCATACTTACCTTAACTCCCGAAAACAGATGGTTGTAGATTTTAAATCACGTTTATTAGCAAAATTTGCACGCTGCAGCAGACGCTAAAACAATGCATTATGACGTCAGAAAGGACCGCACAAAATGAATTTAAAGCTGATGTATTGCATGAATTAAAAAAAATACGTCAGATTATGCATTTCTCTTGCATAAAATATTAGTATTGTTGGGGTAAGCAGCATTTAATTATTTTGGGTTCGTGTCTGTATTTTCGTGGAATTCATGTTAAGAGACATTTCTGACAAAATTGGAGATTTTTACGCCACCGTCGTTATGAGACATTAGAAAATAAAACTTGTCGTTAATCAGATTGGTTGTTAGAGTATTAAACAAGAACTACCTGCCAATATTATATGACTGATAGTAGAGAAGAATTAAGTGTTTTTCATCTTCAATACTGCAAGTTTTGCAAATTTCACAGATCCCCTGCTCAATTGGTTTTATTGGCCTATGGTGCCTGCCCAATTCAACTTGAAGGCTATGCACGTGCACTAATTCTAAGCTTGGTGAATTATTTGCATTGTACAAAGTTGTGGGTCGTGTAGTTCGGATCGACCGGTCGGGTACCGGCCGTACCAGCTACGCTGGGTACGCGCCGCCCATCTAGGATTCGTTTCCTGAACACGCCCCTCCGGGTAGAGCTATAAGCATATATAGGCCTATGGGAGAGAGAGCGTGTCGAAAAACGACTAAGTTCGTTAAAAGGCATTATGCGTATGCGCGCGCCGGGACGCTGTTTCTATGGAGCGCATAGTTGTGACCTAGATAGGATGGCGCTTTTAGTGTACCGAACTGGTACTCTGTAATCCTTATTGATTGCCTGTTCCCGTTAAATCTGGCATTATTCAAGACCAGAATTCGACGGGCTTTCCAAATCTGTAAGCCATTTCAAAATCGGTTTAGAAATGGCTGAGTTATTCAGGAAAAACTCTCCTTGATTATCTTCAAAATATTGCCGTGACGTCATAAATACGTGGACGTAAAGCTCCTAGAATGTTCTAGAACGTTCGACGACGCTATTATTAGCCGTGCGCTAATTGGCTGTTGCTCTAATGATGATTGGATGAAGCCTGCGCCTGTGACGTCATGGAGAGTATAAAAGGAGAAGCGATCCAGTGATCGAGAGCATCCTCGGCCAGGGGCCGAACAGGTTGGATCTGTACCAGCTACTACAAGTGCGACAGACATTACGCGTCTTCCTTCGCTATGCGTCAGGTTTTTATCCCGTAGTGTACAGTTCTCCAACCCACTGCACTAAAACAATTTTGTAACTCCCCATCTGCGGGAGTAATTTGGAACTTTTGATAATCGTTCACGAATACTACATCTACATTCGGAACACAAAGTTGTGGTGAGACCTTTGCGGCCTGACTATGTGAAACTACAGATGTAGAGGCAGGATTTTCTTTGATGGATGACTCGCCGGATCTGCCGGCCATGCCTAAAAGTGGTATTTCAATTGTTGCCGCACTTACATCATGTCAGTTCTTTCGACTTTTGACCGCAACAAGTAAACTCTGCCCGGTGCGTCTTCAGAGCTGGTTGACGTACCCAGCACCATGAAGCTTTGTTTTGTATCTTCATTTGCCTCTGACAACCCCCGCTTATGATGGGTTGTTTACCATCGTAGCATCGGTGTACGGGAGCTTTCTTCACCACATAGTACTATCGTATCTTTTACTGACTGCTCGTTAGACGTTCTATTAGGCCTACAGCACTAAGCGATGCACTCCCACCATGAGTGTTCTTGCGGAAGTCTTGTTTGCGGGAACCAACCTGCGGGAACTTTCCAGCTTCCGAAGAGCGCATCATCTCACGTCGACTACGGATTGACATGTCAATTTCAGTAACACGGTAGCCCAACTTGGGAATGACTACCAAGTATTCAAGTAACTATATTTCACAGTTTAATTATTTCTCTATACAGCTTTTGTTAATTATATCGTATCCGTAAAAATGGTCCCGATGACTAAAAGGAACCGTAACGGTCTTATGACCGATAGTTATAATTTCTGTATTTGTAGATAATTATTATCATTTTCCTCAACCGCACTATAGTAGGTTCGTTAACCTGTATTAACATATATATCTTAATCGTTTGACACCATATTGTTTGTTCTGGTTAGATTATGTATGTATATGGCCAGTGGCCATCCGTTCATATGTTTTGCTTATTTATAGAAAATATAGGACTGCAGTGCACGTAGGAAACACTATACAGCAACATTTATATATGCAGCATTTTCTCCCGCCACCAACAATTTTTCACTGAGGTCGCTGTCCGTGCTATAACTCTGTTTAGCCTGGCATGCTACCGACTAAACCTTTTCTATTCAGCTCGATAGGATAGGTTCAAAATGATTAGAGACACATTCTTCATTACATACTGTGTAATATACTCTTCTCTTCCGGCAGTGCGATAATCTAGCCCCGCACTCCGGTAAGACTCATAACTCTAAGATTTTGTCTCTCTTCATATTCCTCTTAGCCTTGTGGCATCTTAATTGTTTGGATGTCCCTATCCGCACCATGGGCTGATCCGACTCTGGGAAACTATTGGGGTTTCCGAGCGGTGATGGCTAGGGTACGGTATCACATACACTCCCATGTATCTTCGGATACTTAGTAGATAGTACTTTAAGCCAATGTAGGAAAGCACTGTGAAAACACTATTAATTATTATTTTATTTGCTGACAATCCTCCCGCACCGCAATGCAATACTGGCAGCTTGTATATAAACCTAACGACAGGTTAAATGGTTAGTTCCATAGGACCTGGTGACTGGCGAGATACGTATTCTCACCAAATTCTGTTGAAATCTCTGGGCATGATATTTAGATCTGCCACGTCCTTACGGGAAGGACCTTTACGGTGTGCATTCGTCTCTCTTACCCCCGCCATAACGATAGGAGATATGGCCTAATAATGCTTTCGTGAAATGTAAACCATGTCTTGTAATGTTTCATGTGGTTGCGAAGCGGAATGTCCGGATTCTCACCCAGTTCGGAGATCCCACTAAGTAACATGTATGAGCGCTGTCTACAGTAATGATGTCCTCGGGCATCTGTTCTCCGTGACAGCCGTGTCTAATAGCTAGGTAGATATTGGCCAGTTGCGGCCTAAAATAATTCTTGTCTTGAAAACAACTAAAAGGAATTAAGCAAAGCAGAAGGCCCGCAGAAATAAAGCGGCAACTACTAACTCAGCATATTGGGAATCACATAAGACGGCGATGAAGTAATCCATCGGGAATCTTCCGTTCCGTCTTCACATAAAACAGTACGCACCCCTATAGTCATAATCTCACTAGGTATGGTCTTTTCTTTCCACAGCATTTTTGTTTGAAATATTAGTGGGCCCATTTTTGTCTACTATTCTTCTCCCATTTTAAGCCGTGGCGACACCTTCCTGAGACGGAGGCCTGCGCGAGGCACTTGCCTCTCGCAAGGATTCAGTGACGACGGTCCATGCCAGGATAATACTCCTCACCCAAACTAGCACTAGGAGTAGTGCCCGCGTGAGGCACCTCACCTTTTCGTCTGAGATAGTCTTCTTCCTTTCAGCTTAGAGGTATAATAACTTATATTAAGTTAAATAGCTATGTCTCGTGTACGGGAGCCTCCCATGCGGGGATACCTCTGCGGACCTACGAGTCTGTGTGGTACCTCTGGGAGCCCCATGTTTAAAAGTTCATCTACCTGCCTCTATGTCTTGTGTTTTCGTATGCTCTTACTGTAGTTTTATCTAGCATATTTTCAGTTAGTTAGGTAAACACATTGTATAGACTTATATTTTTAGGTCACCAAATCAAATCTTGTAAGTCCATAGATCATGAAATTGCTATAGACAGGCATACTGGTGACACAAATTATTGGGATGAGACCGTTGTGTTTAATGTTCGTGACAATGGTCGTACGGCCCCACCGGAACGATTGAGTTCCACCGGCCTTAGGAGCCAGTTTTTGTTTCCCGCAGGGCAGTCTCGTTCAAGGTCCGTCACGCTGAGACCAGATGCTAACCAGCGTCAACACTAGTCGTGCACTTGCAGCACGGCGAGTCGACATGAGACATCAGAACGGCCCGACACTACCCGGCGAGCTACAGTACTAATCAAGTAATTTTCAAGTTTAAAATCTGATAGAATAGCCCATATGAACGCAATTTTGAATCACTATTGTGAAGATTGGCTAACCAGCGATTTACATATCTGGACTGCATTTAATCCTTCAATAGGTTTGCGTCAGAATTATAGAAATGAGAATCCTGACTATTCCAAATATTGGTCAAGCCAAAATAAGCACATAGCTCCTTAATATAAAAGGACCAGTTTAAAATAGTTGAGGTGCTAGAGAATGATTCTAAACCACAGATGTTGCAACTCTATGCCGATCAAACAAGCTTCATGTTGAGAATCGCGAGACATGATCGAAAGCAATGAAGGAATCCAGCCTTATGTTCCATAGAAGGTGAAAGAATAGTTTCAATAGGTCGCTCTGTTTGACAAAACTATTCTATGTGGAACAATAATGTTTGCTAAGAAAACGCTATCCCAGTATCCAAGGCGTGATACGCTTATGATGTAAATATGTCTCTGTGACATATTACGTTGTTTCGTGTGCAATTACATCACAGATTAAAACATGTTTTGTTTTTCGCGAGTCACCTCCAAACATGTTTCGCGAAAAAGCAGAGCTTTCTAACAAAACATATTGTTCTGTAGGAGAAACATGTTTCTGCAGAGATATTCAGGCAGAGCGCTCTGTGAAGTTTTTCTTACGGAACGAGTTCCATTTTTACCCATGCCCTGCACAGTTTTAGCTAAGCTCCACCCACACTTCGCCATGGTGGGATCGATCCCTGAACTGCCTGACTATCAATTTCCAGAAACCTATACAGGTAAGCTATTTGAATATTTTGAAACTAATTTGCTGGGTGATATGCGGCAGCAGTGCCCAGTCAAATTAGTCTTAAAATATTCAACAGCATCTTTATTAAATAGTAAAGTCATACAATTCGTACAACAGCGCTTAGTCTATCATCAAAAAAGTGTTCTTGACGAACTTATCAACATCAGAATGACGTCATTGATTGTGACGTCATCCTGCACCTGGTAGATTATGATGCCATATGATTGATGGATAAACTGGAAAGATCCATTACTCGCAATACTTTAGCTGGTACCCGACTCCAAGGTGAGTTTATGTCCAGGAGCCGACTGGGATTACATTTCTTAACGACAAATGTTTCAAGAGTGGCCCATACTTGGGGTGTGCCAGGGAGGGGATGTCCCCTTCCATGTAGTCTCCGCCCCAACCCCCACAGCTCCCCACCCCACCCATACCCAGAGAAATTTCTGGAAGTGAGATGAAATAGGGAGCCATTTCCTGCATTCTGAGACGTAAAATCGCATAATATAGTTTCAATGAAAAATCTATTTGTTCTTGTAAATCTAGCCTTGTAATAACAGTCAGCGAAAATTTTTAAGAAACAAAAAATATTTTTTCACAACTTTATAAACAGGAATACAAACAATCCAGTAGTAACTGCAAGGTAGCCAGGTCTCCAATTCTTTGTAAATATATTTGAAAGAAATTTACAGAAAATAACATACACCAAATCTGTTACATATTGGAACAAGTTTTGTAAGAATCTGACACCAGGGGGCGCCGTAAACGAATGTTAATATGAATATGGTTTGGGCCACTGGTGCGACGTTTACAAACATAATTTACCAAATTTACAGACTATACCACATAACATATTCACTAGACAATGCAACTACTTTTGTAAAAATCTGATACCATGGGGCACTGCAAACAAATTTCAATCTGAATATGGAAAATTAACGGGAATTATCTTATTCCATAGAATGTTAATTTGTAACATAGTATTCCATGATCGATTGTATCAAATGCGTTTTTGAGGTCTAGAAATATGACTAATATGTGTTCCTTGTTTTCAAGAGAGTCCAAAATTCTTTTCATCATATCGACAAGTGCCAACATGGTTGAATGCCTTTCTCTGAAACCATCATTGGGATCTGTTTAGATATTTTGTCAACCTATTACAATAGAGTCTTTCTATGAGTTTTGAGAAAAGGGGGAGTATTGAGACTTGTCGGTCATTAGTAAAATCTCATGGGTCCTTTGCCTTGTATATGGGTGTCACACATGCTTCTTTTAGTCGTGATTTGAACACACCCTGTGCTAGTGCTGGATTGCAAATGTGATCAAGTGGGAATTGGATATGTTAAATGCAGAGCTTGAAAACTCATGGGTCTGCACCTGTTGCATTGCATTGAATTACATTGATTCTGCATTGTATTGCTTTTTGTCTCTCTCAGTTCTCAGACATTGAGACGATCCGACGAGTTAGTGTAAGTCTAATTTGAACAGAAATCTGCCATATTGTATTGTATTGATTTATAGATCTTTCCTGTGATATGAGAACCGTTAATGTTGCTGGCTATGCCTCTCAGTGAAGCCCGATTTGCACACAAGCCTTTCATATTAGTTGATTTACAGGCACGACATATGCATCATGGACCCACACTGGCGGTAGAGCTGACAACTGACATACAATTATGAATATGAATTTATTTACATAGTATTCAACATATTTTACACTATTTACACTATCTAAGATCGTGTTCACTACCGATTACTGAATTAACGGTTTCCACTGCTGGTGAGTGAGTGCTTTTGCATCCCCAATGGCACAAACACCACACAAGACAGGACTGGCGGCTTTATGTCTCCTCCGAAGGATGGGGGACTGCAGGTTTTTACACATATCCATGATTCAAAATTCAAGATTCAAGATTCAAGATTCAAGATTATTTAATCAGTAGCAAAATATATATATATATAAGTTATGGATTCAACTAGGTTGTCCACGGAAGGCATTGCCTATTGTATTGGCAGACACCTTACATATATATATATATATATATATATATATACATACATCTATACAAATAAATTAAACAGGACAGTTACATAACAAACTACAGTTCGGTCATTACAGTTGCACGTTCTAAGTTAATCACATGTTTTATTATTTTAATTCATTCATTTTATGTATGTTATATATTAACTATAACCGAACCGTACACCTAAGTACATGTAGCATACAAACACCGGACGTAGACAAGTTAAATATACAATTAATACATGTCTAAGCACTGCAGTAGTTGTAGTGGTGAAGTTACAATAGAACGCAAACATCTATATTTTTGGTTGACTTTGCTTATACAGTACACCTCGGAAATAACCAGTTCGTCTCCATAGTAAAATAAAAACGTTCTGTTGAATGTGTTGAATATAATTGGATTGGAAGCCACTGTTGACATAGGCAGCAATGTCTTCCAATCCACCCACGTTCAAAATACACATGACTAGGGAACATTTCTCACATTGATTTTTAAATTATTCTAACAACAAGGTATTGGTTTTGTTTGGAAGTGTTTCAGGTCATCCCCGAGCTGTACTGTATTTGTCCAGTTGGTAAGATGTTTACAGGGTGCTGGCTAGTGGGGAGCATCCTTGGGCAAGGGTGGGGAGGGAGGGAGGGAGGGAGGGGAGGGGCACGGTGCTCATTCTCCTGCTCATCCAGTAGCTTGGTTTTATGGTGACTGAAAAAAAAAATAGATAGTAGTAGTAGTAGTAGTAGTAGTAGTAGTAGTAGTAGTAGTAGTAGTAGTAGTAGTAGTAGTAGTAGTAGTAGTAGTAGCACTAATATGTGTTAATTAAGTAATCCTTTATTGTTTTCTTGAATGATTTTGTTGTCAGTATTTTGTCCCGGGTTTCCTGTTTAATGTTATTCCATAATTGAGTGGCTGTAATTAATATTCTATGTTTTACATGTCTGTGCGTGTGTATTTTTCATGTAGTTTGTGTCTGCTTCTAGTGTTATGTTGGTGGATGTTAATATTGTTCACAAAGAAGGTGGCTGTGGATTTGGGTAGGGTGTTGTGATGGAAATTTTTCACAATAGTTAGCATTTGGGATTAACCTATGTCAGTAAATTTGAGTAGTTGTTCTTCTTTAAACATATCTGGTCGAGAAAATAATTTAATGCTCTTTTTGGTGGCTTTGAATTTTAGATATTTAGTTTTTGTAGGTTTTAGTCCAAACAGGATCGCAGTAAGTGAGGTGCGGAAGGATTAAGTTGCTGTACAGTGTTTTAACCATGTCATGTGTCATATATGGTTTTAATCTTTGGATTATGGTTTTAATCTTTGGATATGCCTGAGTAAAAACTGTAACATTTGTAAGATATGGTCGTGACGCATCTCCTGTGGCAGCCGATGATGACAGTCTCGAAGCTGCGCTGCAGAGGCAGGTCGAGGAAGAGGTAGGCCAGATGCAGCACTTTGGCGAGCTTATGGCTCAGCTAGAGCTGCACAACTCTACCCTAAGTGAGCGCCTGTCCGAGGCGGAGGCGAACGCCGTCAAGACGCCAGGATCCTCGGCGAGCCAGCCGCAGTCCTTGTCGCGCTCGGCTACACTATCTATGAACTATATATCTATGGACATAGCGTTTGAATTCACGATTCAAAATTAAAAAAATTATCATTTTGTTCCCAAGTTTGGCGAATTATTTGTGCTTAAGATATTTAGGCCTACATTATTTAATAAAGGCACAACTAAGCTACATCAAAGTACTCTTTTATATTATTTCATATGCTATTGATCATACATAAATTAAAGGCGTTGTATTCAAACGCGTTGATGACGTAGACCCTATTTGTAAACATTTCTTAACCCACATGATATCAGTCAAAATAGACAGCTGTTTGGGATGAAAAGTCAAAACAAAGAACGCAAAGATACTTTTTATCAGTAGACTTGTGGCGTAGATATAATACGCAGTAAGCAGGACGGTTACTTGCCGCTTGATATGGCCGTCTTACAGTTTCGTTTGACAGCAAATCGGAAACACATTTCATTACGCAGGACTGCATCAGTCAATCTTCACAATTTCCATTGACCAATCTGTACAATTATGTAGTACTCAGAGTCAAACAATAAACAGATTTGCGTATGTATATTCAATTAAATCATAATTATTATCGAAGGCCTGTGCTATTATAAACGATCAGTGACAATCATGCGCACGTTCTGTCTAGGACTAAGTGTCAATCATTGAATATGAACAATTAATTAAATACATGTATTAATAATTAAATTTTATTGATCATTCATAATTCAATCAGGGCACAGCGAGACTCGTGCAACTCCCTTTTTAATCACAGAGTCAAATATTTTCTGGAGCTCAGTCATTTATTACACAGTACCTAGGAGACTACCTGGAGATCATTAAGCAGTGATTCCAAAATACTTACACACTACACAGCTCATTATCGACTGTACAGCCCTAACAGAATGTGCTTTGATACCAGACAACATAAATATCTGCCAAACTATAGAAACCATAGGATGAAAACTATGCTACAGCGTTCACTGCGGTAGAACTTACATACTCAACAGCATAAAACGTAGGAATCAGTCATCATAAAAAAGAGAAACCATATTTATTAACTCCCATAGCTGATGTTCAGCAACTAACCTTCTCCTTCGATCAATACTCACCATTCTGTTACTTCTGATATACAGCTGGCCTTGACAGCGGCTCTAGGATTATAGACTTAGAAAGCTTTATCGACTCCTGGGAACCGGGTACTCTACCATAGAGCTCATTCTTGTTTGCATAGCAACAAGAGCAATACATGCTTTCTGCAGGGAGAGGATTTTAGTGTCTTTTGTTAAAGAAATCTAAGTCTTTGTCTGTAAAGTGATAGTTTGTGCATTCTTGAAGGATTTAACTGGATACTATGGAGAATACCGCCGATGATAACCAGGTTGTATCATTCTTTATTATCCATAGTTAAAAGACTTAGGTCTCTAAATTTCGCTGTGTCGCATGTCCCAATTTCTGACCCCAGAGAATCTGGGACGTGTGCTAACAACGATATATGCCAGACGATCGCCTTCTTTAAACCCCAACAGGCGATCGGCAGATATGAAAATAGGTGTTTGCTACAGTATTTCTAACACGAATATCGGCTGACGTCGTTCTCCGTAGAATCCGAGCGGGTGACGTCACAACCGGTCCCTCGGATGTTTATGTTTATGCGCTTAGAGCATGCAGTTGCATGGATTAAGCGCTCTAAAAATGTACTATTATTATTATTATTATTATGTGAAGAAAAATTTTCATTAATTCGCGCATCTCGTTCTGGGTGCTGCGTACTAAAAATGGTACCGGAAACTTTAGAATGTTCAAGTTTACGTGCGATCACGATCGGTTTGCAATGATCGGTGGTTTCAAAATTCTTGAGTAGATGCGTGGTCTGCGGTTTTACCGTGTGATACAGCAGTTTGTTATACATTTTGTTGTTTTCTTCACATATCGTTTGGCTTTCGTTAGGGAGTATAATTTATATTGATTGGTAAATATACCCCGAATGCTATGCGATATGATTCTTGGAGCCGTTACACATCCTGGAGGATCTAACATGGGTGTGTTTAATGCCCGCTTCGTTCTTGTCGTCATAATCAATGCGATCTTTGTTGTAATGTGGCGGGGTGGGATACGGTTAATTTATGAGTCAAATTATTTGAAAATTAATTGTCTGCCTTCCATCAGGGTCTCATTCCGCTTGTAATTGTAGGTTTGTGCTTATTTTATAGGCCAAGCCAACCCCGCCATCATGTGACGAGTGCCATAAATTTGTACGAGTCGTATTCAGGACCATGTCTGTTTTAGGTGTTCGCCCTGTAACCTAGACATAGGTGTAATCTGTGCGCAGTGTGGTCCGTGGATATGATGGTTAAGTTCCTTGCCCAGAAGGACTTGGCTGGGTCTGACGCGGGGTCAGGCGGTCCGAGAGTAAATCGTGGAGCGCCCGGTTCGGCCGGTGGGGGTGCTCCACGTCCCCAGCTGGAGGTGGCGGAGATGGCACCGCCGGCGTGGTTTGGTCCGGCTATGCAGGGTTTTCTGCATAGCGTTCTGCCCACGCTGGTGTCGTCCCTGCTGGGTCATTCCGTGTCAAATCAGCAAATTTCCAGAAATGTCCCCACCTGACCATCTCAGAATTGCTTAATATTTTGTTTACAGCTACCTACACATATTTTAGGCGATTATACAAAATTATAGAGTCCAGTTTTACATACTTTTCAAAATATTGCAGTTTGAGTAACATAGGGGTGGCGAAAATGTTACAGGATTTTCGCACATGTTATTTTTTCTGCAACTTTCAAGTCCTAATATCTCCCTTATTATACATGCTAGCCATCTGAAATTTTTATCATTAATTCACTGCCACGTGTCTTACTGGAAAATGCAAAGAAATGCCAAATATCTTTATAAATCTTTATTTAATACTTTACCAAAAATGGCAAAATAATCTTCGACATTGTGCATTTTGCAACTTTTATCTGAGAATAAAACACAAACTGTCTGCAGTTAGGGCTTGCCTTTTCACATGCTTTATGTATCCATATAGATGAACATGCACAGGTGTTTGTAACCTCCTAAGTTTATAACTTTTAGAGATATGACTTGTTGAAAACAAGAAAATCTTCACGCATGTCAAGTTTCAGCTGCAAATATTATTAAGAGGGACAGGTGGCACACACTATTGCTATATATCAAAAGAAAACATATGGTCTAAGCTTTAATTTGATACCTAGAACAACTTGCCCCTATGATTATTTCAGTGTGATATTAATTTAACAAAATAGGGTTATTTTGTCAATTCGCGATTGATTAATTATGCATAACTCAGTAATTACTTCGGAAATACTTCAAAGTGGATTGAATATTCAAGAACAAATTTAAAGTAATAAGTATGTAACACTGCTTCCATATAAATCTCTAGCACTAATGTCAAAATTTTCAAAAATTCCAATTTAAAACAAGGTTAAATTGATGCCACTTTTGTAAACAACTTTCTCAGAAGACGCTGCTGCCTTAAACATCATCATCATCTAAGGAAATTGTTTTCCAAATCTGTTAATGCCAAAAACAAGAGAATGTTAACAACAGACAACAAGTCAGACAAGATCTCCTGAACCCCACCCCAAATCACACGAACTACCGGCACAGCAAAGCCTAAATCTTTCTGAAAAGGACCATCAACAAATATTGGCCTATCCTAGAGGCCATAATAGATGCAGACTGGCCTTCCCGAATAAAAAGCTATTTGGTTTCTAAAAAAAAAAGACAATTAAAGACACCATAGTCAGAGCGAAATTCCCTCCACTCATCACAACATCAAGAGATAAGCACAGAAATATCCTAAGCGCCTGTCCCACCACCAATTACAACATTTGCCAGAATATGCACAAAAATCGGTTCTTCAAAAGCATTAAAGTTTTACACATACCGGCAAAATCATAGGTAACTGTCAAACCAGAAATATCATCTACCGGTAACTCCACACCAGCAGCAAATACCATAAACAATGTTTTTATCTGGTATTTTGCTCTTAATTTATTATGGTAAAATATTTCCAATATAGTACAAATATGATAGCATTAATATTGAAGCAGACATTTACCTGATTTTTCCTGGTATTACAATCAATAATATATATTTTCATACAGTACTATTCTTTCCATTTTTACTAATATATTGACTGATTAGTTTATAATAAATAACATTTTAATAATATATTGATTTTACGTAGCTTATTAGTGATAGGCAGCGAAGATTTCCAATCAAATTAGTTTCAAAATTATTCAACATTATATATGACAATAAGATATAAGACATAACAAAATTGAAATTCTATATATGCTATCAATGGCCTTGTACTAACTGAACCTAAAGTCACTAGATTGATATAATTTGCATACCTGTATGTTAAGAAGGCCATAATTTTAATTTTAAAGATATGTTTCTATATATGCTTTCAATAACCTTGAACTGACTGAACCTAAGTCACTACATTGATATATTTTCCAGACCTGTATGTTGAATATTTTGAAACTAATTTGACTGGAAGCCATTGCTGCCATAGGCAGCAATGATTTCCAATCAAATTAGTTTCAATATTATTTCAACATTATATATGACAATAAGATATAAGAAGGCATAACAAAATTGAAATTCTATATATGCTATCAATGGCCTTGTACTAACTGAACCTAAAGTCACTAGATTGATATAATGTGCATACCTGTATGTTAAAATCTTAAAGATATGTTTCTATATATGCTTTCAATAGCCTTGAACTGACTGAACCTAAGTCACTAGATTGATATATTTTCCAGACCTGTATGTTGAATATTTTGAAACTAATTTGACTGGTAGCCATTGCTGCCATAGGCAGCAATGATTTCCAATCAAATTAATTTCAAAATTATTCAACATTATATATGACAATAAGATATAAGACATAACTAAAATGAAATTCTATATATGATGTCAATAGCCTTGTACTAACTAAACCTAAAGTCACTAGATTGATGTAATTTGCATACCTGTATGTTAAGTAGGCCATAATCATAATTTTAATTTTAAAGACATGTTTCTATATATGCTGTTAATAAACTTGAACTGACTGAACCTAAGTCACAAGATTTATATATTTTCCAGACCTGTATGTTGTATATTTTGAAACTAATTTGACTGGAAGCCATTGCTGCCTATGGTGTGAAGAATCTATTTGTGAATGGGTTAAGTATAAATATAAATTAAATATAAATAAAATTTTCTTTTAAGCTAAACTGACAAGTTTTCTTTCTTGGTTAATGTTGACAAAATATTGACTATTAAATTATAAATACATATGTGTATATTTGTTGATTAATTTTTTGTTATATATATGTATATTATTTGTATTAATTTTCTTTTTCAATATGATATGAATCATTATGACTTGGTCAGTAGTATTCAACAATTTATGACTTGGTCATTCATATTCAACAATCTTTGACCTGTAATGACTGATAACAAAAGATTGACTTTCGTTCGCATAGCTTGTGGTATAAATGTTAATATATTATTTAAGCTTAATATATATGATATATATGCATGTCTCTTTTTATCATATCTCACTAAGTTAATTTAAAATTTTCAGAATGTGTCGCTGTTGACCATCGTGCTAATGTAGAAATCTTCCAACCGTCCAACGCAGGATACACTTATATGTAGAGTATGTATTGGTATATAACTATTTATACCTTCCATTGCCATAGTTTGTTTAACAAGTTTTGTTGAAATATTTTCATGCATATATGTTGGTTTTTTGAATTAGTATGAGTGTCAGTCATATTTACTGTAAGTAACAATAATTTTCAGTAATACTGGTGTAAAAAATTTTCTACACATGCTTAATGCTAGGTTTACTTGTGCAAAAAGGTATTTACCTTACTTTTATGACAATATATAAGATATATTAAGGCAATTATACTACAGTTTGTTCTTAGAAATGTCTAGTCATTGCGATATATTATAACAATGGAAATATGTATCTCTAGTACTGATAATGATATGCATGTCCATTTATATCTTTATCATCTTATCAAATTAAAATTGTAAAAAATTTTGTTTGGTTAATGAAATAAAATACTATAATATAAATTTTAAAAATGCAGTCTCCATCTTGATTCCACTTTAGTATATTTACCAACCAGACCTTATGTGACGTCTAACCAGGTCTTCCTCTTGATTCTTCAAGACGGAGTTGTTGTACCAAAGGCATGATAGAGGTTTGGGCAACTTGTTGTCATGACGTAATAGCGTGTATTAAAGCTACATAATCAAGATCATCGATAGCGGTTAACATATCAATTGTAATTAATGACATACTAATTTATACTTATTAAATAATATATTAATGATTATACAGTCTGACATGTATAACTTGTAATATTTTATTTAATAAGTTAAAATCAGTGACCTATGATTTAATATCAAATTTTTATCAGTGATGTTGATTAAATTCTCCCTTCTACAAATTATAGCACTACCAAAGGTTGGGGGTCAGTTTCTCTCCATGCCTGGTACGGACCCTGTCCTCGGACAGGGTTCTGGACTGGTTTCCGAGGGGGCCGTCTTGTACGGACCCCTGGCAGTCCCGTCTGCCTCCGGTCAGACGGGTTCTGTTTCTCTGCGGCCACCTCCGGGTGGTCCAGTAGCGGTGGCCGGTCCGTCAGGTGTGGGAGCCGTCCTAGCGGATGGCTCCACGGTTTCCTTGTCTAGTGACGACTCTTCGGAGTCTGAAGACGAGGAGGAGAGGTTGCTGCGGCCTGTGATGCCGCAGGTGGAGAATATAGAGGTCGATTCCGTCCTGGACGGAACCGGCCTCCATTTGTCTGGCTTGGCGCAAGCCAGGGCAGCGGCTCCGCCTGTGGGTGAGGCTAATCTGGTACCGGGCACCGGTTCCGGGACGGTTGGTTTGGCACCAGCCGACACGGTAACGGGTCGGCCTGGCCGGGCGTGGTACTCACCTATCTCGTCTGGTCCGGCAGTCGGACGTGGGGTGCCATTGGCGCCCGTGTCTGGCTACGGTTCCGCGACTGCTACGGGTCCGTACAGTTTTCCGTGCGGACCTACCCCATGGACCGGAGTGTTTCATGGGGTGGCGGCGGAACCGTGTGGTACCGGAGTGCCTGGGGGTGTCAGCCGTGGCTCCTTGCCAGGAGGCCGTGGCTGGCAGGCCCGTGAACACTTAAACGGGTGACGTGTTTGCGGGTGTGTCTTCATCAGAGGCTCTGGCGTGGCTAGCCAGGGTTGACCCGTCTGTGGTTTCGGCCACGGCCGATGAAGATGCGCCCCATGCGTCGATCAGGACGGGGATTTTGCCCGCGGCCCGGATCCAGTCTGTGGGACTGGATCCACGGTTCATAGAATTGTTGGAGGCTATTTATAGCAAACAACTTATGACCAAGGGTCAGCTCCCTGCGGCCTCCAGGGAGGTGCGGGCAAGATGTCGTATTCCGCGGGGGGAATACGACAGATATGGTGTAGTCCGGTCGGTCACCGAGGATAACCGATGGGTACTGGGCATTCAGAGTGCCGGGGCGGGTGGCCCCGGTCCGGCACTTGTGGACAAGGCTCAGGTACACCAAGAGGAAGTCCTGTCCCTATGCGATGAAGGTGTGAGGGCAGCTATGAGCGCTGTCAACCACTAGTATCGTCTCCTTCAGTCGGTGTGGGCTGAAGCGGGGGCAGGCCACCCTGTGCCACCTGTGGCGCTTTCGTGCGTAAATGACGGCCTGGTGCTGTCTATGGACGCATTGGCAAGGGTGCAAGCGTGAGTGACTAAATCCAAGAGGCAAATGGTCATTGACCATATGCGTCCGGCTACGGCAGTCAGGGAGCGTCTTCTTGGGATGCCCCTCACAGGGCCTAGCATCTTCGGTGGCCAGGTGCGAGCCATCTTAGAGGATACAGCCAGTATCGCGCAGAATCGGTTAGCGGTCAACCTGCAGCTAGAGCTAGTGCGGAAAGTGCACGCACTAGGGGCTGTAGGGAAACCGCTAGCGGGACAACCGTCAAAGAAGCAGAAGAAGCATAAGGGCAAGGCGAAAGCTAAGGCTGTTGCGACTTCTGCTTCAGCTGGATTTTCTCAGCCGCCGCCGGCGAAGAAAGCCAGGAAGGTTGTAGAGGTGCCTACCCTCCCCAAGGTTGCTCCTGACCGCCCTAGAGGCAGGAAGGGCAAGGGGAAGGGTACGGGTAAGTCCTCAAAGGGCGGACAGAAGGGGCCGGATCGTACCTGAGGGTACGAGAGCTCCCTTCATATCCGTCTGGACCGCGCCTGTGCGACAGGAACAGCGGTGCCAGTTATACCCGTCGTGCCTAGAACGAAATGGTTTCTCTCTCTCTCTCGTTAAGAAAGACAGGGGAGCGGACTACGAGCCGGACAACCCCGTTAGACGTCGAGGCGTCTATGGTGGGTGGAAGGCTCATGCGTTTCGTCGAGGCCTGGCGAGGTGTGACGTCAGACAGTCTGGTCCTGGGATGGTTATCCCAGGGTTACATGCCGGAGTGGTGGGACTTTCCACCACAAAATCTGTCTGGCACCTGTCTGGACACCCGTACCAAGGGATCCAGACAAGTTAGAAGCCGTTCAAAAGGAAGTGTCAGGTTTGCTTCTGAAGGGAGCAATAAAACCAGCAAACCGAAACACTCCAGGCTTCTATTCAAACATGTTCCTTGTCCCCAAGAGCACAGGGGGATGGAGACCCATACTCAATCTCAGGCCATTAAATTGGTTTATCCATACGCCTCGGTTCCAGATGGAAACGCCGAGGTCGGTAATGGCGGGATTGAGGAAAGGAATGTGGTGTGTATCGATCGATCTGAAAGATGCATATTTCCACATTCCGATGAACAGGAGTTGTCACAGGTTTCTGAGATTTGCGTTTCAGAATCAAGTATGGGAGTTTATTGTTCTCCCATTTGGCCTGTCGACAGCTCCGAGGGTTTTCACAAGAGTGGTCCTTGCGATGACAGCGTTTCTCAGAAAAGGGAACGTGGCGCTACACACCTACATAGACGACTGGCTGATCAAGGCAGACTCGGCAGCCAGGTTGAACGTGGATACTGCTCTGACTCTGAGGTTACTTTCAGATCTAGGCTGGATAGTCAACGAGGAGAAATCCGAGTTGACGCCCACTCAACATTTCATTTATTTGGGGATGCGATTCGATCTCGAGGAGGGCAGGGTGTACCCGTCAGAGCCCAGAGTGGTGTCTCTGTTAGCCATCCTCAAGATTTTTCGAGTGGGAAAGCACATTCAGGCGAGGCGGTTCCTTCGGATGCTGGGTATGATGGTCTCCATGGAGCAGGTTATCCCGTACGCTGCTCTAATGCGAAGGCCTATCCAGTTGTATCTGATGTCTCTGTGGAAACAGAGAACAGAACCCCTGTCAAAACTGGTACCAGCTTTGGAGCCGATAATGTCGCATCTTGTATGGTGGAAGGAGCGTCAGAATCTCCTAGTAGGGGTTTCGCTGCACCTACCCCACCCCCAGCTGTCCGTGTACACGGATGCATCGCTGGAGGGGTGGGGTGCCTGCCTGGGAGAACACCAGGTCTCGGGCACATGGACTCTCCCGGAGAGTCAGCTGCATATCAATCTGTTGGAAATGATGGCAGTGGAACTGGCGTTGGAAGAGTTCCTTCCGATGATCAGGGGCAAGGTGATATTGATACGGTCGGACAATTCGACAGTAGTATCATATATAAATCGCCAAGGCGGGACAAGGTCACCCACTCTGTGTATCAGAGTGTGGCACTTGATTCAATGGTGCAGGAATTACTCAGTTGTTTTGAAAGCAGCTCACATTCCTGGCCATTTGAACATTCTGGCGGATGCTTTGTCTCGCAGACAGAGAATTCTGCCAACAGAATGGTCCCTCAACCCTCCAGTTCTGCGACGGATCTTAGAGCATTGGGGCAAACCCAACGTGGACTTGTTCGCCACAAAGGAAAATGCTCAAATCATGACGTATGTCTCGCCAATTCCAGATCCAAATGCCGTCGATACAGATGCTCTGGCGATAAGCTGGAGAGGGATGCACGCTTACGCGTACCCACCCACCATTCTTCTACCGAAGGTATTGGTGAAGGTCAGGGAGGAACCGTGTCTGGTCCTGCTAATAGCGCCGTATTGGCCGAGCAGGCCGTGGTTCACGGATCTTCTAGATCTGTTGGTGGAAAATCCTGTGCAGTTGGCCGAGATTCCGAACATAATCTCCCAGGCCAAGGGACGCTTCCTACACGAGCGTCCCGAAATGTTCAAATTGACTGCGTGGATGTTATCAAACAACGTTCCACGTCGGAAGGCTTTTCTCGACAGGCTGCTGATTTCATCGCGGCTGCGAGAAGGAGGTCAACCTTCAAGTCATATAACAACAAGGTAAACAGATTTGCAGACTGGTGTGAAGAAAAGGGTATTGATACCTTTCAATCCACTATTCAGCAAATAGCAGACTTTCTCTGTGAGCTGTTCTTTTCAGGACTAGCTCCCGTCACAGTTGCTGGATACAAGTCAGCTTTGGCATCAGTTATCCCTTGTCTAGCCAACAGCGATAGTCCAGAGGTGGCCCAGTTAAATGTGATGTTGAAGGGAATGAGCAATCTCCGACCGAGACAACCAGTAGTCATTCCAGCCTGGAGTCTATCTTTAGTGCTTAATGTACTGGCCAAGCACCCTTTCGAACCGTTGCGTTCGGCTAGTCTAAAGCATTTGACTCTAAAGGCGGTCTTTCTATTGGCAGCTTCCTCAGCTAGAAGGCGCAGTGAGATCCATGCGCTTTCGGCAGAGAGGGACCGATTTATTGTTTCTGGAGAGGGTCTGCATCTTCTGCCAAGAGCAGAGGTTATGTCAAAGAACCAATCTTTGAGATATCCCAGAAAACCGATAATTATACCGAAGTTAACTAGGTTTGATCGTGATGCCAGTGTCTGGTGCCCAGTCCGTGCTTTGACTAAGTACAAGAAACGGACTGACTCGTTACGGTCGAACGATAAACATCTGTGGATCTGCCATAAAAATCCTTATGGCGCCGCATCCATGGATACTATCTCTCGTTGGGTGGTCGAATGCATTCAGACTACTCACGACTTGGCGACTGGGCACCAGGTGCAAGGCGTAAGGGCACACGATGTCAGAGGAATAGCTGCCTCGACCGCCCTTTACAATGGTGTTCCGTTAGAGGACATCATGGCCGTTGCACAATGGCACTGTGAGTCCTCATTTACGGATTACTATATGAGGGATGTGTCAGACTCAGCCAATCCACTCGCTTTAGCTGTTTTGAAATGATAGTTAGTGACCACACTGCTCTTCACCCTTTTTTCACTTTGGTAAGAAAAGAACCTAAAGCAGGCATGGTCAAGCGAGAGGATGACAACCAGATTGTGTCACTGATGGCCGAACCAGTGAATGGTTGGAGGCGGTACATCTGGAGTCCAATTATCATAAGGTAATTCAATAGTGAGAGTTTTTTGTATTATGGGTGTGTATCATGTTCATTCATCTTATATATTCATGCTCATTCCCAGGCTAATACATGGAATATGCAGGGAGCAGTTAACTCTCTTGGCATATTTGTGTTTCAGGCGAGATACATGTTCGTGAGTTCTCTCCCTTTTCTTAGGAGGAAAAGGGGTGGGGGGTGGGCAGTGATGCGAATGTGATTCGGTTCCGTGAACTTGACGGTCCTTTTAGGTCTCCGTTAGTCAAGTTTGAAGTCTAAAATCTTTCTCCAAGGGGCAAAATTAGCATGTATGGCTTGCCCCTTCCCACCAGGTTACTGATCAAATCTGGTGTATATCAGAAGTAACAGAATGGTGAGTATTGATCGAAGGAGAATGAAGGAAATGTCAATTTCCCTTTCTCCGAGATCTAACAATACTCACCATTCTGTTACGGACCCATCCTCCCAGCCCCACGGAGGCAAGCCATAGTTTTCTCTTGTTTGGTGGCTATGCAAACAATATGAGCTCTATGGTAGACGGGTACTCGGCAGTTGGGAGCCGAGTACCCGGTTCCCAGGAGTCGGTAAAGCTTTCTAAGTCTATAATCCTAGAGCCGCTGTCAAGGCCAGCTGTATATCAGAAGTAACAGAATGGTGAGTATTGTTAGATCTCGGAGAAAGGGAAATTGACATTTCCTTCAATGTACAGTTAATTTACTTCTCATGAATTTTCATGAACTTTTCCTGGTGATGGGATATTTGCATGTGTGATAGTGAGACATGAAAATCTAAGATTATTTACCTCTTCTACGTGGGTGCCCCAATCTAGTTGAGGAATATATGGAAACAGAACAGAACTTGCAAATCTAAGTCCATGAAACAGGTTCTGGGGTTGCAAAACTATGATGGGACTGAAAATAGTGCATGATGGTAGCTAGATTGTAGGGTATCGTGAGGGCAAGTCTGAAATTTGACTGGAGGCATTAACCTAGCTCCCCCCCCCCTCACACCCCCTTGATTCCTAGACCTACTAAGCTACTGTATAATTATCCCATGTACTTTTTTTATATTAAATCCCTGGCATATGATCACCACCATCTATCTGTGTGTCATAATGTTACCTCAGAAAGCATTTGTTGGAATTCAATCAAATTTGTACTTTACTCATTGGCAATCTTTAAAATGAAAATAGCTACTGAATATGAAATCTGACACTGAATTCAGAAATGTATGTGTTAGCCTTTGATGCCATTGATTATCTAGCAAGGTGTGAATACTGGCCACAATAGCCCAGTTAGGCAAGAATAAAAAATAGTTTTGTTTCCCGTAAACCTCCTGGGTGAAATTTGTCTTTGTTTTCACCCGGCCGGGAATAAAATAATTATTTTTTCTACACATCATAAATGTTAAACCATGCATACATTTGTCAAACTATACAAATTACAATGTTTTAATGCCATTTGTATGCAATGTGAATCCATTTTGCTAATTGTGACATGAAAAACATAACAAATTTGGCAATTACAACCATTTTTAATTGATATCTGGTCAAATATCTGAAAACCAAATATTTATGACCTCTTTAAAATAAATTGATAATTTAAAAAAAAATTAATTTCCTCCCTCCCTACTGAAATCTTTTTTCTACACCCGGTTTGCAGGAAACAAAATAATTTTTATGGGTGGCCTTTGCCGCCTTAGTGAGTGGTTAAGGGCATTATTGATTTAATCTAATTAAGAATTTCTGTGAATGCTGTCTACGCCTGCTTTAAAAATCACCTCTGTAGTATAAAAACACTAGTGAATCCCAAAGCCAAGAAAACTATTCATTTAGCTCTTCATTTAGCTCTTTATTGACAATTTTGCTCTATAAATCTTCAATAATATCAAACTATGTGCTTGTTCAATGTCCATCTTCCTCCCAAGATGGAAAGAGAAAAATATCTTTGAAAATTTACCACTTGAATGACTGGCTCTGCTTTCGGCAAGAAATGGTTAAAAGATCACTTCTTCATAAAGACCGCTTTTGCATGGATATGGGGTACTGAATGGTTATTAACCCTTTATTGACCATTAACTTCAAATTTGTTGCAGAAAATGTTAATTTTCTCTTAGAAAATGTCCATTTGCAGACCAAGAGATTATTTTTGAATATTTACCACTAAAATGATTGGCTCGGTTATGGAGCCAGTCATTGCACTAGTAATTAAAATTAAAATAGTCTTCTTGTGGTCTACAAATGGAAATTTTCCACGTCCACTGCTGAAGTTGTTTTTGTCTGGACATCTTGAGTGCTAAAGGGTTAAGATACAATGTATTCATTCTTCACTAGATAGTGTCTGCTGAGTATTCTGAAACCAACCTGGCACAGCAACAATTTTCAGTCTAATTGTTTTAAATTGAATTCAATTCAATATATTTACACCAAGACTTATTTAATACATGTAAATGGGGAAACATATATATATATATATATACATAAATTTTACAGTGTACATTTGGTCAGTGTATACAGTTATCATTATTAAGATTATAATCTTTATTGTCAAACTATTCAACATACAGGTAATTTTTATCTCCTTGAAAACAGGAGATAGAAAATTAGGAATTAGAGTTAAATTTCTTAACCCTTTAATGGTCAAGCCAACCCTTTAATGGTCAAGCCAGTCAAAACCAGGCTCTGCGGTGGTCTTGAAGAATGTCCATTACAGGCCAAGAGAAGACCATTTTTGAAAATGTATTGTTGGAATACAAGTCATTCTAGTAATAAATTTTCAAAAATATTCTTTTGGCTTGTAAGTGAACATTCGCTCTAGCAAATGTTTTGATTTTCCCAACTAATCTTGGACATTAAAGGGTTAATTTCTTTCAATTTGCATTCAGCCATGTCTTGTGACCACCTTTTTGAATGCACCTAGAAGTGCTTGATAACTTGTGCTGGTTGCTTAAGACAGGTGGTTAGTTATATAAACAACATCATTTGTTTTGAGAAAATTGGACTGTAGTTACAATTCATGATTTAAAGGACAATTAACCTCATCTCATAATAACTATTCAGGTGATATAACATGCCACTCATAGACTACGCAGGTAATTTTAATCTTTTCATCATACCGTTAAAGAAAGACAGGGATGTGCCCAGGATGGGCGGCGCCGGGTGCACACGCCCACGACTCATAAGTGTCCACCCAGCACTCTGGCGAATTTTGCTATTTCCGCCCAGCTCTAACTTTGTCAACTTTACTAGCAGTTGCAAAATTAAATATTTTCGACGAGAACTCAATAACAACCAAAAGAATTTGTTGTTTATTACTTCAAAATTCATCATAAAAGAAAAATTTTTAAAAAATGATACAAAAAAAACAACACAAAATTAGAACACATTCAATTTTTCACGCTAGAAATTCTTACCATCTTTTGCCTATGCTTAATGTATACTTTATATCCATCATCGCGGAAGTGAAATTATTAATTGGGACCACTTAAATATTGCGTATATTTTAATAAACATTGTTTATTTCATCAAAATTAATCCAAAGTTTGACAAAATGGCGTCGAAAGAAAATAAGAAATCACGTGGACAAGTTTAGGTTGTTACCCGAGTAGCACGAAGACGCTAATAGTATTACATGGTTGGAGACTTGTGCAATCCACAAATAGTTGGGGAGCTTCGAGTAGCTACAAGAGTGACAACATAAACTCGTCATTTAGCTGATTAATACTCGGTAGAATGTAATGTAACCAAGTCGGCCGGGATGAAATCGCCCAAGTGAACAGAAATCTCGCCAGTAAATATACTGCTGAATCCATTTACTGATTAGGTAATAGTGAATTTATTGCTCAAATTGTTTTAAAAACATTATCTTCTGTATATATTTATTATTAATTTGCGTGATTGGCATTTGCGACATTGCAAAGTCGGTTTTTATTCGGGAACGCTCCTTCTGATAAAGTTCAGTGGAATGCCTCCAATCACAAAAGAGCTTTAATTTGGTCGTCCAACCTAAGAAAGGGATCTAGCCTCATTTTATTTCTTACATTGTTTTGGGTCATTTTATGTTCAATGGTTTACGACAATACATGTACAATGACTTGTCAATTTGAGTTTTATTTCATCATTTAAGAATGATACACATAAGATTGTTATTGCAATACAGAAAGAGGAAATAGCGCTTTCCCTTAGATGATACCGGTTCTATGCCTTTAAAAAGGGGAGGGGGGGAGTGATGGGGTGAGACAGGCTGTCTGCCTTTTCAACTTTCAGAATGCAGGAAATGGCTTCTAGGACTATCTTTGTTCCGATTTTTTTTGGGAAGAATTCCATCCCAACCACACATAATGGCCTCCCTGATTTTCATGCATTCTGAGGGTGGGAAAATTTGGTCGGATTCTCCTCAAAATGCAGGCAATGGCTTCTCAGAGCATCTAGTTTTCAACACATGCACACGCGCGCGCGCGCGCGCACACACACACACGCACGCACACTGACAGTAATAGAGGTGCCATCTATAATTTGACAATGTGGTATAAAAGCAAACATGCAGGTGAGATGTTGAATATTTTGAAAGTAACTTGACTGGAAGCTGTTGCAGTCTTAGGCAGCAGTAGCTTCCAGTCAAATTACTTTCAAAATATTCAACACAGTTATTATTACATAATAAAGAATGAAATACATTGGCACTTACATGACATCACACGCTATCGCTTGAGGAGACAAAATGGTGGTGCTCCCTGTTCAACATTTATGCAATATTACAAATCAGATAAATTGTCAAACGGATAAGGGAATGTGACAGGATATGAATGATATGGAATCTATAAACCATAATCTATCCACGCAAAACAACATTTTTGATGAGATTAGCATCCATTTAACAGCTTCCCAATCACAGGTTAATTATCCCCAAGCTTTTAAAAAAAATGGGGGGATATATATTGCAATTATATATGTCCGTCCATCAGGCCATTTCCTCTGTTTGATTGCGGACTCCAAGACAACATTTACATTGTGCTCCCGCCCTCGGGTGGGGGTGGGTGGCTGGGGACATCATGGAGGTGGGAGCAGATAGTAAAAGTTGGTGGAATTTAACCAAATTTGTTATGTTAGTTACCCATATGATTGTGGACAATGTTTACATTAGGCTCTACCTCTAGGGTGGGGATAGGAGATTAGGAGCAGAACTTCAAAGTTGGCAAAACCATGTGGATTTGCGCGGGGTGTGGTGTGATGTGCATTCTTGTGTATATTACAGGACATACATGTTGAAGTACATTTGGGCTTAGGCCTTGACACGGATTAATCACAATTACAATGGAGGAATCCAGTTTTAGCTATGCCCCGCCCATCTCTAGCTAAGATCCACCCGCGCTTTGCCCTTGTTGGCATCGATCGATCCCTACACTCCCTGCATCTCAATTTCCAGAAATGTATACGGGTAGGTTTCGGGTAAGCTGTTGGATATTATGAAACTAATTTGACTGGGTGCTGTTGCTGCCTCTGACAGCAACAGTGCCCAGTACAATTGGTTTCAAAATATTCTACAAGATGTTTATTATATAGTAAAGACATACAATTCATACAGCATGACGGACTATTATTATTTTAGCATTTGTGGCAGACAAGTTTACATGTAATTACATCATTCATGGCGTAATTGATTATGACGTCGGCCTACATATGACTGAGTTGATTATGACGTCATATGATTGACTGATTCCTCTATTTTAATCCTTTAACTTTATTGGAAGGTCTTTAACATGTTATCACAAATCACTACGTTCACCGCTTTGACCTTCTATCCCCACCCCCTCCAGTAAGGGTTTGGGGGTTGGAACCAAATGTAAATGTTCTCGTGTGTGTGTGCGTGCGTGTGTGTGTGTGTGTGACTTGCATACCAAATTGGGTTGAATAGCGTTCAACGGTTTCTGAGAAGCTGCACGACAATTCATGTCATGGTCTCTATGTTTGAACAGAGACACACACATGGGCATGATAGCATGGTCTCCATGTCCGCGCATAGAGACACACATGCACATGGGCGTGATGGCATGGGCTCCATGTCCGTGCATAGACACACATGCACATGGGCATGATAGCATGGTCTCCATGTCCGCACATAGAGGCGTACATGCACATGAGCGTGATAGCATGTAAAGATAATATCAAGATGTGTCAAGAAAATCTAAATTTTTGATAAAGTAGTAAGTAATTTCTAAATATCCATTTGCAGGCAAAGAGATGAACGTTATGCTTAGAAAATTGATCACTCTGAATGACTAGTTCTCCTTCGATCAAAACTCACCATTCTGTTACTTCTGATATACAGCTGGCCCTGACAGCGGCTCTAGGATTATAGACTTAGAAATCTTTACCGACTCCTGGGAACCGGGTACTCGGCTCCCAACTGCCGAGTACCCGTTTACCATAGAGCTCATTCTTGTTTGCATAGCAACAAGAGCAATACATGCTTTTTGCATTAAGGATTTTAGTGGTTTTTTTTGTGAAACAAAAGATCTAAGTCTTTAATTTGTGATAGTTTGTGTGTTCGTGAAAGGATTAACTAAGGACTATGGAGCATACCGCTGAAGATAACCAGGTTTTATCGTTCTTTATTATCCATAGTTAAAAGACTTAGGTCTCTAAATTTCGTTGTGTCGCATGTTCCAATTTCTGACCCCATAGAATCTGGGACGTGTGCTAACAACGATATATGCCAGACGATCGCCTTCTTTAAACCCCAACAGGCGATCGGCAGATATGAAAATAGGTGTTTGCTACGGTATTTCTAACACGAATATCGGCTGACGTCGTTCTCCGTAGAATCCGAGCGGGTGACGTCACACCCGGTCGCTCGGATGTTTATGTGAAGAAAAATTTTTCATTAATTCGCGCATCTTGTTCTGGGTGCTGCGTACTAAAAATGGTACCGGAAACTTTAGAATGATCAAGTTTACGTGCGATCACGATCGGTTTGCAATGATCGGTGGTTTTAAAATTCTTGAGTAGATGCGTGGTCTGCGGTTTTACCGTGTGATACAGCAGTTTGTTATACATTTTGTTGTTTTCTTCACATATCGTGATGCTTCGTTAGGAGTATAATTTATATTGATTAGTAAATATACCCCGAATGCTATGCGATATGATTCCTGGAGCTGTTACACATCCTGGAGGATCTAATATGGGTGTGTTGATGCCCGCCGCGTTCTTGTCGTCATAATCAATGCGATCGTTGTTGTAACGTGGCGGGGTGGGGTGCGGGGAGGTTACGGTTAATTTATGAGTCAAAATTATTTGAAAATTAATTGTCTGCCTTCCATCCGGGTCTCGTTCCGCTTGTTTATTGTAGGTTTGTGCTTATTTTATAGGCCAAGCCAGCCCCGCCATCATGTGACGAATGCCATAAATTTGTCCGTGTAATGTTCAAGGACCATGCTTGTTTTAGGTGTTCCCTGTGTAATATAGATCATAGGTGTAATGTTTGTGCAGTGTGGTCCGTAGAAATGATGGTTAAGTTCCTTGCCCAGAAGGACTTGGCTGGGTCTGACGCGGGGTCAGGCGGTCCGAGACGAAATCGTGGAGCGCCCGGTTCGGCCGGTGGGGGTGCTCCATGTCCCCAGCTGGAGGTGGCGGAGATGGCACCGCCGGCGTGGTTTGGTCCGGCTATGCAGGGTTTTCTGCATAGCGTTCTGCCCACGCTGGTGTCGTCCCTGCTACCAAAGGTTGGGGGGCAGTTTCTCCCCATGCCTGGTACGGATCCTGTCCTCGGACAGGATTCTGGACTGGTTACCGAGGGGGCCGTCTCGTACGGCCCCCTGGCAGTCCCGTCTGGCTTCGTCCAGACGGGTTCTGTCTCTCTGCGGCCACCTCCGGGTGGTCCAGTAGCGGTGGCCGGTCCGTCAGGTGTGGGAGCCGTCCGCCAGGACGGCTCCACGGTTGACTCGTCTAGTGACGGCTCTTCGGAGTCTGAAGACGAGGAGGCCGAGGAGGAGAGGTTGCTGCGGCCCGTGAAGCCGCAGGTGGAGAATATGGAGGTTGATTCCGTCCTGGACGGAACCGGCCTCCATTTGTCTGGTTTGGCGCAAGCCAGGTCAGCGGGTCCGCCTGCGGCTGAGGCCAATCCGTTACCGTGCACCGGTTCCGGGCGGCTTGGTTTGTCACCAGCCGTCACGGGAACGGGTGTGCCGGGCCAGGCGTGGTACTCACCTATCTCGCCTGGTCCGGCAGCCGGACGTGGGGTGCCGTTGGCGCCCATGTCCGGCTACGGTTCCGCGACTGTTACGGGTCCGTACGGTTTTCCATGCGGACCTACCCCATGGACCGGAGTGTTCCATGGGGTGGCGGCGGAACCGTGTGGTAGCGGAGTGCCTGGCGTGTCAGCCGTGGCTCCTTGCCAGGAGGCCGTGGCTGGCAGACCCGTGAGCACGTCAACGGGTGACGTGTTTGCGGGGGTGTCTTCGTCGGAGGTGGCTGGCAGACCCGTGAGCACGTCAACGGGTGACGTGTTTGCGGGGGTGTCTTCGTCGGAGGTAGATTGGTCGGATGCTCTGGCATGGCTAGCCAGGGTTGACCCGTCTGTGGTTTCGGCCACAGCTGATGAAGATGCGCCCCGTCCGTCGGTTGCGTCGATTAGGACAGGGATTTTGCCCGCGGCCCGGATCCAGTCAGTGGGACTGGATCCACGGTTCATAGATTTGTTGGATGCTATTTATAGCAAACAACTAATGACCAAGGGTCAGCTCCCTGCGGCCTCCAGGGAGGTGCGGGAAAGATGTCGTATTCCGCGGGGGGAATACGACAGGTATGGTGTAGTCCCGTCGGTCACGGAGGATGACCGATGGGTATTGGGAGTCCAGAGTGCCGGGTCGGGTGGCCCCGGTCCGGCACTAGTGGTTAAATCCCAAGTACACCAGGAAGAAGTCCTGTCCCTATGTGATGAGGGTGTGAGGGCAGCTATGAGTGCTGTCAACCACTCTTATCGTCTACTTCAGTCGGTGTGGGCTGAAGCGGGGGCAGGCCACCCTGTGCCACCTGTGGTGCTTTCATGTGTTAATGACGGCTTGGTGCTGTCAATGGACGCATTGGCATGGGTGCAAGCGCGAGTGACGAAGTCCAGGAGGCAAATGGTCATTGACCATATGCGTCCGGCTACGGCAGTCAGGGAGCGTCTTCTTGGGACGCCCCTGACAGGGCCTAGCATCTTCGGTGGCCAAGCGCGGGCCATCTTAGAGGACACCGCCAGTATCGCGCAGAATCGGGTAGCGGTAAACCTACAGCTAGAGCTAGTGCGGCAAGCGCATGCACTAGGGCCTGTGGGGAAACCGCTAACGGGACAGCCTTCAAAGAAGCAGAAGAAGCATAAGGGCAAGGCGAAAGCCAGGCCTGTTGCGACTTCTGCTTCAGCTGGGTTTTCAGAGCCGCCGCCGGCGAAGAAGCCCAGGAAGGTTGTAGAGGCACCTACCCTCCCCAATGTTGCTCCTGACTGCCCTAGGGGCGGGAAGGGCAAGGGTAAGGGTAAGGCCTCAAAGGGCGGACAGAAGGGGCCGAAGCGTACCTGAGGGTACGAAAGCTCCCTTCATATCCGCCTGGACCGCGCCTGTGCGACAGGAACAGCGGTGCCAGTTATACCCGTCGTGCCTAGAACGAAATGGTTCTCACTCTCTCTCGTTAAGAAAGGGGGGAGGGGGGGAGGGGGGCGGACTGCGAGCCGGACAACCCCGTTAGACGTCGAGGCGTCTATGGTGGGTGGAAGGCTCATGCGTTTCGTCGAGGCCTGGCGAGGTGGGACGTCAGACAGTCTGGTCCTGGGATGGTTATCCCAGGGTTACATGCCGGAGTGGTGGGACTTTACGCCACAAAATCTGTCTTTGGCACCTGTCTGGACACCCGTACCAAGGGAGCCAGACAAGTTAGAAGCCGTTCAAAAGGAAGTGTCGGGTTTGCTTCTGAAGGGAGCAATAAAACCAGCAAACCGAAACACTCCAGGCTTCTATTCAAACATGTTCCTTGTCCCCAAGAGCACAGGGGGATGGAGACCCATACTCAATCTCAGGCCATTAAATTGGTTTATCCATACGCCTCGGTTCCAGATGGAAACGCCGAGGTCGGTAATGGCGGGATTGAGGAAAGGAGTGGGGTGTGTATCGATCGATCCGAAAGATGCATATTTCCACATTCCTATGAATCGGAGTTGGCACAGGTTTCTGAGATTTGCGTTTCAGAATCAAGTATGGGAGTTTACAGTTCTCCCGTTCGGCCTGTCGACAGCTCCGAGAGTTTTCAGAAGAGTGGTCCTTGCGGTGACAGCGTTTCTCAGAAAAGAGAACGTGGCGCTACACACCTACATAGACGACTGGCTGCTCAAGGCAGACTCGGCAGCCAGGTTGAACGTGGATACTGCTCTGACTCTGAAGTTACTTTCAGATCTAGGCTGGATGGTCAACGAGGAGAAATCCGAGTTGACGCCCACTCAACATTTCGTTTATTTGGGGATGCGATTCGACCTCGAGGAGGGCAGGGTTTACCCGTCAGAGCCCAGAGTGGTGTCTCTGTTAGCCATCCTCAGGAGTTTTCGAGTGGGAAACCACATTCAGGCGAGGCGGTTCCTTCAGATGCTGGGCATGATGGTCTCCATGGAGCAGGTTATCCCGTACGCTGCTCTAATGCGAAGGCCTATCCAGTTGTATCTGATGTCTCTGTGGAAACAGAGAACAGAACCCCTGTCAAAACTGGTGCCAGTTTTGGAGCCGATAATATCGCATCTTCTCTGGTGGAGACAGCGTCAGAATCTCCTATTAGGGGTTTCGCTGCACCTACCCCACCCCCAGCTGTCCGTCTACACGGATGCATCGCTGGAAGGGTGGGGTGCCTGCCTGGGAGAACACCAGGTCTCGGGCACATGGACTCTCCCGGAGAGTCAGCTGCATATCAATCTGTTGGAAATGATGGCAGTGGAACTGGCATTGGAAGAGTTCCTTCCGATGATCAGGGGCAAGCTGATATTGATACGGTCGGACAATTCGACAGTAGTATCATATATAAATCGCCAAGGCGGGACCAGGTCGCCCACCCTGTGCATCAGGGTGTGGCACTTGATTCAATGGTGCAGGAATTACTCGGTTGTTTTGAAAGCAGCTCATATTCCTGGCCGATTGAACATTCTGGCGGATGCTTTGTCTCACAGACAGAGAATTTTGCCAACAGAATGGTCCCTCAACCCTCCGGTTCTGCGACGGATCTTCGAGCATTGGGGCAAACCCAACGTGGAGTTGTTCGCCACAAAGGAAAATGCTCAAATCATGACATATGTCTCGCCGATTCCAGATCCAAATGCCGTCGATACAGACGCTCTGGCGATAAGCTGGAGAGGGATGCACGCTTACGCGTACCCACCCACCATTCTTCTACCGAAGGTATTGGTGAAGGTCAGGGAGGAACCGTGTCTCGTCCTGCTAATAGCGCCGTATTGGCCGAGCAGGGCGTGGTTCACGGATCTTCTAGATCTGCTGGTGGAAAATCCTGTGCAGTTGCCCGAGATTCCGAACATAATCTCCCAGGCCAAGGGATGCTTCCTACACGAGCGTCCCGAAATGTTCAAATTGACTGCGTGGATGTTGTCAAACAACGTTCCACATCGGAAGGATTTTCTCAACAGGCTGCTGATTTCATCGCAGCTGCGAGAAGGAGGTCAACCTTCAAGTCATATAACAACAAGGTTAACAGATTTGCAGACTGGTGTGAAGAAAAGGGTATTGATACCTTTCAATCCACTATTCAGCAAATAGCAGACTTTCTCTGTGAGCTGTTCTTTTCAGGACTAGCTCCCGTCACAGTTGCTGGATACAAGTCAGCTTTGGCATCAGTTATCCCTTGTCTAGCCAACAGGGATAGTCCAGAGGTGGCCCAGTTAAATGTGATGTTGAAGGGAATGAGCAATCTCCGCCCGAGACAACCGATAGTCATTCCAGCCTGGAGTCTATCTTTAGTGCTTAATGTACTGGCCAAGCACCCTTTCGAACCGTTCGTTCGGCTAGTCTAAAGCATTTGACTCTAAAGGCGGTCTTTCTATTGGCAGCTTCCTCAGCTAGAAGGCGCAGTGAGATCCATGCGCTTTCGGCAGAGAGGAACCGATTTATTGTTTCTGGAGAAGGTCTGCGTCTTCTGCCAAGAGCAGAGTTTATGTCAAAGAACCAATCTTTGAGATATCCCGGCAAACCGATCATTATACCGAAGTTAACTAGGTTTGATCGTGATGCCAGTGTCTGGTGCCCGGTCCGTGCTTTGACTAAGTACAAGAAACGGACTGACTCGTTACGGTCGACCAATAGACATCTGTGGATCTGCCATAAAAAGCCTTATGGCGCCGCATCCATGGATACTATCTCTCGTTGGGTGGTCGAATGCATTCAGACTACTCACGAGATGGCGACTGGGCACCAGGTGCAGGGCGTAAGGGCACACGATGTCAGAGGAATAGCCGCCTCGACCGCCCTTTACAATGGTGTTCCGTTAGAGGACATCATGGCCGTTGCACAATGGCACTGTGAGTCCTCATTTACGGATTACTATATGAGGGATGTGTCAGACTCAGCCAATCCACTCGCTTTAGCTGTTTTGAAATGATAGTTAGTGACCACACTGCTTTTCCCCTTTTTTTCACTTCGGTAAGAAAAGAACCTAAAGCAGGCATGGTCAGGCGAGAGGATGTCAACCAGATTGTGTCACTGATGGCCGAACCGGTGAATGGTTGGAGGCGGTACGTCTGAAGTCCTGTTATCATAAGGTAATTCAATAAGTGAGAGTTTTTTGTATTATGTATATGTATCATGTTCATTCATTTTATATATTCATGCTCATTCCCAGGCTAATACATGGAATATGCAGGGAGTAGTTAACCCTCTTGGCATATTGGTGTTTTCAGGCGAGATACATGTTTGTTAGTTCTCTCCCTTTTCTTAGGAGGAAAAAGGGGGGTGGGGGGGGGGCTGTGACGCGAATGTGATTCAGTTCCGTGAACTTGACGGTCCTTTTAGGTCTCGTTAGTCAAGTTTTGAAGTCTAAAATCTTTCTCCAAGGGGCAAAATTAGCATTTATGGCTTGCCCCTTCCCACCAGGTTACTGATCAAATCTGGTGTATATCAGAAGTAACAGAATGGTGAGTATTGATCGAAGGAGAATGCAGGAAATGTCAATTTCCCTTTCTCCGAGATCTAACAATACTCACCATTCTGTTACGGACCCAGCCTCCCAGCCCCACGGAGGCAAGCCATAGTTTTCTCTTGTTTGGTGGCTATGCAAACAATATGAGCTCTATGGTAAACGGGTACTCGGCAGTTGGGAGCCGAGTACCCGGTTCCCAGGAGTCGGTAAAGCTTTCTAAGTCTATAATCCTAGAGCCGCTGTCAAGGCCAGCTGTAGATGAAGTAACAGAATGGTGAGTATTGTTAGATCTCGGAGAAAGGGAAATTGACATTTCCTGCAGTCATTTACTAAGCCAGACATTTTCATTAGCCCCGCATGTTTCGAAGAAGTGTGAATTATGCCCTCCCACCTAGGCATGCATGTGTGTGTGTGCAGAAATTGATTGTAGCGCAACTTCGAAACCGTTTGATAGAATTCAACCAAAATTGGTATGTCAGTTACTCATGATTGCGGAGTACAAGAGGACATTTACCTTTGGATCCTTCGGCAGGGCTGAGGTGTGTGTGTGTGGAAATGTCAAGACATTTATCAAAAGTTCAAAGTGTCGCTAAAAGTGAGGATTTGCGATGATCATCAACTGTCCAATTAATAGAAGCCATATTGCCTGACCATTAAAGTCTTAAAGGGATCAACATTTAATAATAATAATAATAATAATAATAATAATAATAATGATAATAATAATAATAATAATAATAATAATAATGAAGGCCTGTGACGCTCACCTGGACCATTAGCATTTGAAGAATTTAATAATAATAATAATAATATTAAATTTTTTGAAGACCATTACACGCAAGTCTCAACAGTCTGAACATGTACAATAAAAACAAGCATATCATATAATATATAACACAAAGCAGTGACACATACACGTTAACTAAAATGGTGTTTAAATATAAATGTTTTTAGGTTTGATTTAAAATTGTTAAATTTAGTAAAAGATCTCAACTCAAGTGGAAGAGTGTTCCACTGTTTTGGTGCCACTACACTCATGGCGCGGTCACCGTACTGTTTCGATTTAAATAGTCATGATGGATAACTTTCAGAAAATCCAAGATGGCCACCAAAAGAATTGACGACATAGGCTCATTTCACTCATTGATATCGGGCCATTGATTAAGGAGGAGTAGCATTTTAAATGGTTCCACAAAATTTTTGCAAAATCCAAGATGGTTGCCAAAGAAATCGACCAATCAAAATTCTGATTAAAGGTTTTAAAGCATGCAACTGTAGGATCCTTCTAGCCAAATTTGGTTAAAACGCAAACAGTTAAGATCCTGGGTTGTTTTTTTTACAAATTCCGGTATTAGGCATGAAGCAAAATACTGACATGACCGAAGAGAAGATTACATCAATAGGGTCGTTCTAGACAAATATTCTTGCAATCGGTCAGACTGTTAACCCTTTAACACTCATATTAGCCAAAAACGGCTTCAGCACTGGTCTTGAGAAATGTCCATTTGCAGACCAAGAGAAGCCTATTTCTGAAAATTTATGCCATCGAGCCAGTCATTCCAATAGTACATTTCTAAAATAGGCTTATAGACATTTTCTATGAGAAAATTGAAATTTTCTTTAACAAATTCTAGGGTTAAGGGGTTAAGATGTTCACCTAAACATTTGATGAATCAGAGTTCTATCACAATAAGATCCTTTCAGCCAAATTTACTTGAAATCAGTCAAGTTGGTAAGAAAAAGGAGCTGTTTGACAATTTCCGGTAAGTTTTTCATAAAGGTTAGGAATTTCACCCAAAAATTGACAATTCAAAATTTTGAATGGATGTTCTGGAGGCTATCACAATATGATCATTCTAGCCAAATCTGGTTGAAATCGGTCAAGCTGTTTAGGAGAATAAGCGATTTGACAATTTCCGTTAAGTTTTCCATAAAATCTCAGATTTTCACCCAGAAATTTGGAATGGAAATTCTAGTACCTTCAACCATATGATTATTCTAGACAAATCTTGTTGGAGTCATTCAAGCTGTTAATGAGAAGAAGCGATTTGACAACTTCCAGTAAATTTGTCATAAAATGTCAGATTTTCACCCAAAAATTTAACTAATCAATATTCGGATTGAAAGTTCTAGAGCCTATCATCATAGATTCCTTTCAGCTTAATTTGTTTGAAATCATCAAAATGGTAAGAAGAAGTAATTTGACAATTTCCAGTAAATTTTTAATAAAATCTCAGATTTTCACCCCCAAAACTGATGCATCAAAATTCTGAATGGAATTGTTAGAGTATATAAGCATCGGATCCTTTCAGCCAAATTTGGTTGAAATCCGTCAAAATGATAAGGAGAAGAAGCAGTTTAACATTTTATAAAATCTAAGATTTTGACCCAAAAATTGACGAATCAAAATTCTGAATGGAAGTTCTAGAACCGAGAATGATAGGATCCTTTGACTCAAATTTGGTTAATACCTGGCTATTGGTTAAGGAGGAGTAGTGTTTTAAAGCAAAAGTTGATGGATGACAGACGACGGACGGGCAATGCTGGATCCAGGTTGTCTTAACTAGATCACGGCCAAAGTCTGGAAATCTTCTTGCACTGCAAGTTCCTTCATTGTGTTAACATTTGCTCCAAATAGTACTTTGAGAGATACATCTCCAGACTCACAGACAAACACACAGACAGACCTGATAACTACTCTCTGATAACTACTCTCTGATAACTACTCTCTGATAACTACTCTCTTCCCCTTACTGGGCGACGGTAATGGACCATTCCAGGGTTAGCTATGCTCTGCCCATCTCTAGCTATGCTCCACCCGGACCTCGCTCGTGTTGGGATTGATCGATCCCTAAACTCCATAACTATCAATTTCCAGAAAGCTATACAGGTAAGCTGTTAAATAATTTGAAACTAATTTGACTAGGTGCTGTTGCTTCCTGTGGCAGCACCAGCACCCAGTCAAATTAGTTTCAAAATATTTAACAGCTTACACGTTGATGATGGATGGATAAACTGGAAAGGTACATTATTATACTAATTCGTTATTGTGACCTTTCTTTTACAGGTTATGGACTAGGAGAGTATGCTGACGAGAATCCTCATTGTGGAGAGAATTCTCTGATATAAGCATGGCGGCAGCAGCAGCTCATGACCTATTGGATTCCTTGGATGATTGGGTGTCTGTCCGTGAAAACCCATTCCTCGATAATGTCGTACCTCCGAGACTAAGCTTTCTTATTGGCTGGAATGAGATTGAACAGAAAGTTGCTGTGACATGTCGTCATCACAGTCGTGTTGTCAATGACAAAGCCGAGGTTCATGGCCGGTCGGGCATCTTTAGCTGGCAGGAGATTAAAGGTGCACACGACATGCTGTGTCTCATTCAGCCCATGCTCTGGTCGTTTCTCCCAAAGCTTCCGGATGAGCCGTGGGGTGTGTGGCCGTTTATCAGTGCACTACAGACTCCGGATAATATAGATGAAATTTGTGATCAATTAGAGCGGTATTTTTCTATAGCTCTAGAAATATGTAAAGAAAAATTATTAATGTCAGTTTTATTTGAAGAGCATTCTCCGGAAGATTACTTTGAGAATATCAGTGAACTGCGGAAACGCGGGTATGATGAGGCAATTGCGAATGCTGAGGATGAACTTCAAAATGTTCTCTTTCTACGAGATGCCGCCATTAATATGCTTGACATGAAAGATATATACGATCAGGAAGATAAGACGATGTTTAAATTTAACGTAGCCTTAGCGGAGTTATATAATTATCAAATACAACCATTTCTTGACATGCGAGAACTTGCCAAGAACAAACTCAGGGAGGCAAAATCTGTTCTACAGGATGATAATTTAGGGGCACGGCGTAAACTTGAAGCGGCTAAGATGTTCACAGAATGGCAGGAGCATTACGAACAGGCCTTAGACACAATCCAGGAACTGTATATTTCCTATTATAAGAAAACATCTAAAAACATACAAGGTGAGCATTACACTGTAGTAGAAATTATTTACTTGTCTGACTGATTGATACGAGACACCGGATAAAAATTTCAATGGGCCATAAGGTTGGGCCTACTGAAAATTTTGAAAACAATTTGACTGAAAGTCAAACTGTTTTCAAAATATTCAGCATATCCAGAGTTAAAGTCCAGGGAAAATGTTGTCTGCAGAAATTCAGACAGTTAATGATCTGGTGGATTCTCAAATAGCAGTCTTCGTTTTGCTTAGTTAGCATTTTAATGGTCAATTCGGCTTGCTTAAAATAACTGCTCCTGAGAACCTGGGTCAATTAGCTATCCAAGAAAATATTGTTTCGGACAATTTACAGCTGGGATGGCTAGCTCAAGGACAGAGCAAGTCAAGATTGTCACAAATTGACAAAAATAGTTTTCTGTTGGCCTGAAAATGAACCTGTTAAAAAGTTTATATATTAACCAGCTTTGGCCATTAAAAGTTTTAATCTAGAGTAGTCTCTTTTGCTAAATATTCATTAGTCCATTAAGCCTTTAACACAGGCCAGAAACAGCTTCTGCGGAACAAATTTTATTGTTAGTGTGCAGGACGACCAACTTGTCATGATATTCTGTCTGGAAAATAAGCTTGGGTGAGCGCGAGAACCTGCGGTTTGCCCTTTTCGGAGGATTTGTCTCTCTTATTACAGATTTAATAAAACGTTTTCCCTTTTGAACAAGCTTCAGGAGCATGTAAAAAGCTTACCCATGTCTACTCTAAATTTTGGATGTGTGGATGAAAATCTGGATAATTGACAGGACAACTAGAAATCCGGAGGCCTGTTAACCGTTACCACTCTGATGTCAATATTCCATATTTTACTGTGTCAATATCACAGAAACTGGTGTACATTTTTCAACAATTTTGGTGGAAGATGTTGCTGTCTACGACAGCACCATCTCCCACCAAATTTGTTGAAAAATGAACACCAGTTCATTTGATTTAATTTGAAAATTTAAAACTTTGACATCAGAGAAGTAAGGGGTTAATGAATCTGTGCAGTTTTCGGATAAAACTGAAGAGATGGTCACCCTCAAAGTGTTAATATTATCTTACTTATATATAATATTTCAAAATGTGAGGCTAACAATACATTCAGCTCAACATGCTAGATATGTACATGTACTCTACAAAATGATTCCTGGTTTCTGATCGCAATCAGTTTGAAAAAAATTTAACTGGCACAAACTTACACTTGTTAATATCTTCAAGTTAAATTATTTTCCAAATATTCAGTCGGCTCTTGTCAAGAAGATTTAAATTTTTTGCTGGCTGATTGTCTATTTGTGGACCAAGCATCGACTATTCTTAAAAATTTACTATGGAATGACTGACTCTGTTATCATGGCAGTCATTCCAGTAGTTAATTGTCAAAATAGTTGTCTCTTGGCATGCAAATGGACTAAGAGTATTCAAAACTACTGCGGAAGACATTTTTCCCAAACAGCACCGTGAAGGGAAATGATGGCTCTACATCAGGTAGTTATAAGGACGGGTGATTATGAGACCACCTGTTATAAAACTATTGTCATGTGTTATAGCTATCTTATTACAGCCAACCTGTGTTATAAGACACGTCTCTTTAGTGCCAACTAGTGGTGTTTCTGATAGGGCATTGACCATGTTCTCTTCAAGCATAATTATGTAGACATGTGTCATGTTTAAAGAGGATCTCGGATGAGTTATTTTTGCATTTATCACATAAGTTTAGTAAGTTTTCATTAGGAACAAGCGTTAACCCTTTAATGGGCAAATTTTGTCAAGAAAATCTAAATATTTGTTTATTGAAGTCCATTTGGTGGCCAAGAGAAAACTATTTTAGTAAATTTATCTCTAGAATGATTGGATCGGTTATCAAGCCAGTCATTCCAGTGATAAATTTTCAAACATAGTCTTCTCTTGGCCTGCAAATGGACATTCCTCAAAATAACTGCAGAGGCGGCTTTGGCCGGCTTGACCATTAAAGAGTTATGAGAGGTCTAAGTGAGATCTTAATAAATGAGTGTGATAGATTTGTATGGTAAATGTCAATGACTTTGTTTGTGATTCTATTTATCGCGTAAGGAAGGTGTTATTTCAGATTTTCATGTCAACTTCAATGCTATGTTCTTAAAATTTTACATTATTTTTATCACCATGTTAAAAAAAGCATCATCCCTATGTCCGTCCCGCCATCCATCACGCTATCTATGTCCACCTAAGCTGTTGGGTGGACTTCAAACAAGTTTTGTATGTGGGTTGGCCATATGATTGTGCTTTGCAAGATGACATTAATTAATATTTGGCTCTGCCTCCCAGGGGTCAGCGGGTGGGGCCAAATGTTCAAATATCCTAAAACCTCTCCGTTACACTATCTCCTCCCAAACCATTGTGTGGAATTCAAACGAACTTCATCTGTCAGTTACCCATATGATTTCAGAGTGCATAAGGACACTTAGATTTGGCTCTGTCCCCAGTGGTTTGGGGTTGGGTAAAAAAGGTCAAGAAATTGATTTGAAGCAACTCCTCCGAAACCATTGGATCGATTAAACCAAATTTGATATGTGAGCTATGTATCAATGAGGACATTTACAATTTGTCTCCGCCCCCACGGGTTGGTGTATGGTTGGAGTGGGTCAGACATTTGTCAAAGCGGTGAATGTGGCGATTTGCGATGATGCCTCATCGACCGAGCAAATCTAGGTGTTTATTCCTGTATCGCTTTACTAAGTATGAGAGTTTTTACAAATTTGCAACAACATATAGTGATTTAAGCACAACATCATGTGATGAAGAATAGTGATAAACATAACATCATGTGATGAAGAATTACAATTATTTTTGATTGTTTGATTGGTGTGTTTCATTGATGTGCATCATAGTGTTTCTTGGCTTAAATCGTACAAGTTTACGTCGCTAGCACATGACTTTCTTAGTGCCTAGTGGCAGATAGAATGAAATATAATGCTTTAATTAATGTTCTGAAGTGGAGTATAAGCTTGTTTATAACATGTCATGAATATAACATAAATACTTTCTCTTGCAGGTGTCATAAATCTAACATTATACCTTCTATTGCAGGTGTCATAAATCTAACATTATACCTTCTATTGCAGGTGTCATAATCTAACTTTATACCCTCTCGTACAGATGTCATGAATCTAACATTATACCTTCTCTTGCAGGTATCATAAATCTAACATTATACCTTCTCTTGCAGGTATCATAAATCTAACATTATACCTTCTATTGCAGCTGTCATAAATCTAACATTATACCTTCTATTGCAGGTATCATAAATCTAACATTATACCTTCTCTTGCAGGTATCATAAATCTAACATTATACCTTCTATTGCAGGTGTCATAAATCTAACATTATACCTTCTATTGCAGGTGTCATAAATCTAACATTATACCTTCTCTTGCAGGTGTCATAAATCTAACATACCTTCTCTTGCAGGTGTCATAAATCTAACATTATACCTTCTGTTACAGGTGTCATAAACCTAACATTATACCTGCTATTACAGGTGCGTGAAATCTAACATTATACCTTCTATTACAGGTGCGAGAAATCTAACATTATACCTTCTATTACAGGTGCGAGAAATCTAACATTATACCTTCTCTTATGGGTATGAGAAATCTAACATTATACCTTCTATAACAGGTGTGAGAAATCTAACATTATACCTTCTCTTGCAGGTGTCATAAATCTAACATACCTTCTATTACAGTTGTGAGAAACCTAACATTATACCATCTCTTACAGGTGTGAGAAATCCAACATACCTTCTCTTACAGGTGTGGGAAATCTAAGGTTATACCTTCTGGTATAGGTGTGAGAAATCTAACATTATACCTTCTCTTACAGGTGTGAGAAGTCTAACATTATACCTTCTCTTACAGGTGTGAGAAATCGTATGTTGGAAGATCAAAGACAATATGGGAAGAATGCATTTGATATTATTGGGGAGGAGAGACTATTAAGGTAAGGCTTAGCACCATCATTTCCAGTCTCTGATTTTGATCTGAAGGAAAAACCGAATGAAGAGATAATGAGTAGAATACAGCTCATAAATAAGTTAAAATGTTTCCAAAACAATTTAACAGAAACATGATAATTACCAGGTAGGACAATTTTGAAAACAATGTAAAAAATGTTCTATTGAATATTTTGGACTTATTTTGATTAGGTAGCTATTGTCTGCTTTTGGCATATTAGGCAGCACTGGCTTGCAATCTAATTAAGTCCAACATGGTGTAATTCAACAATACATCTTACTGTGTTTTGGAAACAAGTTAAGTTATTTCTGAGCTGTACTATCAAAGCCATTAGCCCTTTAACACTCATATCAGCCAAAAATGGCTTCTTCAGTGGTCTAGAGAAATGTCCATTTGTAGACCAAGAGAAGACTATTTTTGAAACTTTACCACTGGAATGACTGGCTCAATAACCGAGCCAGTCATTTCAGTGGTACATTTTTAAAAATACCCTTCTCTTGGTCTGCAAATGGACATTTTCTATGAGGAAATTGAAATTTTCTTGGATAAATTCAATGGTTAAATGGAATAGGATTTTTTATTTATTTTAGTGGTCTATATGTTAACACTTTAATGATTAAGATTTGTCAGGAAAATTAAAAATTTTGGTGAATATCATGTAATAAATGTCAATTTGTAAGCCAAGAGAGTATTACTTTTAAAGACCTACAACTACAATGACTGGCTCGTTAACAAGCCATTCCATTCAAGCAGTAAAATTTCCAAATAGTTTTCCCTTGTCCTACTGATGGTCATTTCTCAAGTCCCCTGCAAAGGCTTGTTTTGGCCATTGAAATCTTGAACTAGCTCAGCTCAATCCACTCCCTGAATCTCAATTTTCCGAAAACTCTACATGTAAGCTGTTGAATATTTTGAAACTAATTTGACTCAGTGGTGTATGATGACAACAACAGCAGCAGCACCCAGTCATGCCAGTCAAATTATTTTCTAAATATTCAATAGCTTATCTATAGAGTTTTCTGGAAATTGAGATTCAGGAAGTTCAGGGTTCGATCGATCCCAACATGGGCAAAGTGTGGGCGGATCGTTGCTAGAGATGGGTGTGTCATAGCTAAAACTGGATTAACCCAATACTCTAAGTGGCTGCCATCACAATCATAACATGACATATATACCTCTGTCATGGAGCTTGACAAGTCTGTCAAGTGTATGAATTGTTTGTCTTTGGTAAATTTACAATTCGAAAAAACATTCCTTTGAATATTTTGAAACTAATTTGACTGGAAGTTGTTGCTGCCATAGGCAGCAAAAGTGCCCAGATAATTTAGTTTAAAAATGCTCAACAACTTACAGGCCGGTATAGTTTTTTGGAAATTGAGATTCAGGGTGCGCAGTGTTCAATTAATCCCAACACAAGCAAAACATGGGTGTAGCTTAGGTAGAGATAGGTGGGGCTTGGCCAAAAGTGGATTCATCCCTTCTACAGAGAGGATGGTAACTGTCATGTCCATCTCGTACGCTGACTATGGCGTGTGCAATATAAAAGAATTCATTGATATTGAACACTGTTAACTGAAGACTTCAGTCACAAATACATGCTGATTATGACAGCGATATAACATGATGGAAGCTACAAAATATGGATGTAACTCGCCTGCCAATCTGTCCACATAACATCTTTTATCCTGATTCTGATGCTAACAATAACCACCAGATATTGCACACACCCTCCTTCCCACTTTTGTCACGTTTCCTTTTAATTTCAAATTTTTCGCTGCATCAAGACCAAAATTAGGGATCCCTTATGACCTTATCAGCTTTTCATCTTTTAAAATTAGAGTAAAATTAGATCAGAAGTCATAAGGTTACAGCTGCAGAGAGGCAGGCAGGCAGGCAGGCAGGCAGGCAGGCATGCCCAAATGTAATGCCCTCTTCCCCTTGCGGGACAAGAAACAGTTGCGGAGAGACAGACAGACAGATATGCCCAAATGCTCTTCCCTTACAGGACAAGAAACAGCTGTGAACAGACAGACATGCCGAAATGCAACACCCTATTAAGCCAAACAAAATAATATATATGCTCCTGATTACATGGCCCCAAAAATTCAGGTAGGTAGGTAGAGAATATTTCTTTGCTTGGGGTTTCTTTTACCATGTTTTTGATAAATATTATGGTAGAAAATATGATAAAAATACTGAAAATTCAATAAATCCAGCAGTCCTAATTTTCTGCATGAAAATATTGAGGTAGCAACGTTTTTGGGGCAAGTAGGTCTCAGCTATTTTTGCAGGTAGGTAGGGAATAGGAAACATACATGATAAAATTATTTTAGGCCTTATGAGGAAAGGGTAATAGACCATTTGTAATGATAGAATATTAACAAATATAATTGTTATTATATAGGCTTGAGGAGGATTACTGTCTCGAGAGATTACAGTTGTTGCATAATATCAAGAAACAACAGATTCAAGAACGAGACATCGTTAAGGAAAAGGTGAGTCGGCTAAATTAACACCTTCAATGTCCTGCATATATTCTCTTGATTACTTAATGCTTACCACTCTGATGTCAAAACATTAAGTTTTAAAACTAAATTAAAAGATGAACTGGTGTTTATTTTTCAAGAAATTTGGTGGAAGATGGTGCTGTCGTAGACCGCAACATCTTCCACCAAAATTGTTGAAAGATTTACACCAGTTTCATTGCTATTGTCACAGTAAAAGATAGAATATTGACATCAGAGTGGTAAGGGTTAAAAGATAAACTGAATACGTCTGTAATGACATTTACACTTTATCTCAATTTCAATGATCATATATATACCGTTAATATGGACTGGATATTTTATTTGACTGGACGCTGTCATGAATGTTGGCAGCAGCTTCAAGTCAAATAACAGCAATCATAGATTGCAAAATCTCATCCTCACAGATTTTCCTGATTGTTCAGATCATGAGCAAAGTTGTGGAAGCCAAGCATGCTGTCACATATCTTGTGGAACCCTAGTGTGCGGTCACCTGTACTTTGTGGAACCCAAGTGTGCTGTCATATGTATCTTGTGGAACCCTAGTGTGTGGTTACCAGTACTTTCTTGTGGACCCCAAGTGTGCTGTCACATATCTTGTGGAACCCTAGTGTGCGGTCACCTGTACTTTCTTGTGGAACCCAAGTGTGCTGTCATATGTATCTTGTGGAACCCTAGTGTGTGGTTACCAGTACTTTCTTGTGGACCCCAAGTGTGCTGTCACATATCTTGTGGAACCCTAGTGTGCGGTCACCTGTACTTTCTTGTGGAACCCAAGTGTGCTGTCATATGTATCTTGTGGAACCCTAGTGTGTGGTTACCAGTACTTTCTTGTGGAACCCAAGTGTGCTGTCACATATCTTGTGGAACCCTAGTGTGCGGTCACCTGTACTTTCCTGTGGAACCCAAGTGTGCTGTCACATATCTTGTGGAACACTAGTGTGCGTCACCTGTACTTTCTTGTGGAACCCAAGTGTGCTGTCATATGTATCTTGTGGAACCCTAGTGTGTGGTTACCAGTACTTTCTTGTGGCACCCTAGTGTGCTGTCACATGTATCTTGTGGAACCCTAGTGTGTGGTCCCCTGTAGTTTCTTGTGGAACCCAAGTGTGCTGTCACATGTATCTTGTGGAACCCTAGTGAGCGGTCACCTGTACTTTGTTGTGTAACCAAAGTGTGCTGTCACATGTATCGTGTGGAACCCTAGTGTGCGGTCACCTGTACTTGTGGAACCCAATGGTGCTGTCACATATCTTGTGGAACCCTAGTGTGCGGTCACCTGTACTTTGTGAAACCAAAGTGTGCTGTCACATGTATCTTGTGGAACCCAAGTGTGCGGTCACCTGTACTTTCTTGTGGAACCCAAGTGTGCAGTCACCTGTACTATCTTGTGGAACACTAGTGTGTGGTCACCTATACTTTCTTGTGGAACCCTAGTGTGCAGTCACCTGTACTTTCTTGTGGAACACTAGTGTGCAGTCACCTGTACTATCTTGTGGAACACTAGTGTGTGGTCACCTGTACTTTCTTGTGGAACCCTAGTGTGCAGTCACCTGTACTTTCTTGTGGAACCCTAGTGTGCGGTCACCTGTACTATCTTGTGGAACCCTAGTGTGCGGTCACCTGTACTTTCTTGTGGAACCCTAGTGTGCGGTCACATGTACTATTTTGTGGAACCAAAGTGTGCGGTCACCTGTACTATCTTGTGGAACCCTAGTGTGTGGTCACCTGCACTTTCTTGTGGAACCCTAGTGCGCGGTCACCTGTCCATTCTAGTGGAACCCTAGTGTGCCGTCACATGTGCAATCTAGTGGAACCCTAGTGTGTGGTCACCTGTACTTTCTTGTGGAACCCTAGTGTGCGGTCACCTGTACTTTCTTGTGGAACCCTAGTGTGCGGTCACCTGTACTATCTTGTGGAACCCTAGTGTGCGGTCACCTGTACTTTCTTGTGGAACCCTAGTGTGCGGTCACATGTACTATTTTGTGGAACCCAAGTGTGCGGTCACCTGTACTATCTTGTGGAACCCTAGTGTGTGGTCACCTGCACTTTCTTGTGGAACCCTAGTGCGCGGTCACCTGTCCATTCTAGTGGAACCCTAGTGTGCCGTCACATGTGCAATCTAGTGGAACCCTAGTGTGTGGTCACCTGTACTTTCTTGTGGAACCCTAGTGTGCGGTCACCTGTACTTTCTTGTGGAACCCTAGTGTGCGGTCACCTGTACTATCTTGTGGAACCCTAGTGTGCGGTCACCTGTACTTTGTTGTGAAACCAAAGTGTGCTGTCACATGTATCTTGTGGAACCCAAGTGTGCGGTCACCTGTACTTTCTTGTGGAACCCAAGTGTGCAGTCACCTGTACTATCTTGTGGAACCCTAGTGTGTGGTCACCTGTACTTTCTTGTGGAACCCTAGTGTGCGGTCACCTGTACTATCTTGTGGAACCCTAGTGTGCGGTCACCTGTACTTTCTTGTGGAACCCTAGTGTGCGGTCACATGTACTATTTTGTGGAACCCATGTGTGCGGTCACCTGTACTATCTTGTGGAACCCTGGTGTGTGGTCACCTGCACTTTCTTGTGGAACCCTAGTGCGCGGTCACCTGTCCATTCTAGTGGAACCCTAGTGTGCCGTCACATGTGCAATCTAGTGGAACCCTAGTGTGTGGTCACCTGTACTTTCTTGTGGAACCCTAGTGTGTGGTCATTTGTACTTTCTTGTGGAACCCTAGTGTGTGGTCACCTGTACTATCTTGTGGAACCCTAGTGTGCGGTCACCTGTACTTTCTTGTGGAACCCTAGTGTGTGGTCACCTGCACTTTCTTGTGGAACCCTAGTGCGCGGTCACCTGTCCATTCTAGTGGAACCCTAGTGTGCCGTCACATGTGCAATCTAGTGGAACCCTAGTGTGTGGTCACCTGTACATTCTTGTGGAACCCTAGTGTGTGGTCATTTGTACTTTCTTGTGGAACCCTAGTGTGTGGTCACCTGTACTATCTTGTGGAACCCTAGTGTGCGGTCACCTGTACTTTCTTGTAGAACCCAAGTGTGCGGTCACCTGTACATTCTAGTGTTAAACTTTGAGTCAAGTCGGACCAATACTTTACAATATATCCATATATCCTGAATTTCCAATCTGGGTCCATGTTTTTTATCCAGATGTCTGGAAATCTATTTGCATGATAATAATCTGTGTTGTGTTAAAATTTGTGCCAAATCAGATCCGTTGTTTTTTTGGGTAAACAAATAGACAGATTGAGTAGAAATTTAGAACTTTCTTGACAAATTTTGATTATTAATTTGCGAATTATCAAAATTATTTGAACAATAAATAATGCAGATTTAAGGTTTTACATTGGATTGTAACTTGCCTTGCCCTTGTAATGGACCTTTCCATTTTTAGCTGTGCCCCGCCCACCTCTAGCTAAGCTCCACCCACACCGCGCCGTGTTGGGATTGATCGATCCCCAAATGCCCTAGCTATCAATTTCCTGAAAACTATACAGAAGCTGTTGAATATTTTGTAACTAATTTGACTGGGCGCGCCCAGTCAAATTAGTTTCAAAATATTCAACAGAATATTTATTAAATAGTAAAAGCAAACAATTTGTACAACAACGCATAGACCGTCTTCAAATATGCATTCGTGACATACTTATCAACGTCATTCAGTTTAGACATGTTAGGAGTAATATGACAATAAAAGGGCATATACTTGTGTTAGCCATTTCACGATGAAGCCGGCGAAAACCATCCCATAATGTGCTCTAGAGGAATGGCCATTCGCAGGCCAAGAGAAGACTATTTTTGAAAACTTATCACTGGAATGACTGGCTCGGTAACCGAGCCAGTCATTCCAGGAGTAAAGCTTCAAAAATTATATTCTCTCGGCCTGCAAACGGACATTCACTGAACAAATATTTGTATATTCTTGACTAAATTTAGCCATTAAAGTGTTACATCTAATATTGTGTGAAGCTTTGATTCATGCATGTCACATAAAGCACCCATATAATCATTAGCTTTATTGTAATGTATTATAATAATAGTGGTTCAGAAACAGGCTTTTGATACCTTGTATAGCAACATTCATTTCACTGTTTAGAGAAAACATAGTCTTCATGCTAAAAGTAATGAACAATGAAAGCAAGATTATCGAACCAGTCATTCCAGTGATAAATTTTCAGAAAATAGTCTTCAGGAGATTAACCCTTTAACACTCAAATTAGTTTTAAAAAATTTAAATTTTCTCTTAGAAAATCTTCATATATTGAAGAACAGATTATTTTAGAAAATTTTTCACTAGAATGACTGGCTCGGTTATCGAGCCAGTCATTACAGTGATAAATTTTCTAAAGTAGTCTTCTCTTGGTCTGCAAATGGGCATTAATTTGATCAAGACCACTACACAAGCTATTTTTGTCCAGCGCTTGTGTTAAAGTGTTACACCGTGAGAGGGAGGCGGGTTTGTAACATATCTGGATGCCTGACAAGGCTGGCAAAAATCAGCAGGACAAGCGTCTATAAGTTATCTTGCTACTCAACAAGGGTGGCACAGATTATTTAATGGTACTAATAAAGTGATTTTATTATGCAAAAAGTTATCCAGCTGTATACAACATAGTCACGCATGACTGAACATTTATATCAAAATGTCTGGTACTGTGACTCAATGGACCGTTCCGGTTTTAGCTATGCCCCGCCCATCTCCAGTTAAGCTCCACCCACACCTCGCTCGTGTTGGAATCGCTCGATCTCTGAACACCATGACCATCAATTTCCCAAAAAATACACAGGTAAGCTGTTGAATATTTTGAAACTAATTTGTCTGGATGTTGTTGCTGCCTATGGCGGCAACAGCACCCAGTCAAATTAGTTTCAAAATATTCAACAGCATGATTATTAAATAGCAAAGAATTACAAAGACATACAATTCATACAACGTGTCAGACTATTTGAGATTTGATGACGGTCTATATGGAACCCTTTGTGACGTAATGATTATGACGTCATCATACACACGCTGAGCTGATTATGACGTCATATGAGGTCTGATGATGAATGGATATTCTGGGAAGGTGAATTAACATTATATGACGTGTGTTTGTTAAAGATATCTAGTACGGTTAGTTTAATTGCAGCAGTTTAACCCTTTAATGGTCAAGCCGGCCAAAACTGGCCTCTACAGTGGTGTTGAGGCATGTCCATTTACAGACCAAAAGAAGACTGTTTTTGAAAATTTACCACTGGGATGCCTGGCTCGATAACGGAGCCGGTCATTCCAGTGGTAAATTTTCAAAAATAGTCTTGTTACCCTGCTAATAGTCACTCAAAAGGGAAATATTTATATTTTCTTGACCAAATTTGACCAGTAAGGGGTTAAAATCATGCTGATATTTGGACAATAATTTGACTAAAAGCGGGTTTTACAATAGGCACCAACAACATCAGTCAAATCGTTTTCAAAATATTTAACGCACGTCATTTCTCCTTCGATCAATACTCACCATTCTGTTACTTCTGATATACAGCTGGCTCTGACAGCGGCTCTAGGACTATAGACTTAGAAAGCTTTACCGACTCCTGGGAACCGGGTACTCGGCTCCCAACTGCCGAGTACCCGTTTACCATAGAGCTCATTCTTGTTTGCATAGCGACAAGAGCAATACATGCTTTTTGCATTAAGGATTTTAGTGTTTTAAAATAATCTAAGTCTTTAATCAGTGATAGTTTGTGTGTTCTGAAAGGATTAACTAAGGACTATGGAGAATACCGCCCAAGAAAACCAGGTTGTATTGTTCTTTATTATCCATAGTTAAAAGACTTAGGTCTCTAAATTTCGTTGTGTCGCATGTTCCAATTTCTGTCCCCATAGAATCTGGGACGTGTGCTAACAACGATATATGCCAGACGATCGCCTTCTTTAAACCCCAACAGGCGATCGGCAGATATGAAAATAGGTGTTTGCTACAGTATTTCTAACACGAATATCGGCTGACGTCGTTCTCCGTAGAATCCGAGCGGGTGACGTCACACCCGGTCGCTCGGATGTTTATGTGAAGGAAAATTTTTCATTAATTCGCGCATCTTATTCTGGGTGCTGCGTACTAAAAATGGTACCGGAAACTTTAGAATGATCAAGTTTACGTGTGATCACGATCGGTTTGCAATGATCGGTGGTTTCAAAATTCTTGAGTAGATGTGTGGTCTGCGGTTTTACCGTGTGAGACAGCAGTTTTGTTATACATTTTGTTGTTTTCTTCACATATCGTGCTGCGTTCGTTAGGAGTATAATTTATATTGATTAGTAAATATACCCTGAATGCTATGCGATATGATTCCTGGAGCCGTTACACATCCTGGAGGATCTATTATGGGTGTGTTGTGCCCGCCGCGTACTTGTCGTCATAATCAATGCGATCGTTGTTGTAACGTGGCGGGGTGGGGTGCGGGGAGGTTACGGTTAATTTATGAGTCAAATTATTTGAAAATTAATTGTCTGCCTTCCATCCGGGTCTCGTTCCGCTTGTTTATTGTAGGTTTGTGCTTATTTTATAGGCCAAGCCAGCCCCGCCATCATGTGACGACTGCCATAAGTTTGTCCGTGTAATGTTCAAGGACCATGTCTGTTTTATGTGTGCCCTGTGTAATATAGATCATAGGTGTAATGTTTGTGCAGTGTGGTCCGTCGAAACGATGGTTAAGTTCCTTTCCCAGAAGGACTTGGCTGGGTCTGACGCGGGGTCAGGCGGTCCGAGAGTAAATCGTGGAGCGCCCGGTTCGGCCGGTGCGGGTGCTCCACGTCCCCAGCTGGAGGTGGCGGAGATGGCACCGCCGGCGTGGTTTGGTCCGGCTCTGCAGGATTTTTCTGCATAGCGTTCTGACCACGCTGGTGTCGTCCCTGCTACCAAAGGTTGGGGGGCAGTTTCTCCCCATGCCTGGTACGGATCCTGTCCTCGGACAGGATTCTGGACTGGTTACCGAGGGGGCCGTCTCGTACGGCCCCCTGGCAGTCCCGTCTGGCTTCGGCCAGACGGGTTTCTGTTTCTCTGCGGCCACCTCCGGGTCCGTCAGGTGTGGGAGCCGTCCGCCAGGACGGTTCCACGGTTGACTCGTCTAGTGACGACTCTTCGGAGTCTGAAGACGAGGAGGCCGAGGAGGAGAGGTTGCTGCGGCCCGTGAAGCCGCAGGTGGAGAATATGGAGGTTGATTCCGTCCTAGACGGATCCGGCCTCCATTTGTCTGGTTTGGCGCAAGCCAGGTCAGCGGCTCCGCCTGTGGCTGAGGCAAATCCGTTACCGTGCACCGGTTCCGTGCGGCTTGGTTTGGCACCAGCCGTCACGGGAACGGGTGTGCCGAGCCGGGCGTGGTACTCACCTATCTCGCCTGGTCCGGCAGTCGGACGTGGGGTGCCGTGGGCGCCCGTGTCCGGCTATGGTTCCGCGACTGCTACGGGTCCGTACGGTTTTCCGTGTGGACCTACCCCATGGACCGGAGTGTTTCATGGGGTGGCGGCGGAACCGTGTGGTACCGGAGTGCCTGGCGTGTCAGCCGTGGCTCCTTGCTGGGAGGCCGTGGCTGGCAGACCCGTGAGCACGTCAACGGGTGACGTGTTTGCGGGGGTGTCTTCATCGGAGGTAGATTGGTCAGATGCTCTGGCGTGGCTAGCCAGGGTTGACCCGTCTGTGGTTTCGGCCACGGCCGATGAAGATGCACCCCGTCCGTCGGTTGCGTCGATCAGGACGGGGATTTTGCCCGCGGCCCGGATCCAGTCAGTGGGACTGGATCCACGGTTCATAGAATGGTTGGATGCTATTTATAGCAAACAACTGATGACCAAGGGTCAGCTCCCTGCGGCCTCCAGGGAGGTGCGGGCAAGATGTCGTATTCCGCGGGGGGAATACGACAGGTATGGTGTAGTCCCGTCGGTCACGGAGTGACCGATGGGTACTGGGCGTCCAGAGTGCCGTGCCGGGTCACCCGGTCCGGCACTTGTGGACAAGTCTCAGGTACACCAGGAAGAAGTCCTGTCCCTAGCGATGAGGGTGTGAGGGCAGCGATGAGCGCTGTCAACCACTCTTATCGTCTCCTTCAGTCGGTGTGGGCTGAAGCGGGGCAGGCCACCCTGTGCCACCTGTGGCGCTTTCATGTGTCAATGACGGCCTGGTGCTGTCGATGGACGCATTGGCAAGGGTGCAAGCGCGTGTGACGAAATCCAGGAGGCAAATGGTCATTGACCATATGCGTCCGGCTACGGCAGTCAGGGAGCGTCTCCTTGGGACACCCCTGACAGGGCCTAGCATCTTCGGTGGCCAAGCGTGGGCCATCTTAGAGGATACCGCCAGTATCGCGCAGAATCGGTTAGCGGTAAACCTACAGCTAGAGCTAGTGCGACAAGCGCATGCACTAGGGCCTGTGGGGAAACCGCTAACGGGACAACCTTCAAAGGAGCAGAAGAAGCATAAGGGCAAGGCGAAAGCTAGGCCTGTTGCGACTTCTGCTTCAGCTGGGATTTCAGAGCCGCCGCCGGCGAAGAAGCCCAGGAAGGTTGTAGAGGCGCCTACCCTCCCCAATGTTGCTCCTGACCGCCCTAGAGGTGGGAAGGGCAAGGGGAAGGGTAAGGGTAAGGCCTCAAAGGGCGGACAGAAGGGGCCGAAGCGTACCTGAGGGTACGAAAGCTCCCTTCATATCCGCCTGGACCGCGCCTGTGTGACAGGAACAGCGGTGCCAGTTATACCCGTCGTGCCTAGAACGAAATGGTTCTCTCTCTCTCTCGTTAAGAAAGAGTGGGGGGGCGGACTGCGAGCCGGACAACCCCGTTAGACGTCGAGGCGTCTATGGTGGGTGGAAGGCTCATGCGTTTCGTCGAGGCCTGGCAAGGTGTGACGTCAGACAGTCTGGTCCTGGGATGGTTATCCCAGGGTTACATGCCGGAGTGGTGGGACTTTCCACCACAAAATCTGTCTTTGGCACCTGTCTGGACACCCGTACCAAGGGAGCCAGACAAGTTAGAAGCCGTTCAAAAGGAAGTGTCGGGTTTGCTTCTGAAGGGAGCAATAAATCCAGCAAATCGAAACACTCCAGGCTTCTATTCAAACATGTTCCTTGTCCCCAAGAGCACAGGGGGATGGAGACCCATACTCAATCTCAGGCCATTAAATTGGTTTAGCCATACGCCTCGGTTCCAGATGGAAATGCCGAGGTCGGTAATGCGGGATTGAGGAAAGGAATGTGGTGTGTATCGATCGATCTGAAAAATGCATATTTCCACATTCCTATGAATCGGAGTTGGCACAGGTTTCTGAGATTTGCGTTTCAGAGTCAACTATGGGAGTTTACAGTCTCCCGTTTGGCCTGTCGACAGCTCCGAGGGTTTTCACAAGAGTGGTCCTTGCGGTGACAGCGTTTCTCAGAAAAGAGAACGTGGCGCTACACACCTACATAGACGACTGGCTGCTTAAGGCAGACTCGGCAGCCAGGTTGAACGTGGATACTGCTCTGACTCTGAAGTTACTTTCAGATCTAAGCTGCATAGTCAACGAGGAGAAATCCGAGTTGACGCCCACTCAACGTTTCGTTTATTTGGGGATGCGATTCGACCTTGAGGAGGGCAGGGTTTACCCATCAGAGCCCAGAGTGGTGTCTCTGTTAGCCATCCTCAAGAGTTTTCGAGTGGGAAACCACATTCAAGGCGAGGCGGTTCCTTCAGATGCTGGGCATAATGGTCTCCATGGAGCAGGTTATCCCGTACGATGCTCTAATGCGAAGACCTATCCAGTTGTATCTGATGTCTCTGTGGAAACAGAGAACAGAACCCCTGTCAAAACTGGTGCCAGTTTTGGAGCCGATAATATCGCATCTGCTATGGTGGAAACAGCGTCAGAATCTCCTAATAGGGGTTTCGCTGCACCTACCCCAACCCCAGCTGTCCGTTTACACGGATGCATCGCTGGAAGGGTGGGGTGCCTGCCTGGGAGAACCAGGTCTCGGGCACATGGACTCTCCCGGAGAGTCAGCTGCATATCAATCTGTTGGAAATGATGGCAGTGGAACTGGCGTTGGAAGAGTTCCTTCCGATGATCAGGGGCAAGGTGATATTGATACGGTCGGTCAATTCGACAGTAGTATCATATATAAATCGCCAAGGCGGGACCAGGTCGCCCACTCTGTGTATCAGGGTGTGGCACTTGATTCAATGGTGCAGGAATTACTCGGTTGTTTTGAAAGCAGCTCGTATTCCTGGCCGATTGAACATTCTGGCGGATGCTTTGTCTCGCAGACAGAGAATCCTGCCAACAGAATGGTCCCTCAACCCTCCAGTTCTGCGACGGATCTTCGAGCATTGGGGCAAACCCAACGTGGACTTGTTCGCCACAAAGGAAAATGCTCAAATCATGACATATGTCTCGCCGATTACAGATCCAAATGCCGTCGATACAGACGCTCTGGCGATAAGCTGGAGAGGGATGCACGCTTACGCGTACCCACCCACCATTCTTCTACCGAAGGTTTTGGTGAAGGTCAGGGAGGAACCGTGTCTGGTCCTGCTAATAGCGCCGTATTGGCCGAGCAGGGCGTGGTTCACGGATCTTCTAGATCTGCTGGTGGAAAATCCTGTGCAGTTGCCCGAGATTCCGAACATAATCTCCCAGGCCAAGGGACGCTTCCTACACGAGCGTCCCGAGATGTTCAATGACTGCGTGGATGTTATCAAACAACGTTCCACGTCGGAAGGCTTTTCTCGACAGGCTGCTGATTTCATCGCGGCTGCGAGAAGTAGGTCAACCTTCAAGTCATATAACAACAAGGTTAACAGATTTGCAGACTGGTGTGAAGAAAAGGGTATTGATACCTTTCAATCCACTATCAGCAAATAGCAGACTTTCTCTGTGAGCTGTTCTTTTGAGGACTAGCTCCCGTCACAGTTGCTGGATACAAGTCAGCTTTGGCATCATTTATCCCTTGTCTAGCCAACAGGGATAGTCCAGAGGTGGCCCAGTTAAATGTGATGTTGAGGGAATGAGCAATCTCCGACCGAGACAACCGGTAGTCATTCCAGCCTGGAGTCTATCTTTAGTGCTTAATGTACTGGCCAAGCACCCTTTCGAACCGTTGCGTTCGGCTAGTCTAAAGCATTTGACTCTAAAGGCGGTTTTTCTATTGGCAGCTTCCTCAGCTAAAAGGCGCAGTGAGATCCATGCGCTTTCGGCAGAGAGGAACCGATTTATTGTTTCTGGAGAAGGTCTGCGTCTTCTGCCAAGAGCAGAGGTTATGTCAAAGAACCAATCTTTGAGATATCCCGGCAAACCGATCATTATACCGAAGTTAACTAGGTTTGATCGTGATGCCAGTGTCTGGTGCCCGGTCCGTGCTTTGACTAAGTACAAGAAACGGACTGACTCGTTACGGTCGAACGATAGACATCTGTGGATCTGCCATAAAAAGTCTTATGGCGCCGCATCCATGGATACTATCTCTCGTTGGGTGGTCGAATGCATTCAGACTACTCACGAGATGGCGACTGGGCACCAGGTGCAAGGCGTAAGGGCAGACAATGTCAGAGGAATAGCCGCCTCGACCGCCCTTTACAATGGTGTTCCGTTATAGGACATCATGGCCGTTGCACAATGGCACTGTGAGTCCTCATTCACGGATTACTATATGAGGGATGTGTCAGACTCAGCCAATCCACTCGCTTTAGCTGTTTTGAAACGATAGTTAGTGACCACACTGCTTTTCCCCTTTTCTCACTTCGGTAAGAAAAGAACCTAAAGCAGGCATGGTCAGGCGAGAGGATGTCAACCAGATTGTGTCACTGATGGCCGAACCGGTGAATGGTTGTAGGCGGTACGTCTGAAGTCCTGTTATCATAAGGTAATTCAACAAGTGAGAGTTTTTTGTATTATGTATATGTATCATGTTCATTCATCGTATATATTCATGCTCATTCCCAGGCTAATACAAGCGATATGCAGGGAGTAGTTAACCCTCTTGGCATATTGGTGTTTTCAGGCGAGATACATGTTCGTTAGTTCTCTCCCTTTTCTTAGGAGGAAAAAGGGGGGGGAGCTGTGACGCGAATGTGATTCGGTTCCGTAAACTTGACGGTCCTTTTTAGGTCTCCGTTAGTCAAGTTTGAAGTCTAAAATCTTTCTCCAAGGGGCAAAATTAGCATGTATGGCTTGCCCCTTCCCACCAGGTTACTGATCAAATCTGGTGTATATCAGAAGTAACAGAATGGTGAGTATTGATCGAAGGAGAATGCAGGAAATGTCAATTTCCCTTTCTCCGAGATCTAACAATACTCACCATTCTGTTACGGACCCAGCCTCCCAGCCCCACGGAGGCAAGCCATAGTTTTCTCTTGTTTGGTGGCTATGCAAACAATATGAGCTCTATGGTAAACGGGTACTCGGCAGTTGGGAGCCGAGTACCCGGTTCCCAGGAGTCGGTAAAGCTTTCTAAGTCTATAGTCCTAGAGCCGCTGTCAGAGCCAGCTGTATATCAGAAGTAACAGAATGGTGAGTATTGTTAGATCTCGGAGAAAGGGAAATTGACATTTCCTGCAATTTACTTCCTTTGAAACTTGAAACTCTGTTAATCCTTTAACCCACAAAATTGTTCAAGAAAATTTAAATTGTCTCATAGAAAATATCCATTTGCAGTCCAAGAGATTATTTTTGAAACCTTCCACTGGAGTGACTTTCTTGGTTATCGAGCCAGTGGTTCCAGTACTGCAGTAGATTTTCAAAAAATATTCTCTTGGTCTGCATCCCCTTCTCATGGTCTGTAAATGGACATTTTCTGTGAGAAAATTTTCATTTTTTTAACAAATTCTGGGATTAAATTGTTACCAGTCACCTAGACTATATGAATATGTATAGCTGTATGCACCTGTTCAACAGGATGTACTAACTTGTGTAATGCAGGTCTTTATACACTTATATATGCATTTAATTTACATGTCTCATTACAACATGACTAAGACACAATTACTGTACAAAACACATGTCTAGTACATCAATCATCAATCAGGGTTTTTATTTGCTATTCTTTGTTATGTTTGTAGAGTTATATACATATACATGTAATTCAACAATAACATAAGAATCTATGTAGCTAATGCATGACAAAACTATAAAATTAATTAAGTCAACTACATAGAGCACTACTCATGTTGTGCCACTTATTGGTGGGGTTGGTGACAGGGTAGGGTGTGTCTATATCAGCCTACAGCTGACTTTCTCTTGTTTATGACACAAACTATAAAAGTACATCAACTACATTGTGCGCTTACTGGTGGGGTTGGTGACAGGGTGGGGTATGTTTATATCAGCCTACAGCTGACTTTCTCTTGTTTATGACACAAACTATAAAAGTACATCTACATGGTGCGCTTACTGGTGGGGTTGGTGACAGGGTGGGGTATGTCTATATCAGCCCACAGCTGACTCTTGTTTATGACACATACTGTAAAATTAGATCAATATTTACTCTGCTCATTAACTGTCTGACTGCTGCAAGCCACAAGACAATAATTTCAACGGGCAATAACTCTGGAATTGCTGAATATTTTGAAAACAATTTGACTGAAAGTTGTTGGTGGCTTAGCCACCAACAACTTTCAGTCAAATTGTTTTCAAAATATTCAGCATATTCAAGAATTCAACCACATGGAAAATAGAGTATGTAGAATTTCAGCAGGTAGATGGTTGAGAACACTGTTGTGTCCATTTAATGACAAGTGACATCCACATCTTACTGACTGTCTCACAAATTTGCTATAGATATTTTATATGAACCATAGAAAAAAGATTTCTATTGTATGAACCCAGTAACGGCTTATGTCAAAGAAAATGTAAATTTGGTAAGAAGATTTGTGTGCTTTGTACAAATTCGGCCCATAAAAATGTTTGTGGATGGAATCCTACTTTAGAGAAACTGTCTTCAAGCATTCCGGAGATCATCTAGAATTCAAAATCTCCCTGGGAGGATCTCCGGAAACCATGCGGGAGTTGTCTTCTGAAATTTCTCTAATTCTCATTGTTTGCTAATTTCCGAACTTCATAGCTCTGGAATGAGGATGGTAATACGCACTTAGTTATTAAACTACAGCTGCTTCTGTCAATTAAAAATCTAAAAATTGATTATGTCTGTCTGACAGAATGTAACATTTAGCTAGTGTCTACTGATTGTTCAAAAGTAAACTGAGATTAGCTAGTGTCTACTGATTGTTCAAAAGTAAAATGAGCTTTAAGTTTTCATTGGGTGAGTATTCATGTGGGAGGGTAGGAGGCAGTATTTCTTCCTCCACCACCCCCCCCCCTCCCCACCCCAAATGCACATGGACTAACTAATCTGAGCATAATACAAAGAATTTTAAAGCATGTGTCAACATCAATCAAAGATAGACTACCTATTAGGCCTAACTTTATTTATTTTGATGAGCTTAAATTTACGTACAAAATCTAATTAAAATAAATAATAATAATAATAATTAATAATAATAATAATAATAATAATATCTTTTTTTATAGAGGGTAAAAACATGGTCAGAAATACAACTGTTCTTCCCCAGAGGCCCTCAACTTAGTTATAGAACAATTAGGTTAGTCTTAGAAGGTACTACCCCTTGAACAGGTGTGTAGGAACGCACTTGGATCTGGGGTGGTGGTGATGGGGGCTGAAGTATGCGTAGGACCAAAACCTAGAGGAGTCATTATGGGATACACTATGGGAGAGGACCTGGAGGGGCTACTCCCCCCCCCCCCTTCCCCCTCTGTTCCTACTCCTATATGTTGAATCTTGTTATCATGCAAAGAATTATTGTTGCTCCATTACTGTTTCATATCGCTCCATCTTCTCCATATTTAATGATTATTGTATTTAGTTGCCCTGAAGCTGCTTATCTAAGTGGATTTCCGAAGTGAGGATAATTACACTGTGTGACAATATCACTTACATAATATGATCCACACAGTGACAAGAACTAGGATGTACACATAATGTCAAATTAGAGTACATCTGCACCCAAGTATCCTTCAGACGACCATAACCCTTTAACCCTCAGATTTATTCAAGAAAATTTTAATTTTCGCATAGAAAATGGTCCATTTTCAGGTCAAGAGAAGACTATTTTTGGGAAATTTATCACTAGAATGACTGGCTCGATCTTCGAGCCAGTTATTCCAGTGGTAAATTCTTGTCTTCTCTCGGTCTGCAAATGTACATTTCTCGGAAACACTGCAGAAGCCATTCTTGACCGGCTTGAGTGTTAAAGGGTTCAGATAGGACACTAATTAGCAATTAATTTCAAAATCCACAGGAACTCCATCATTCAGGATTTCTCCCATTTACATGCCATGGGCACTGAAGAGGAGACAGATAAATACAAACAATATGGAGAAGCTTTTCAGATTAATCCTTTATTAGTCAAACCCGCCAAACATTAGCATGACTTCTACAAGGGGGGGGGGGGGGGGGGGGGGGGTTGGGCCTAAACCTGCTAACACTCAAGCCAGCCAAAAACGGCTTCTGCAATATAGTCTAGAAAATGTCCATTTGCAGACCAAAAGAAGACTTTTTGAAAATTTACCACTGAAATGACTGTCCCGATAACCGAGACAGTCATTCCAATGGTAAATTTTCAAAAATAGTCTTCTTTTGGTCTGCAAATGGACATTTTCTATGAGAAAATTGAAATTTTCCTGAATAAATTCGAGGGTTCAAGGGTTAAGAGATGTCCATTTGCAGATCAAGAGAATACAATTTTTGAAAATTTATCGCAGGAATGGCTGACTCAGTAAAAAATTTTACTGGAAAATTTTCAAATACATGTCCAGTTGGATTGTCATGACTTGCAAATGAACTGTGTTCGCTACGAGGTGGAATTCTGTTGGCAAACATTGATCATTAACCCTTTGATGGTTACATTTATTCAAGAAAAGGTAAATTCTTTCAGAAAGTGTTCCTTTGCCAGGCCATCAGAAGACAATTTTTTTAATTTTACCACTGGAATGACTGGATTGGTGTTATCATTTATCAAACCAGTCATTCCAATGTTAATTTTTATTTGATGATTTATGTACATGTACACAGATACTACAAGCAGTCCATCGAAGGCAGTGCCTATAAAGTGATGGATCCCTTATATATGTAATATATATATATATATATATATATATATATATCAGAGTACATTACAAACAGGAAACACACAAAACAGACAACATTAAAAGGCATTCAAATAACTTACAGTGCATATAGGTTCTTATAACATCAGGCGTGTGTGTGCGTGCGTGCGTGCGTGCGTGCGTGTGTACGTGTGTGAGTGCGACCGTGCATGCGTGAGTGAAAGGGATGGAGGCTTGTTAGCCTTTATCCAATATGGTTGATGCCAGTAAGCTTCATTGTGTGGAGTAGGTGTATCCAGTAGAACAAGCGGCAGGTATACAAATCCAGAGCTGTGGCTTTCCACATTATAACTAAGATACATATATATATATATATATATATATATATATATATATATATATATATATATATATATATATATATATATATACACATATATATATATATATATATATATATATATATATATATATATATATATATATATATATATATATATATATACAGGAAGAAATTAACATGTACTGTTTACGATGAAACATTGATCGGGGATAGATGGGTTGTGATGTGCTCGCCATGGTTCATTATCATACCATATAAATTTGTCTCATTATTAATTAATGCTTTGGCCAGACCAATTTAACTGTGGCTGCTTGGCCATTCAATGGTTAACCTTTTAACACTTACATCAGCAAAAAAACCTGGCTTCTGCAGTGGTCTTGAAATATGTCCATTTGCAGACCAAGAGAAGACTATTTTTGAAAATTTACCACAGGAATGACTGGCTCGATTACCGAGCCAGTCATTCCAGTGGTAAATTTTCAAAAATAGTTTTCTCTTGGTATGTAAATGGACATTTTCTATGAAAAAAATTGAAATATTTTGAACAAATTCGAGGGTTAAATGTTAAAGGTAATGTATTTGAGACTGAATTCTAAATATTCCTTCTCACGAAAATAACACGTTTGATTCTAGGCTAACATAGAACACAAAAGTGGTTGAAATTGCTAGAATTTTGATGGCTAATTAGGATGAAATGCTCAGCAAATAGATTCTAAAGTTGTTTGTCTCCAGACTAGTAGTTGCTATAGGGGCATCATTGATGCTTATATTCTTTGCTTGCAATATCTGTGTGGTCTCGTAATCATGTATCAAAGGTCATTAACCCAGTAACACTCAAACCAAAAACGGTTTCTGAAGAACTCTTGAGAATGTCCATTTGCAGTACAAGAGCAGATTATTTTTGAAAATTTACCATTGGAATGACTGGGTCGATGACCCTGGTCAAGTATGACTCGCTAACTATAGTCAGTTTGCTGGTTTACTGAACATGCGCAGTTGCTGTGCCTAGTCAGACGCTAAATAGTTAATTATAGTTCATTGGTTCCCGGTTCACCATTGAATTACTATTGCAGAAAATTTGGGGCAAGGTCCCAGTCTCCATTAACCTTTTCTGTTGTCTGTCTGACCTATGAAAATGGGTTATTTTTATCCGCTAAGATGTCAAAAAGCGTCCATATGACAAAGTGGGAAGGAATATGGGCTTGGGAACATTGACATACAATGGGAAAGCATAATTTCATCAAACCTAAGTTATTTAGTGAAATATTTACAGTTTTATATGCATTTAATCGTGACAAGCGATCGGTGTCCGCCATTTTGAAATTTACACAAATATCGCACTAACCATCTGAACTGAGCTCGGGTGCTCGGTCGACTGTAGTTGACGAGCTAGTTAACTATTTGAAGTTTGACTGGGAATCTAGTTAGCTGGTTAGCAGTCGAACTTGACCCTAGCCAATAGTCTTCTTGTTCTGTGAATTGATATTTTCTATGAGAAAACTGAAATTTTCTTGAACAAATGGATAATGTAGCCTACATTTACAAAGTAAAATCATAATCAAGTTTGATGTTGTTATTTTTCTAACAGTTTAATGTTCAAACCTGTGTATACAGGACACCTGTGTTTGGGCCCTAGCATGTCTGGTATAGCTCATGCATGCAGCCATATTGTCATTCAATGCTAAATTTTACCCTTGACACATGGGAAATGTTCATTTGCAGACCAGGAGAAGAATATTTTTGAAAATTTATCACAGAAATGACCACTGGCTCGATAACCAAGAAAGTAATTCCAGTGGTAAATTAAAAAAAATAATCTCTTGGACTGCAAATGGATAAAATCTATGAGACTGCTTTTGACAATTTACCACTGGAATGACTGTCTCAATAAATTGAAACTTTCTTGGACAAATTTAAGGGGTTTAAACGGTTAATATTCGTGATATGAATATGTCTACTCAGTTCAAACTTTGTGAGCAGTAGAAATATGTCAGAGGTCAAGTTTCAGGTCACAGCGGCAAATTTATCTTCAGTAATCAATTAATGTTCATATTTATTTAATTATGAAAGGCTAATTACCCGTCAAGGATATTGTTGTTTATGTGGCAAACTTACTTATCTCTTCTAACAGGAAAACTGGTTATGATAAGAACAGGCCCTAGGGTGTGGGTGGGAGAGGGTGGGGTGTGTGTGCCTGTGCGTGTGAGTGTATGTGTGTGTTTGTGTGAATTGTTGCATGAAGAGTGCATATTGTTTGAAATGGCCTCTGGGATATTTGTTTATAATGCATTATATTATCACCTATTAAAACTTGTTCCTTGCACATGGTACTGGCTAAACAGGATCTAGGCCCTATTTTACTGAATTCTTAGCGCTTTTATCCTGATTGTCTGTTGTTCAAATATCTTTATTAGGATTGATGAGTTCAACGGGCCGTGTAAACTTTGAAACCAATGCTACTAAGCCGGGTTGTTAAGACGCTTTTTGCCCCAGCACCATCTTAAATTGTTAGTTCTTCTGTAAGATGTCATGGTCAGATTCCGAGCATGGCAGCAAGGCGTTCAAGTCAAATTACCGTAGTTTCAAAGTATTCAACAGCTTGTCTGTATGGTTGGCTTGAAATTGAGACACTGGACCTTCAAGGAGTAAGAATCTACAGCCTTGAAATGGTTAACAATTAACTTTCACACTTTAAGCGTGTGCGGCATTGTGATACTGTACATGTATAATTTAGCACAAGCTGATTAGGACTGGTGCTTACCACAACCAAAAATCTGTCCTTTTTAACCATTACATCTCTGGTGTCAAGATTAAAAATTTTCAAATTAAATTTAAAGATGGACTGGTGTTCATTTTTCAACAAATTTGGTGGGAGATGGTGCTGTCGTAGACAGCAACATCTTCTAGCAAAATTGTTGAAAAATGTACACCAGTTCCTTTGATATTGATGCAGTAAAAAATAGAATATTGACATCAGCAGAGTGGTAAGGATTAAGCAACTTTTCAGTCCTCAAAGGATTCCAAAAAGAGTCGCTTTTCAGTCCCGAACTTCAAAGGAACTCCCTTAACGAGTCCCTTTTAAGTCCTCAATTTAGTATTGCAATCCCCCCCCCCCATAAGGAGTCCGTTTTCAGTCCCCATTCCAATTATGCAAATGATGACTGAAAAGGGACTGCTTAGGAATCCCTTTCAGTCCCCTGTTCCAATTATGCAAATGAAGATGTCTTATGGGTCCCTTTTCAGTCCCCTGTTCTGATTATGCAAATAATGACTGAAATGGGACTACTTAGGAGACCCTTGTCAGTCCCCCATTCCAATTATGCAAATGAGGATTCCTTAGGGGTCCCTTTTCAGTTCCTCGTTCCAACTATGCAAATGAGGACTTGAGAAGTACTTTCAGTTCTCCGACTGAAATGAGAGTCCAAAATAGTCCCTTTCCAGTCCCTCAAATTATGCATGGAATCTTGATCAAATACAGAGTAGAAGCAGTTGAACCCAAAATGGTAACTGCTAATAAATTTCAGCAAATCAATAAATTACAAACCTTAAAAAATAAGTCTATTTCCATTTTAACCCTTTAACCCTATTATGCCGAAACCGGCCTCTGTCGTATTCTTGAGGTATGCCAATTTGCAGGCCAAAACAAGACTGTTTTTGAAAATTTACCACTAGAAGTCATTCCAGTGGTAAATTCTCGAAAATAGTCCTCTCTTAGCCTGAAAATGGACATTCAGTTTAAATATTTAGATTTTCTTGACCTAATTTAGGCACTAAAGGGTTAACACTCCGATTTGTTCAAAAAAAGTTAAATTTTCGCATGGAAAATGTCCATTTGCATACCAAGAGAAGACCATTTTTTTAATTTACCACAGGAATGATGGGCTCATTTATTGAGTCAGTCATTTCGGGAATGATGGGATCATTTATCGAGCCAGTCACTCCAGTTGTAAATTTTCAAAAATAGTCTTCTTGGTATGCAAATGGATATTTCTCAAGACCACTACAGAAGCCGTTTTCGGCTCATATGAGCGTTAAAGGGTTAAGGTTACGAGTGACATGTATTCAACATAACAATTATTATGCATTGTGTACATACATGTGTACATAGCTCAGAATACATACTACATATGTATACTACTAATTAATAGTATTAATGCACTGGATTTCTTCATACAAAGACTTAAATTTTCCATCAATTTAGCGGGTCATGAGGTCAACTCAGTTCAGAGCAATTTTAACTATAGGACGTATGCAAATGAGTCACAGAAGTCCCTTTTCAGTCCCCAAATATTATTCAAAATTTAAGAATCAAGAGGAGTCCCTTTTCAGTCCCCCCAGTAAATTAACTATGTCCTAGAAGTCCCTTTTCCATCCATAAACATTATTAGCTCACCTGGCCAGAATGGCCAAATGAGCTTATGTCATGGCGACTGTCCGTCGTCCGTTGGTCCGGCAACTTTTGCTTTAAAACGCTAATCATTAACCGCTTAGCGGATTTCAACCTAATTTGGCAGGAAGGACCCTAAGGAGGTAGGCTTTAGAGCTTATATACAGAATTTTGATTGGCCAATTTTTCCGGCGGCCATCTTGGATTTCAGAAAATTTCCGGAAATAAGATAAAAGCCTACCCCTCATTAACTTCTTTGCCGATTTCAAGCAAACTGGGCTGGAAGGATCCTAGACTGGTATGCTTCAGAACATATATACAGAATTTGGATTTGTCAATTTTCTCGGCGGCCATCTTGAATTTTCCGGAAAAAATGGCTGAAAATCGTTTAAAATGCTACTCTTCATTAATTGCTTGGGCAATTTCAACCAGAGTTGATGTCAAGAATACTAGGCTAATAGGTTTCCGAACTTGTACACAGAATTTTGATTGATCAATTTTTCCGGCGGCCATCTTGGATTTTCTGAAAATCGGTTAAGAGCCTACTCTTCATTAACCACTGGGCAGAATTCAATCAAACTCAGTGGGAAGGATACTAGGGTGGGTGGTTTCAGAACCTGTATACAGATTTTGATTGGTCAATTTTTCCAGTGACCATTTTGGATCTTCTGGAAAAGGGGAATTTGTTTAAGACGCTATTCCTCATTAACCCATTCAGTAATTTAAACCAAATTTATCTGGTACGATCCTATAGTGGTAGCCTCTAGAAAATCTATTCAGAATTTTGATAGGTCAGTATTTTGGTGGCCATCTGATTTTCTGAAAATTATCCGGAACCATTTAAAGATGGTACGCCTTAATCTATAGTCGGATTTCAATAAAACTTGGGTCGAGCGATTCTATGATGGTAGGCTTCAAAATGTCAAATGAGAATCTGGATTGGCCTATTTTTTGGTGGTCATCTTGGATTTTCCAAAAATTATCCATGTCTATTTAAATGCAAATGGTTCAAATGTTAATTGTCACAGGCCCTTGGGCCGCTTGTTAGAAATTTAACAGAGTCTATGGAGTCCCTTTTTCAGTTGACCCAAGTATTGGTAAACATTTTTTCAAGTCTCAGCAGTCCCTTTCAAATTTCCCCAAAATCACTCCCTTTTCAGTACTCATACTTCTGCGCAGGAGTACCTTTTCAGTCCGGGACTCTTTTTCCATAATGGGTATATACATGTACAATGTTTTAGACAGCGTTGGAATTCAGTAAAATGAACACCAGGAATCTTGTTTAACCCCTAGCACACTGATGTCAATATTTTATCTTTTGCGGTGGTAATAGCAAAGAAACTAGTGTACATTTTTCAACAATTTCTGTGGAAGATGTTGCTGTCTACATCAGTTCATCTTTTACTTTAATTTGAAAATAGCAGAGAAACTAGTGTACATTTTTCAACAATTTTGGTGGAAGATGTTGCTGTCTACGACAGCATCATCTTCCACCAAATATGTTGAAAAATAAACATCAGTTCATCTTTTACTTTAATTTGAAAATTTAAAATTTTGACACCCGTGCTAAGGGTTAATGGAACTGAATAAATGACTCCTAATTCATGGTTGTAAGGGTTAATAGTAATGATTATAATTTGGACCTGGTGACTCATATGTCTTATATTTCAATAACGGAGAAAATAAGACAAAATTCTAATGTCATGTCATCATGCCTGTATTATATCTTGATCAATGGACAAATCCAGTTTGAGCTAAGCTCCACCCACACTTCGGCCATGTTGGGATTGATCAATCCATGAACTCCCTGACTATAAATTTCCTAAAAACTATACAGGTAAGCTATTGAATATTTTAAAACTAATTTGACTGGGTGCTGCAACCTGATAGATATTAAGCGTTTAAGATGAAATAAATCGAGGCATTCGTGATGCAATTGATTTTGACAGCATACACGTCACATAGTTGATTATGGCATCATATGATTGACTGAGAAACTGGATTCATTACTCAACCCTTTAACCCTTGAATTCTTTCAAGAAAATTTCAATTGTCTCATCGAACATGTCCATTTGCAGAGCTAGAGATTTTCTTTTTTAATTTACTGCTGGAATGACTGGCTCGGTTATCAAGCCAGTCAATCCAGTTGTAAATTTTCAAAAATAGTCTTGGTCTGCGAATGGATATTTCTCAAGACCACTGCAGAAGCTGTTTTTTGCTGATGTGAATGTTAAAGGGTTAATCTGAAGTAAAAACTCCATGTAACACTAGAATGGGCAGGTGATGGCACCGCGTCGCATATACCCATGCTATCACCAACTTTGACATGGCACACCTTCGCACATACCCCATCATACTAACATACGCGCACTCACATAGCTACGCTGTTCGAGGCCGTACTTGCAGACCTTTGATCTCTCACTATGTGAAGTAACATTACGCTAGTGGACTGGAAGGTAGCCAATCAGATTTGTGCCTACTTCATGCGATAGGCAAGGCATCATCTGGTGACCTAATTTACAATTACAAAAACAACGGCGATCGCGACGCTGTTGAACTGGAAAGAGATATTTGCAAAAGTTTGCAATAGCTTCGCTCTAAACAAGTTATCTGACGATTCTGAGGAACAGAAAATGTGTAGATTGGTTTTCGGTAACAAAAACCGCTAGTTTGGTTTACGCACATGTGTAAATTTGTCTACTTCCTGATTTCTTATTGAGCAATCTCATTGGCACGAGTTGACTGACCATAGCTCATTAATATGTATGAAGCTTCGTGAACTTAGCACAAACATCAAAGGCGTGCAAGCACGGTACTCGATACGGGAACGTAGTGGGAGGGTGTGGATCATGCAATAGGGCGATGCACATACCCATGCTATCACCAACTTTGACATGGCACACCGTCACACATACCCATGCTATCACCAACTTTGACATGGCACATCGTCGCACATATCCATGCTATCACCAACTTTGACCTAGCACCCCATCGCACATACCCATGCTATCAGCAACTTTGACATGGCACACCGTCACACATACCCATGCTATTACCGACTTTGACATGGCACACCGTCGCACATAACCATGCTATCACCAACTTTGACATGACACACTGTCGCACATACACTTGCTATCACCAACGCTGACTCAAATCCTGTTTGATTAAAGTTTTAGCACAAGAACGAGTAACTTCCTGGAAACTAGAAAAAAGCACTGACAGGTTCAAGAGTGTCTCCAATCTGTGATTGCTTGGGGATTGCTCTCCAATCTGTGATTGCTCGGAGATTACTTTACAATGTGTGATTGCTCGGAGATTACTCTCCAATCTGTGATTGCTCGGAGATTGCTCTCCAATCTGTGATTGCTCGGAGATTACTCTCCAATCTATTATTGCTCGGAGATTGCTTTCCAATCTGTGACTGCCCGCCGATTGCTCTCCAATCTGTGATTGCTCGGAGATTGCGCTCCAATCTGTGATTGTTCGGAGATTGCTCTCCAATCTGTGATTGCTCGGAGATTACTCTCCAATCTGTGATTGCTCGGAGATTGCTCCCCAATCTGTGATTGCTCCCCAATCTGTGATTGCTCGGATATTACTCTACAATCTGTGATTGCTCAGAGATTGCTCTCCAATCTGTGATTGCTCGGAGATTGCTCTCCAATCTGTGATTGCTCAGAGATTGCTGTCCAATCTGTGATTACTCGGATATTACTCTCCAATGTGTGATTGCTCTGAGATTGCTCCCCAATCTGTGATTGCGCGGATATTACTCTACAATCTGTGATTGCTCGGAGATTGCTCTCCAATCTGTGATTGCTCGGAGATTACTCTCCAATCTGTGATTGCTCGGAGATTGCACTCCAATCTGTGATTACTCGGAGATTACTCTCCAATCTGTGATTGCTCGGAGACTGCTCTCCAATCTGTGATTGCTCGGAGATTGCTCTCCAATCTGTGATTGCTCGGCGATTGCTCGGCGATTGCTCTCCAATATGTGATTGCTCGGATATTACTCTCCAATCTGTGATTGCTCGGAGATTGCTCTCCAATCTGTGATTTCTCGGAGATTGCTGTCCAATCTGTGATTGCTCAGAGATTGCTCTCCAATCTGTGATTGCTCGGAGATTGCTCTCCAATCTGTGATTGCTCGGATATTACTCTCCAATTTGTGATTGCTCTGAGGTTACTCTCCAATCTGTGATTGCTCGGAGATTTCTCTCCAATCTGTGATTGCTCACCAATCTGTGATTGCTCGGAGATTGCTCTCCAATCTGTGATTGCCCGCAAATTGCTCTCCAATATGTGATTGCCCGCAAATTGCTCTCCAATCTGTGATTGCTCAGCGATTGCTCTCCAATCTGTGATTGCTCGGAGCTTGCTGTCCAATCTGTGATTGCTCGGAGCTTGCTGTCCAATCTGTGATTGCTCGGAGATTGCTCTCCAATGTGTGATTGCTCGGAGATTGCTCTCCAATCTGTGATTGCTTGGAGATTTCTCTCCAATCTGTGATTGCTCGGAGATTGCTCTCCAATCTGTGATTGCTCGGAGATTGCTCTCCAATCTGTGATTGCTCGGATATTACTGTCCAATCTGTGATTACTCAGAGATTGCTCTCTAATCTGTGATTGCTCGGAGACTGCTCTCGTTGTATGTGCTGATCATACAGTGTCACTTTATCACAGCAAAGTGTTCTAACAGTTCATCATGCCTCTTGTTTCAGATTGCCAGTGTGACTGACAGCACTGATGCCGTGGAACAGCTCACACACCTAGAGCAATGTGTGTATGATTGGCAGGTGAATATATGTGACACACATATGAAGATTCTTGAGGTCGAAGAGCGGATGTATAAAACACAGATACATGTCATTGCTAGATACACAGAAGGTACATTTTTCTTTGCTCACGATAAACGTTATAATAACTTAATTTTAATTTAAGTATCTGCCTATTGAATGTCCATTTACATGCACTCCCTCACTATCAATTTCCAGAAAACTATACATGTAAGCTGTTGAAGATTTTGAAACTAATTTGACTGGGTGCTGTTGCTGCCATCTTCCAGTCAAATAAGTTTCAAAATATTCAACAGAATATTTATTAAATAGTAAAGGCATACAATTCATACAATGGAACAGATTATTATGCATTTTTAACGGAGATAATCATGTCATTCATAATGTAATTGATGATGATGTCAGCCTACACGTGACATAGTTGATTATATGCCAATGCATATGATTGACTGATAAACTGGATTCCTCTATTACAGGGCTCAGCTTATACTAGATGCTACAGTACAGGTCAGAGATAAGCTAACATGTTACCAAAGCAACCTAAGATGTCTTGTTGAATATTCTCAACATAAGACATTAAAATTTTTAGCTCACCTGGCCTTAAAGGCCAAGTGAGCTTATGCCATGGCGGCCGTCCATCGTCCTTCCGTCGCCTGTCCATCCATCCGTCCATCAAATCGCGTCCTCAACGGTTTGACCAATTTCAAACAAATTTGACTGGAATGATCCTAAGCTGGTACCCTCCAGATGAGTTTTTCAGAATTTTGATTGATCAATTTTTTGGGTGAAAATGTTAGATTTTATGAAAAATCTACCGGAAATTGTAAAAATGCTACTCGTCCATAGCTGCTTGACATATTTCAACCAAATTTGGCTAGATGCATTCTATGATGGTAGGCTCTAGAATGTCTTTTCAGAATTTTGATTGATCAATTTTTTGGGTGAAAATCTTAGATATTATGAAAAATTTACCGGAAATTGTCAAATTGCTGTGCTTCCTTAGCTGCTTGACATATTTCAAACAAATTTCACTAGATGGATTCTATGTGAGAAATTTTTGGGTGAAAAACTTAGATTTTATGCAAAATCTACCGGAAATGGTCAAAATGATACTCCTCCTTAGCTGCTTGACATATTTCAACCAAATTTGTCTAGAATGACCCTATCAATAATATGGTAGACTCTAGAACATATATTCAGAATTTTAATTGGTAATTTCTTTGGTTGGCCATCTTGGATTTTCTGGAAATGGTCTATCATATCTATTTAAATGCACATGGTTCAAATGCTAATTGTCCAGGTGAGTGCCACAGGCCCTTGGGCCTTTTGTTAGCTATTCCCCGCCCTTCTCTAGCTAAGCCCCGCCCACACCTCGATCGTGTTGAGATCGATCGATCTCTGAACTCCCTGACTATCAATTTCCAAAAACTTATACAGCTTACGCTATTGAATATTTTGAAACTAATTTGACTGGGTGCTGTTGCTGCCATAGGCAGCAACAGCGCCCAGTCAAATTAGTTTCAAAATATTCAACAGCATGTTTATTAAATAGTAGAGACATACAATTCTTACAACGTGTCAGACTTGTAAGAGTTAAAGACGGTCCGTATACAATCATTTATGATGTAATGATTATGATGTCATCCTACAATCCGCTTAGCTGATTATGACATCATATGATGTCATTACTGTGGAAAAGTCCGATCGAAATTTGATTGGAAGCCATAGCTACCTATTATGCTTGGAAACTTGAGCCAAAAAATAAGCCACAGGTAATTTGTCATACATCTGATGCGCACAGTAAAAATGTGTCTAATACATGAGGTAATACGGTAGGCCTTTAAAATGTGTCTAATACATGAGGTAATACGGTATGCCTTTGATTAGTTTTAGTTTCTCAAAAGCAATCCATTTTTCTTCTGTGATATTTGTTTAGATTTAGCTTGTCAAAAGGAGTCTGAGTTTTTTGATGCTGTGGAAGATTTTACTGATTCTGGTCTCCATGACGGAGATGATTCTGATCTGGACTCTGCACCGGTCATTACTACAGATCCACGATTAATCAAAATCAAGGAGAAACTGGCAAAAATTCACCGGACCAGGGCCAGTCTACGAACCAAGCGAGTATGTAGATTAGTGTATTGTAATGGATCTTTCCACTTTTAGCTATGCCCCGCCCATCTGAATCTTAGCTCCATCCACACCACTTCCGAGTTGGGATCGATCGATCTCTGAACTCCCTGACTATCGATTTCCAGAAAATGACTATAAGGGTTGAACATTTCGAAACTAATTTGAATGGGTGCTGGTGCTGCCTATCGCAGCAACAATGCTTAGTTAAATTAGTTACAAAATATTCGAGAGAAAGAGAGAGACGTTATCAAACACGTCACTTAGTTAATTATGACGTCAGATGATCGTTGGATAAACTGGAAAGGATAGTTTCATACACTTCATGTTTTATGATGAAAAGTGTAAAAAATTAAATAGAGAACTTGTGTGACCTAATACTTAGTGATATATAATTCTACTTCGAATAATACTTACCAGATGTACTATTATGATAATGTCTATTATCCAGTCTAGGTCAAAATAAACAATTAAAACTCCGCACTCTCCTGGTCCTGCCCATACTGTGTCCGGGAATACCATAGCCGCAGGTACCGAGTCTATTCCCAATCACAGTCAGATTCGTTTATTTTGCGCTTGTTTCAAGTCGCATGTGTTTAGAGTGTCATTTAATTGATAAATTAAGCAGTTTTAGCGCGTGTTTGGGAAAACCATCGCTGGACTAATGGAGGAACTTGGAAAATCATCACAGGGGCAGGTTGTATCAATCTAGAATTTATACATTCGTGCCATAATGCCTGTTTGAAATTTCCTTAAATTGGCACATTGATTTATAATGGTAGCCATTGTTGGAGTCGCTTCTGTACCCGTTAACTTTTAGTTTTAATTCGGGTACTCGGTTAATTTTCTCTTGCGACTCGGTTCCTCTAAGATGGATGCGTCCTTAGCCAAGATGGCGGCGCCCATGTAATATGTCGTTATTGGCTTGGGGTATCCAGGCACTCTGTTATCGCCGATTTTAGCTCTCGCTTCATTGTCGAGGGTGTTTGTAGTGATCGGCGAGGTTTTCTTGGTTATTTAACGCTAGTTAAAGGCTGAGTTGTGTTTTGTAAAATTTTCACTCAAAAAAGTTTCAAATATTTCCTGCCTAAGACTTGTTATCATTAATTTAAGAGAAAGTTAATGTGTTTAAGAAATCTTAACTATCAAGTCTATTGTGCGTATTGCTCGTCATCACTTGTCATGTGCAGCGTTTTAATTCTCCTCTGTGTTCGCAGAAACCGAAGAACCCGGACACTTTGTGCCAGAAGTGTAATAGGTTCATGAAACGCAAGTATCTTGGACATCACTGTGTGGCGTGTGCGAGGTGTAAGGTCGGCAGTCCGTGTGATGTGTGCGCCAAGTGGTCGTCGGCAATGGTGGCTGAGTTTGACAGGGATCGACGGGCGAGGCTGGAGCGCATAGAGAAGGATAAGACAGTGAAGCGTCAGCAGGCGTCGTTGGTTGGACTGGAAGGTCGGCTGAATGAGAGGATGGATTCAGCACTGGGCGTATGGGCGGCCCAGTTCAAGGCCATGTTTGATTCGTTACAGTCCACGGGTCCGGTGAGGCAAGCTGGTGCAGGGCAACCATTAGGTGGCCCGGCTAGTTTTGCTGAGGGCCATGCACCTGACCTTTCTCTGTCCTCGGCTCAAGAGCCGTCGGCAGAGGAAGAAGAGTTCCTGTTGATGGAAGATTCCGGCATGCCGGATCTTTCAATGTCGGCAATGCCGAGTACGTCCCAGGGGTCTCCCTCGGGATTTGTACGGGTTTGCCAGGCGGATGGTGATGTCGACGTTCCGTCGGGCATTTTTCATCCGTCACTTGTGCAACCGGATATGCCGGCGGAGCCGTGGTTTGCGGTTCCGACGGCTATCCCGACGGCGTTGGGTGCGGCTCCTATCGGAGTTACCGTGCCAGCCGTGATTAAGGCGGTCGTAGTCCCGGATCCCGTGTTGGAGCCGATGGACTGCGGAGAATCCGTATCCGACGGGTCGTTGGATACTGGTGCCGCCGGTAGTCGCGCTACGGATGCGCTCTGTCCTGGCAGAGACGTTTATCGTAGCGCTCAGCATGGATCGTCGGTGGCCCTCTCATCTAAGGGTGAGAGGGAAGATGAAAACGGAAGCTCTTTAATGGACGATTCCGCTTTCTGCGCCGAGGCTGAATGGGTGCAGGTCCTAGGATGGATGACCAATCGTCTCGGGTTGGCATCGGATCTCGGATCTCAGCGCGATCCGGCGATGGAGCGGATGTCAGAGCGTGCGGCTAGCGCTCTGTCCAGTGGCTCTTCGGCCATGCCTACACTCCCCTTGGACTCGCAGACTTCTGACATGTTGGAAGTTGCGGCATATCGTCTGGTTCAGCCAGACTATGCATTGCCCAAGGCCCCGAAGGGGATAAGGAGTAGGGTCCGTTTTCCGGAGCAGGCCTATCATCAATACGCCAGGGTTCCACGGCTTTCCGTTGCGGAACGTGAGGCGCTGAATAGGCCGTTGGCTGGGAAGGCCAAGGGGCGGTCACGTCCCTTGGTTTCCCAGACCAACAAAGACCCGTTTAATGAGCTCACGCTCATTGAGGATGCGGCTAGGGCGGCCATGGCTGCGCTGTCGCACGGGTGTACCGTCCTGCAGGGTATGCTGGACTGCACGGCGGAAGGCGGACAGGTGCCAGAGGCTGCTCCCGGAGTTGTTCGGGACACCATGCGCCTGTCTCAGGATTGCCTGGCCAGGGTGATCACAAGAACTTTAGCAGAGCGACGGAGAATGGTTCTCGATTGTGTGGAACCAGGACCGGAAATGAGGGCAGCGTTATCTTCTGCGCCTTTCATTGGTCCAGGCTTGTTCGGCGGCTCGGCACGACAAGCGCTCTCTAAAGTGGCATCGATGGTGGCGGAGCAAGAGGTGGTCGGCAAGTCGTGGAAGTCGACCAAGAGGACTCGGCCGCAACAGTCCTACCGTCAACACAGACAGGACCAGCAGAGGCAGCGTCCTAGATCGCCCTTCCGTCCTTCTGCCCGTGATGCCCATAGGCCATCCGGAGCGCAAGGACCTGGCCGTTCGTCCACATACAAGCCCTCTAGTAAGAGGCCGTATGAGGACGACAGGAAGGGTGGCGGTTCGGGCCGTGGCGGCTACCGTAAGGATAGTCGCGGCGGCGGTTCCGGACCGTCATACCACAAGAAGCCGCGGGGCGGCCGTGGGGCTCGTTCCTGACGGGTTTCCGGCGGAATCAATACCGGCGGCTTTGGAAACAAATGGAGTCGAGAATCTTCACCCGAGCGATGTAGCGTCTTGTCGGCTAATCTCGACCGACAACTGTGTGCAGATTCCTTCCGTCGGAGGCAGACTTCAGCTATTCCTAAGCCAATGGGAACAGGTCGTGCGCGACTATTTAGTCTGTCAGTGGATAAGAAACGGCTACGATCCGGACTGGCTCATCCATCAATCGTTAGTTCCGTTAACCTCGACTCCAATATGGACTCCTATTCCAAGGGAATTAGACCGTCTAGTTGCCATTCAGTCAGAGATAGAATCGCTTCGTCTGAAGAAGGCGATTCACCTGGTAGCCGATCAGTCATCACTGGGCTTCTATTCGATTATGTTCCTAGTTCCGAAGCGTACCGGAGGGTGGAGACCAATTCTCAATCTCAAACCGTTGAACAAATTTATTCTTTCTCCCAGGTTTCAGATGGAGACGGTAGCAGCTGTGATGGCAGGCCTCAGGAAAGGCATGTGGGCGGTATCAATAGATCTGAAGGATGCTTATTTTCATATTCCAATGTCAATTCCCTTTCAGAAGTACCTGCGATTTGCATTCCAAGACAATGTTTGGGAATTCAATGCTCTTCCATTCGGCCTGACCACGGCTCCGAGGGTCTTCACCAAGGTGGTTCTCGCCATGACTTCTTTACTTCGCAGGAGAAACATAGCTGTTCACACTTACATAGACGACTGGCTGCTAAAGGCGGGGAATCCAGTCACTCTGCGCAGCAATCTGGAGGTAGTCCTAGACTTATTGAAGAAGCTAGGATGGATTGTGAATCTAGAGAAATCAGAACTGACTCCATCCCAGGAGTTTGTTTATCTGGGAATTTTTTTCAATCTCAGGGACGGCGTAGCTTTTCCGGCGGAGAGCAGAGTCAGAAGCCTGATTGCAGTATTGGAGTCAGTTTCTCTAGGAGCCTATCTGACGGCACGTCAATTTCTCAGAATACTCGGTTTGCTAGTATCTCTGGAGAAGGTGGTGCCATATGCGGCGCTCAGGCGCAGGCCGATTCAGATGTATTTGATGTCGTTCTGGTCACAGAGAACAGATCCGTTATCTCTGAGAATACCAGTGAAAGAACCATTGATATTCCACCTTCAGTGGTGGTTGTCGGAACAGAATCTCCTGCGAGGTGTTCCTCTACAACCTCCTCAACCTCAGATGTCCATGTTCACGGATGCGTCGTTGACAGGTTGGGGAGCGGTATTGGACAATCAGTCAGTGTCCGGGGAATGGGATCGGACCAATGCGCAGAAACATATCAATGTACTCGAGCTATTAGCGGTGGTATTAGCACTGCAGAAGTTCGAGGGTCGAGTTCAAGACAAAATTGTCCTAGTAAGGACAGACAACTCAACAGTGGTGTCTTATTTAAACCGCCAAGGCGGGACAAGATCACCGGAGTTGTGTATGATGGTTTGGAACCTTCTGCTGTGGTGCCAAGAGAGGAATATTATTCTTCGGGCAGCACACATTCCAGGAAGATTGAACATCTTAGCGGATGCTCTCAGTCGAAGGACGGTTTGTCGTCCGACGGAATGGCAGCTCAACCAAGTGGTAGCAGAGGTTCTATTCAAACAATGGGGCAAGCCGAATGTCGACCTATTTGCGATGAAGTCAAACGCAAAGATGGTCACGTACGTGTCACCGATCCCGGACCCGTTGGCTCTAGCAGTAGACGCACTGGCGATAAGTTGGAAGGGAATGTACGCGTATGCGTATCCTCCAACAATTCTCATCCCGAAAGTTCTGGCAAAGATAAGAGAGGGGATGTGCCAAGTACTACTGATCGCTCCTTATTGGCCAGGCCGATCATGGTTTACGGATCTGCTGGACCTTCTGGTCTGCAGTCCAATCCCTCTTCCAGACACAAGAGATGTAATCTCTCAGAACAAGGGTCTGTACCTTCACGACAGACCAGAAATGTTCAAATTGACTGCATGGATGTTGTCAAGCAGCGTGCAATTGAGGGTGGCTTTTCTGAGCAAGCAGCGAAGTTTGTTGCTTCGGCCAGAAGAGTTTCTACCACAAAAACATATAATTATAGAATCAACAAATTTGCACAGTGGTGTGAGAGAAGAGATATTGATCCCTTTTCTGCATCTGTTCAACACGTAGCAGACTTTATCTGTCATTTATACGAAGTTGACAAACTTGTACCTTCTACCCTAGCAGCATATAAGTCTGCATTAGCTTCTGTCATTCCTAGTCTCACCATTGGGGGAGTAGAGAATGACACCTTGAATGAAGTTATTAAAGGAATGAGCAATCTGCGACCTAGACAGCCAATTCCTATCCCGTCATGGAATCTATCTCTTGTTCTACAGGTTTTAGGGCATGCTCCCTTTGAACCGATTAGAACTATTGACATTAAACTGTTAACTATTAAATCAGTTTTCTTGGTTGCAGCAGCGTCGGCGAGAAGGAGAAGCGAGATCCATGCGCTTTCTGCCGAACAAGACCGTTTTGTCGTCACGGGTGAAGGTTTAAGATTACTTCCACGTCTTTGTTTCCTGGCAAAGAATCAGTCACTTAAATATCCAGGACAGCCGATCAATTTGCCAAGTTTAACTAGACATGACCCAAATTCTTGTGCTTGGTGTCCTGTCAGATGTCTTAAGATGTATAAGAAACGTACTTCTGAGTGGAGAGACGACCCGAAATCTCTGTGGTTATGTCTCAAAGCTCCCCATTTACGTGCTTCGAAAGATACTATTTCTCGTTGGATAGTTGATGCTATTCAGATGTCGCACAAGATCGCTACAGGAAAGCAGATTGATCGTGCGAATGCCCATGAGGTCCGAGCACTAGCAGCATCATCGGCCCTTTATAAGGGTGTCTCTTTAGAGCAGGTGATGTCTGTAGCACAATGGCATGCCGAGTCGTCATTCACTGATTTCTACCTTCGAGACATCTCCAGCACACTTAATCCAGTAGCCGTCGCCAATCTGTCGAACCTAAACTAAGCCACGTCCGACCACTACTTCGCACACATCACAAAGGACTTCCGCCTACACTGACCAAGCGCTATGCACATGACTGAGTACGACCGTGGATTGGGCCTAGCTCCTGTGATGATCAATAACAGATCGACCATTCAAAAATGGTGAGTTTTTACATTAATTAAGTGACTATAAATATGTTTACTTCCAGTCGAAATACCAGACTGAGTAAGTGAATAGTCTGGTACAAGAGTATATTTATCCTCTCATACAGACATGAGACTCATTCCAATTTGAAAATCTAATCGATATACTGTTAGTTTTTTCAAAGATTTGAAGTTGTAGTAGCTTCTTTGCACTCTACTGGACTGCCCTAGCTGAGACTTGGGGCTGACACGGGTCTGGTGGGTGTTGCATCCCCATGGACATCCCTCTGGTTTTGTGCGGACAAAAGAGGGGGGGGGGAGCGCGGTCTAGACCATGGAAGTTTAGCACTCTATGAGTCAGATAGCAGAACCCAAGCGTATGCCAGGGTTTTAGTCTCTTCACAACCTTCTCTGTTGGATGGTTGATGAGTGCTGGTTCGAGCCTCACCTCCTCCCACCGGCATTTCCTGGCTGTCGAAATCCGGAGTTTATCATAATAGTACATCTGGTAAGTATTATTCGAAGTAGAATCAAAAAAGCATCCGCTTTTGTTTCTACGAGAATTCTTAATACTTACCAGATGTACTATGGCCCTGCCTCAGCCGCCCCGCTGAGGTGAGGCTGAGCTGCTTTCGCAGTTTGCCAAGGCAAACATAAGACGAATCTGACTGTGATTGGGAATAGACTCGGTACCTGCGGCTATGGTATTCCCGGACACAGTATGGGCAGGACCAGGAGAGTGCGGAGTTTTAATTGTTTATTTTGACCTAGACTGGATAATAGACATTATCATAATAGTACATCTGGTAAGTATTAAGAATTCTCGTAGAAACAAAAGCGGATGCTTTTTTGAATCATGAGTTATCTCCCCTGATTCAAGTAGCTTAATGAAGGTTATTTGTATGTAAGTAAGTAAGAAAGAACTATCTTTAGTTTCAGCTCACAATGGAGGCTTCCAGTTTATCCATCAATCATATGATATCATAATCAACTATATGATGTGTAGGATAACGTGATAATGAATTATGTCATGAATGATGTAGCAAAGTTTATCACGAATGCTTAATTGATGAAGGATTAAGGGTTGTTGTACGAATTGTATATCTTTAGTATTTAATAACCATGCCATTGAATGATTTGAAACTAATTTGACTGACGTATGGCAGCAACAGCACCCAGTCAAATTAGTTTCAAAATATTCAACAGCTTTACCTGTAAATTGATCGTCAGGGAGTTCAGTGATCGATCGATCCCATCACTGGCGAAGCGTGAGTGGAGCTTAGTTAGAGATGGGTGGGGCATAGCAGTATTATTGGTTAGTCACTTTAATTTTTCATATATTTCTCTGACTTCAAGCCCCCGATATTGGGACTAGAGTACATACAATCATCATTTAAGATTTAGCATCATCATTATGTTTTGTTTTCAATATTTCAGTCCAGCTTGGTGACACGGTTCAGTAGTAAAGAGAGACAGAAAATTGAAGAGGAAAAGAGATTTAGAAAACATCACGCTGTCCAGAGGGTTAGAAATAATACTATTATTAACTATAGTAATTATCTGTGAATTAGATATCGTAGCAGCCGCAGAAATAGCAGCAGCAGAACAGTTAGTGGTAGCAGTAGTAGCAGTAGCAGCAGCAGCAGCAGCAGCAGCAGCAGCAGCAGCAGCAGCAGCAGCAGCAGCAGTTGTAGCAGCAGCATTTGGCTGATGGCCATCTAGGATTTTGGCCGATTTTTAGAAATGTCTTTAAAAATCATCTTCGAAACCACTTAGGCTATCTATTCAAAACTGATGAAATATCATCTAGGGCTTTGATCAAGGAACTGGATTGGCCAAATGATTCATCGGCCATCTTGGTAACCTAGCTTTTGCGAAAATGACCTCCAGAACAGCTGAACAGATCAGGCAGAAATTTGGGAGCTATGATTAGGGGCTAAGGGCCATTAAAGTTTGTCCTAGAGAAGTTTTTTCATGACCAGCCATGGGCCAATCAATATGTAGCATCTTTTGCGGTGATATTGGATGTTTTTATTTTATGGGTTTTAGCGCTGAAATTAGTTTTTATAGGTCTTAGGTATTCCGATTTCAAATTTGCTATTTACAAAACTGTCAGCTATATGGTTTGGTGGCCATCTTGGATCTTATTGCTGCCTAAAGCTCCCATGTACTAAAGCAATAGCAATTTTAAAATGTGGTCTCGCGAACCAGTGGTCCGAATTCAAGTATATTTGCCAGAAAGTATCCGTATGGCATAGAGATACAGGTTTGTTAAAAAAGCGGGTTGGTCAATTTGCCCGATGGCCATCTTAGATTTTAGCCGATTTTTTTAAACACTTTAAAAATCTTCTTTTCATTCGATTCTGTTTGGGGGTCGATTAAAACCTCATGAAAGGTCATCTGGGGCAACAGCTGGACCAAGTTTGTTCAAGGGAACTTGATTGGCCTAATGCTTTAGTGACCATCTTGGATGACCTTGTTTTCATGAAAACGACTTCTCCAGAATCGCTCAACGGATTGGGCCTAAATTTGGGAGATATGATTAGGGACTAAAGGCCAATAAAGTCTGTTCAAGAGAAGTTGATATATGTTGTGTTCGTGTTACAATTTTGGTTAACTGCTTAGTGCTCTAATTATAGCCGATGCCCTTTCTAATTGAAATGCCTATGTTCCAGGTGAGCGATACAGGGCCCTTGGGCCTCTTGCTATTAATGTCAAGCATTAGTTCTATAAATCCTGTCATTGACGATGCACTGCCACTCAGATATAGATCAGCCGTCCTCATGGTGCCAAATGATGCTGGTTCTGGGGCCAAATGATGCTGGTTCTGGGGCCAAATGAAGTTGGATCTGTTATTTGGGGGGGTCTATGATATTTGCTTTGTTAAGGCATGTGATTGCAAAACAGCCCAGCTTAAATCGCCTCCATATTATGTTTCAAACAATTTTTTCAATGACAACTGACTTGACTTAAGAGACCACCACACACTGCTATGCTCATCCCTACACATGCTAAGTATTCTCTAATTGATTGCCTTGCATTTGTTTGGAATTCTCTATTATTTTTATCACTATAATTTTGTTTGTAATCTAGAGACGAGAAGAGAACCAAGAGAAAGAGTTATTGAAACAAGACACCATCATCGAAGAGCGGAGACAAACCATCGAGAGGCTGCGGCATTATAAAATGGTTGGTATTAGTTATTAACCTGGCCATGCAGAAGAAACATGGTATTGCATTGTGTTCCTCAGTACAGGGCTTGAAGTCTGTTTTGAAATGCTGAATGCTGATCATTCTTGGAGAAGAGTGAGAGGTAGTTTGTATACTGTTTAAAGTGGCATTGCTGCTTCTAGTTGGCCTTATAATAAGGCATCTCAAAATGAGGATGAGTGCAGGTTTGTTAATGCGTGTAGTGAAGCAGTTTAATCAGTGAAGCAGCTTCTTTAGTAAGGGGAGTAGAGCAGGCTTTTTAATGATGGGAGTGGACCAGGTTTTTTAATGATGGGAGTGGATCAAGTTTTTTAATGAGGGGAGGGGATCGGGTTTTTATGCTCCCAGAAAATTTTTTCGCAGGAGCATATAGTCGGCACTTTGTCCGTCCTTTCATCCGTCCGTTCGTCCGTCCATCCGGTCAACATATATAAGTTTGTCCGGGGCATAGTTTCAAGACTTTTTCACATATGGTCACCAAACTTGGTATGTGGATGCATCTTAGGGATAATAATAATAATAATAATAATAATAATAATAATAATCTTTATTTATCGAGGGTATATCATCAGTAAACTGATCTTCCTGAGGCCCTCCCAAACACAATAAACTATATACAGTTAAATAAGCAGCAAACACACATACAAACACACTCATAAATGCACTTATACATATACGCACACACTGACTCAGTCAGTCACTCACTCCTTCACTCACTCACTCACTCACTCACTCACTCACTCACTCACTCACTCACTCATAACTCACTCACTCCCTCACACATTTTATATTACATATATACATTAATATGAACAAGTTTCCATTAACTCACTGGATATGTCCAGGGAAGAAATGACTCAAAATATAATTTTCATCAGTTCATCATCCATAATACTGAGTATTCAGTTATTTAGTATATTAACCATTTTATGACGAAGCCGACCCAAACTGATCCCTGCAGTGGTCTTGAGAAATGTGCAGACTATTTCCGAAAATTTACTACCAGAATGACTGACTCGGTAACCGAACCAGCCATTCCAGGAGTCAATTTTCAGAAACAGTCTTCACCCGACCTGCAAATAGACAGTCACGATTTATTTTGACAAAATTTTTCATTAAATGGTTAATGTGAATTCATATACTTCTGAATATTATGATAGAATGATGATAGAGTCGGAGATTGTGTAATGCTTTGAGGTAATGCGTTCCAGAGTTGAACTGCTTTATATGTGTAACTCTTTTTTCCATAGCAAGATTTAAATTTTGGAAGATGTAGATGACCAAAGGTTTTTGAACGTAAATTAAGGGAATGTGTATCTTCTACATATTTGAACAAGTTCTTAATATAACTTGGAGTAAGGTCATTTAAGGCTTTATAAGTCATGCTATTTGTTTTGAAGTTTATTCTCTTAGCCAATGTAGTCCAATTCAATTGTTTATACAGTTGTTCAGTTGGTTCTCTAAAAGGGGCATCTAGTATTATACGAGCTGCTCTCTTTTGTAGTTTTTCCAGCTGGTATGCTAATGTATCAGTTGAATGATAGTAGATGAGAGAGCAGTAATCTATATGTGAAAGGATGTAAGCTTTATAGAATAGATTCCTTTGTTCAACATTCATATAATTCTTGTTCTTTTTCAACATGTATATTAACGAAGAGACTTTTTTACAGATTTTACTTATGTGTTCTTGCCATGAGAGTGTACTATCAATGTGTAGGCCAAGGAGTTTATCCGATTTTACAGTATTTAAGTTTCCATTTTCAGTAGGTATTACAATATCTGTTGTTATGCTCTTCAATTTGTGATTAGTGCCAAGCATCATCAGTTTAGTTTTATCCTCATTAAGCAACATTTTGTTATTTAAACACCATTTCTGTACAGATTTCATATCTTTTGTTAACTGTTCTTGTATTTCAGAGGTGCTTCGGCTGTTAACATGCAAAGTAGTATCATCAGCATACATATCTATATTACTAGATGTACAGAGTGGAAGGTCGTTAATATATAAGATAAATAAGAGTGGACCTAATACCGATCCTTGCGGGACTCCTATGTGGGTTGATACATGTTTAGAGATCTTTCCAGCAATTGAGACATATTGCTGCCTATCGGTTAAATATGACGAAAACCATTTTAGTGATCCTGTTTCAAATTTATATATGGCAAGCTTTTGCAAGAGAATATTATGATTTAAAAGATCAAAGGCTTTTCTTAAATCTATCATGATAGCTCCTATGAGATCACCATTGTCTATTGAAAATCGCCACTTTTCAACAAGTTTTAATAATGCGGTTTCGCATGAGTGTTTCTGTCTAAAGCCTGACTGTGACTCATTCAGTAACCCATATTGACAGAGAAATTTATAAACATTATCATGTACATGGCGTTCAATAATTTTAGATATAGCTGGTAGGATTGATATTGGCCTATAATTGCATACATTGTCTTTGGAGTCGGATTTGTGTAGGGGTATAACTTTAGCATGTTTCCACACTGCTGGAAAGACTCCAGAATCTATACTCTTGTTAATGATGCTTGTGATAGGTGGGGCTATGACATTTGCTGCGATTTTAAGAAAATAAGCATTAAGATCATCATATCCAGCTGATTTATTTGTCTTTAGATTTTTTAGTTCATTATGTACGTAATCTACTGAAATACATGGTATTTAAAATTTGATGCATTCTGGCACTTTACTATTTACATGTTTTCTTAGTTCACTAAATTCTGTATCTGCTTGTGGTATGGATTCAGCTAAATTAGATGCTACTGTACAAAAATATGTGTTGAATAGTTCAGATTGCATCTGCGGGTCCATAACTTCATTACTGTCATTATCGCGTAGAAGGGTAGGACATTTGTTAGCCTTTGGGTTTATACTCTTCAAGATTTTCCATATATTGGCAGGATTGTGTTTACCTTCATCTAGCTTTGCGCTAAAATAGTCCTTTTTAGATTTTTCTATCTGTGCCATAACTTTATTCTTTAAGTCTTTGTAGTTTGTAATATTTCCTGATACTTTCTGGCGATCTCTTTCTTTCATTATATTCAAAATATCTTTATTTATCCATCCTGGTTGACAAAATCTTTTAACTCTCCGTTCAATGATGGGTGCGTGCTTGTTTAGTATATTTGTGAATATTTTCTGCCATTTTTCAAGAGCCTGATCAGGGTTATTTAATTCATCCACAAAACTCCAGTCATATGCTCGAAGATGTTGGACAAACTTATTCTCGTCAAAGTGCTTAATGCTGCGATACTTAATAATTTGATGTACATTTTGATTCTTGGAAACTTTACTGTTGCGTACTGTGAAGACTGGATAGTGGTCACTACATGCTAGTGTCCCTACTTGTGTTGAATGATATTTGTATTTGTTTGTTACATAAACATGATCTATCAGTGTTGCTGTTTTGCCAGTAACCCTAGTAGGTATATTTACAAGCTGCTCAAGGTGATAAATTTCTGTCACTGATTGCCATTTAGTGTTTGCTTGCTTTAAAAGATTAAAATTAATATCGCCTATGAGTGTAATATCAGAGTTTTCTGAATAAGCAGCTTCTAGCAGTGATTCAAATTCATCTATCTAACTAGCTGGACTGTTTGGTGGTCTGTAGACACAGCTAATTAGAAACGGTTTCATTTTGTATGGTCTAATTTCTAACCAGGCAACTTCTATGTTGTGTGTTTCTAAGTCAGCTCGTCTAATATATGACAGGTTGTCAGCTATATACACTACAATACCCCCACCATCACGCTTAATTCTGTCTCTGCGCTCTGTATTATAGCCCTGTATTTCAATTACTGTGTCCGGGACTGTATTACTTAAGCAAGCCTCTGTGACACAAAATATTTCTAATTCTTTCCTACTTTTCTCCATTATAATTTTTAATTGTGAAATTTTGGGAACTAAGTGTTGAACATTTAGGTGGCCAATACGAAGACCCTTACTATTAATATTGAAAGATGGAAAGTCAAGGGACATAACTGTTTCTATGAATTTGTCATTGCATCTCGTCAGTAGAATTGATTCCAGTGCATTATTAGAATTATTGTCTAGTTGACCAATTTCTCCACTGGCTATGCAGTAGGAGAAGACATTAATATAGTTTACAAAGCTATAGCCTACATGCATATAATCAAGGATGTTTATATAGTTCAAATATGAATTAGCATTATTATTATTATTATTATTTTTATTACCACCACCACCACCACCACCACCATTACCACTACTCCCATCCCCACCACCACCATCATTATCATTGTTATTATAACTGTTATCATCATTATCATCATCATCATCATCACCATCATCACCACCACCACCATCATCATCACAACCACCACCTTCACCACCACCACCACCATCATCATCATCATCATCATCATTACTATTGCATAGGGCTTCACGGTATTGGAAAAACGAAAACCGGTTATGGTATCAATTTCAATACCGGTATACCTTTCATACCGGTATTACTCATATGTGCATTGAATGATGTTGTAGGGGGTACTTTGGGCGCCATAGCATTTGTATATTCTACATAAAACATGTGTTTTGTTGTCATTTCCCCACCCCCAAATCATCGTTGTCGTATAACGTATTAGTGTTTGAACGACATACATATGACACCATGCTCGGACATTAAATACTATTCTCAGTTCGAATTTGTTTCCATAAATGAACAAGCGGCACTATTTATATTATCATCTATATACAAAGATAACAATATAAATCGCGTTACTTGTGTATTTTGGAAGCAAAGTCGCGATATTAGTTCATAAAATGTTGACTCACATAAAATATGTGCACGCCGGAAGTGACCCCGTAAAGTGCGCAGAATGTTTACGCGCACTTGATAACGGGTGAATGATTGACAGCTACCATTAGTCAGCAGAAATAACAGCGAGCCACAAATATTAAATGTAAATTTTATTCCAAATATTTAAAACAAATCAACAATATAATCAAATGATAAACTTTTTTTGAAAATGTATCCTTGGAATGACTGACTCGGCTATAAAGCCAGTCATTCCAGGGATAACTCTTTTCAATAGTTTTTGCTAGGCCTATTCACTCGAGAGCACTATGTTTACTAATCTAAATGTGTGATTTTAGCACTTAAGAATACAAAACACGGGGGTCACGAGTACAACAATAGGTCTCTTATGGTTCTTAGGTGTAGAGTTAATTGCAAATAATGCATTTGCACACCAAGTGAAAACTTATTTTGAAAATTTCCCACTGGAATGACTGGCTCGGTTATCTAGCCAGTCATTCTAGTAAAAAATGTTCAAAAATAGTTTTCATTTGGTCTGCAAATGGATAATTCTCACTGCTACTGCATTATTGTTTTACAAAGTTTGACATATTTCCTGCCAGAAAAGATAGCATGTTGACCTTATCAGGTTTTAAGCAAGCACGTTTGGGGTTAACAATCTGGCCTGCTTTGCTAAAGAGTCGTTCTGAGGGACAGCTTGTGGCAGTCACACAAAGATACTTCTTAGCAAAGTTGGTTAAGGTCGGATAGCTCTTTTCATGAATTTTCCATCAGTCTAGTGGATTGGAGTCTTGGTCTGGTTCAGGGGCACCTAAATACAATACAAGTTCACTATCTACTGGGAGAGTGTCTACTGAGCTACATTGATTGTCACTTGATTTCTTGGTTTTGACAAACAAACTTGCTAAGGTTTTCTTAGCTGGTGTGTGTTTAACATGGACATCGTTACTGATAGACACAGGCTTGACATGTAGTGATACATCCATACAAATTTTCTCCTTCACAGTGTGGTACTCCTCCTCGGTCAGATATTGATTCTTGAACTTAGGATCAAGAAAGGTTGCCACACATAGAAGTTCATTAATTTTATCGTCATTGTAACGTTTTGACAGAGATTTCTTTATCGAATCTCGCATCTCGGTTGTCAAGTCATGAACAATTACATCATCCTCTGTTGGCGGATTGAGAACATTGACATTGATGACGTTAAGCAGAGGTTTCAATGAAGATACACTAACATATTTCTCCTGTGACAAAATATCGGTAAAGTCTCCTACACTTTCTAGGGCACTACACACTGCTTCCAAAACATGGGAATCCTGCCAAGTAGGGGCTAGTTGTTTAGTCTTCCGATCTAAATTTAATACTCTGGTAATGGCTGGCTCCTGCTCAACTATCCTCTTCATCATGGCAAACTTGGCTCCCCATCTAGTGGCACAATCCTGTGAATAGATAAGATTAAGACATATTCATCTTAGGGCTTGCAAATGAACAATTTAGTCAATGTCCATATCATAGTAACTTAGCCAGTCATTCCAGCGGTTAATTTTCAAAAAATAATTTTATCTTAGGGCTTGCAAATGAACAATTTAGGATAACATATCTAATTCTAACAGAATAAAATGGGTCAATGTCCTCATCATAGTAACTTAGCAAGTCATTCCAGCGGTAAATTTTAAAAAAATAATTTTATCTTAGGGCTTGCAAATGAACAATTTAGGATGACATATCTAATTCTAACTGAATTAAATGGGTCAATGTCCTCATCATAGTCATCTTGCCGCCTAAGCGGTCAAGCGTTACTAAGGCAACAACTACTGGCCTACTATAGAAATAATACACCACATACTGTGCTTGACTGATCAACCATTTTCATCCCAAACACACATAATAGATGAATTCTGCTGAATATTTGAATAATTATTTTACTGAAAACTATTATAATGATTCAGTTAAACTATCACTGCAAATATTCAGCAAGAGTACATGTAGGCCTACTATATGTAAACTACAATATATAGATAACAAACTTACTGTAATCAGCTGATGCTTTGGCAATCCAAGGGTTTCCTGCGCCTCCTTGAGCTCGCGTCGCTTCTTCCAGCTGGTAGAGAATGTCGACACAATCGTACGGCATACACCTAACGTTCTCGATATACGCTTATCGTTCATTGCACCATTTACTGCTAGATGCAAATTGTGGCCAAAGCATGACAGGTTAATCCAATCCAGATCTCGTAGAGCCTTTTTTATGTTGCTGCCGTTATCCGTCGTCATGCACACATGCTTGTCAGCGCTAAGTCCCCAGTTTGCAAAACATTCTGTCAAAGTTTGTCCGATGTTATCTGCCGTATGGTCATTTGGAAAATACAATGTTTCTAACACACGAGCCTGTAGGGTCCACGTCCTATCGATGGAATGGACGGTCAGGCCAAGATACGGCACCATATTTTCTGATGACCAAAGATCCGTGGTAGTAGCAAAGTAGTCTGCACATTTCAGTTCATCGACGATCTTATTGCGCACCTCAATATAGAACTGCGGAATCGCAGTATCGCCAAAGTAATTACGACCAGGCAATTTGTACCGGCTGTCAAACTGTGAGAGCATGTTAATGAAGTGATCGTTGTCTACTGTGTATATAGGAATCATACCTCCGGCTAAGTATCGCGTCACTGCTTCAGTCAGGCGTTTGTGTCGTGGATGCGATTTCTCATAGATCGTTCCTTTACAGAATGACTCACTTATCTTCTGCTGCTTTCGCGGCGTTGTCTCTGTCTCGTCATCAAGGGTTAAATCGTCACTCTTTCGTTTACCAGGCGTGAACGTCAGTTGCAAAAATGCTTGCGGATGATGCTTGCGTAAATGAAATCGTAAATTAGAGTTGTTACCACCTCTGGCGCACACAGACTCTTTACACAATTTACACACTGGCTTTTCTTCATCAGTTGCTTTACCGTCATCGCCTGCTATAAATCCGAAATGTAACCAAATGGGAGACGTTCCCTTGGCTTTAGGAATCAATTCCATAGTGTTGAAAAGATATAATCGTCCGAAATTAATTTTAAAACATTAATACTAGTATGGGCTAGGACGGCTATATTTAGAAAAAGGTCTTCTTGAGCTTGGGTCACATGACGATCAATAATTTATCAATAATTTGTATGAATAGAATGGATTAATAGCCTAATAATAGGGCCATTGATTTTGCGGTGATCAGAGTGTGTGACCTATACTCTTGTTTTCTTTACAAAAAAATTTAAAAAATCAGTAAAGTTGAAACACTTTTTCCAAAATAATTTTAGTGATATTTGTTATCAAGAACAGCACAACAAATTTGAAGGAAATTTTTTTCAAAATAATCATTTGATCATATACTACATATTATGCATTCAAAATTCTGCCACTGTATATCGAAGGGTTAGGCGGCCAGGGCGGGCAATCAATAGTCTTAGTTAAATTAGTCAATAAACGCTGGACACATACAGGTTTGAATGAGCATTCTTTCTCAATTCTAGTTTTGACAAGGATTTATTGTATGATCACCACGCGCAAAGCGAAAGTTAACAATAGGTGTCGACCTTGTAATGCCGTCAATAGCGTCATCAGAATGGAATGTGGATGGAGTATTCCCGTAATGATAATCAGAACGAGGCTGAGCTGTGTTTATTTTAATTTATTCTTGAGCATAATGACGTCAAACGCGTCATCATCACCCTTTGTAAGAACAACGGCGGACATTTATCGGAAATTGCGTTGCAAAAAAACTTTGAAATTTTATAGTTAAATGACCTTTATTGGCATAGAAAATCGTTACACAATGAAGGATTAATATAATATGAACTGAACAGGTATGGATATAACAATAAGGCATGATAAATTTGTAGATATTTCGGCATTTTTACTCTTCAGTGCCGATAAAATGTACTTATGACTTTCAAATCTCGTGAGATTTGCGCGAGATTCGCGAGACTTGGCGGTTGTGATTACTTCCGGGTTGGATTTTGACAGTTTTTGTTTACGACGAAATGATCATTGCAAACTCTACAAATAATATTTTTTATAATATTTCGATATTTCGGTATTGAAAATATTCCGGTATGACAACTGGTATGGTTATGATACTGGTATTCGGTATCATACCGAAATACCGTGAAGCCCTACTATTGCATTCACATACATTGGTTTTGAGTGATTGATATTGATTACTGAGTATTATATTAGAACCATTTGGATGTACAATACACAAAGTAGACTCATCATTACATATGATAGATACTGAATTAATATTGAAAATATTATTATAGGGGCTTACATCAGGAAGATCTACATTGTGTTGTTTCATACATAATAGAGTATCAGTGTTTACATTTGTGGTACAGTCAGTGGCAACATTTAAATCTATGTTAATATGGTGTGCGGAGTATGAAAAGTAGGTCAAACATAGGTCATGCTGACCTACTTTTCATGGTCGATTGAATATCACAGAAAATGTTTGCCCCGGCTATAGTTTCAAGACTTTTTCACATATGGTCACCAAACTTGGTATGTGGATACATCTTATGGAAAAGTTTGCGGAGTATCAAAAATAGGTCATGCTGACCTACTTTTCATGGTCGACTGAATATCATAGAAAATGTTTGTCCGGGCCATAGTTTCAAGACTTTTTCACATATGGTCACCAAACTTGGTATGTGGATGCATCTTAGGGAGAAGGTCTGCACAGTATGGAAAGTAGGTCATGCTGACCTACTTGCTCCCTGAAGAAAATTTTGCGGGAGCATAGAGTTGCCGCTTTGTCCGTCCGTTTACCATATATAACTTTGTCCGGGGCATAGTTTCAAGACTTTTTCACATATTGTCACCAAACTTGGTATGTGGATGCATCTTAGGGAGACGGTGTGTGGAGTATGAAAAGCAGGTCAAAAGTAGGTCATGCTGACTTACTTTTCATGGTCGACTGAATATCACAGAAAATGTTTGTCCGTGCCATAGTTTCAAGACCTTTGCACATATGGTCACCAAACCTGGTATGTGGATGCATCTTAGCGAGAAGGTGTGCGGATTATGAAAAGCAGGTCAAAAGTAGGTCATGCTGACTTACTTTTCATGGTCGACTGAATATCACAGAAAATGTTTGTCCGTGCCATAGTTTCAAGACTTTTGAACATGTGCTCACCAAACTTGGTATGTGGGTGCATCTTAGGGAGAAGATGTGCAGAGTATCAAAAGTAGGTCATGCTGACCTACTTTTCATGGTCGACTGAATATCACAGAAAATGTTTGTCTGAGCCACAGTTCCAAACCTTTCACTGAAGCATATGCCTTCGGGGTTATCCATTCAGTTTCTCTGCAAAGTATGCCTTCGGGGAGCATACATCAATTTATTGATTTGCCTTGTTTAGTGATGGGAGTGGATCAGGTTCTTTAATGATGGGAGTGGATCAGGTTCATTAATGGGGAGTGGAGCCGGTTCATTAATGATGGGAGTGGAGCAGGTTCATTAATGATGGGAGTGGATCAGGTTCATTAATGATGGGAGTGAAGCAGGTTCATTAGTGAGGGGAGTGGAGCCGGTTCATTAATGATGGGAGTGGAGCAGGTTCTTTAATGATGGGAGTGGATCAGGTTCATTAATGGGGAGTGGATCAGGTTCTTTAATGATGGGAGTGGAGCAGGTTCATTAATGGGGAGTGGAGCCGGTTCATTAATGGGGAGTGGAGCTGGTTCATTAATGATGGGAGTGAAGCAGGTTCATTAATGATGGGAGTGGAGCCGGTTCATTAATGGGGAGTGGAGCTGGTTCATTAATGATGGGAGTGGATCAGGTTCATTAATGATGGGAGTGGAGCAGGTTCATTAATGAGGGGAGTGGAGCAGGTTCTTTAATGATGGGAGTGAAGCAGGTTCATTAATGGGGAGTGGAGCTGGTTCATTATGAGGGGAGTGGAGCTGGTTCATTAATGATGGGAGTGGAGCAGATTCATTAATGGGGAGTGGATCAGGTTCTTTAATGAGGGGAGTGGAGCAGGTTCATTAATGGGGAGTGGAGCCGGTTCATTAATGATGGGAGTGAAGCCGGTTCATTAATGATGGGAGTGGATCAGGTTCTTTAATGATGGGAGTCGAGCAGATTCATTAATGAGGGGAGTGGAGCTGGTTCATTAATGATGGGAGTGGAGCAGATTCATTAATGGGGAGTGGATCAGGTTCTTTAATGAGGGGAGTGGAGCAGGTTCATTAATGATGGAAGTGGAGCCGGTTCATTAATGATGGGAGTGGAGCAGGTTCATTAATGATGGGAGTGAAGCAGGTTCATTAATGTGGAGTGGAGCCGGTTCATTAATGATGGGAGTGGAGCCGGTTCATTAATGAGGGGAGTGGATCAGGTTCATTAATGATGGGAGTGGATCAGGTTCTTTAATGAGGGGAGTGGAGCAGGTTCATTAATGATGGGAGTGGAGCCGGTTCATTAATGATGGGAGTGGAGCTGGTTCATTAATGAGGGGAGTGGATCAGGTTCATTAATGATGGGAGTGGATCAGGTTCTTTAATGATGGGAGTGGATCAGGTTCTTTAATGATGGGAGTGGATCAGGTTCATTAATGGGGAGTGGAGCCGGTTCATTAATGATGGGAGTGGAGCCAGTTCATTAATGATGGGAGTGAAGCAGGTTCATTAATGATGGGAGTTGATCAGGTTCATTAATGGGGAGTGGAGCCGGTTCATTAATGATGGGAGTGGAGCAGGTTCATTAATGATGGGAGTGGAGCAGGTTCATTAATGGGGAGTGGAGCCGGTTCATTAATGATGGGAGTGGAGCCGGTTCATTAATGAGGGGAGTGGAGCTGGTTCATTAATGATGGGAGTGGAGCAGGTTCATTAATGGGGAGTGGAGCCAGTTCATTAATGATGGGAGTGGAGCCAGTTCATTAATGAGGGGAGTGGAGCTGGTTCATTAATGATGGGAGTGAAGCAGGTTCTTTAATGATGGGAGTGGATCAGGTTCTTTAATGGGGAGTGGAGCCAGTTCATTAATGATGGGAGTTGAAGCAGGTTCTTTAATGATGGGAGTGGATCAGGTTCATTGATGATGGGAGTGAAGCAGGTTCTTTAATGATGGGAGTGGAGCAGGTTCATTAATTATGGGAGTGGAGCCGGTTCATTAATGATGGGAGTGGAGCAGGTTCATTAATGATGGGAGTGGAGCAGGTTCATTAATGGGGAGTGGAGCCGGTTCATTAATGATGGGAGTGGAGCAGGTTCTTTAATGATGGGAGTGGATCAGGTTCTTTAATGGGGAGTGGAGCCGGTTCATTAATCATGGGAGTGGAGCCGGTTCATTAATGATGGGAGTGAAGCAGGTTCATTAATGATGGGAGTGGAGCAGGTTCATTAATGGGGAGTGGAGCCGGTTCATTAATGATGGGAGTGGAGCAGGTTCTTTAATGATGGGAGTGGATCAGGTTCTTTAATGGGGAGTGGAGCCGGTTCATTAATCATGGGAGTGGAGCCGGTTCATTAATGATGGGAGTGAAGCAGGTTCATTAATGATGGGAGTGAAGCAGGTTCATTAATGGGGAGTGGAGCCGGTTCATTAATGATGGGAGTGGAGCAGGTTCGTTAATGATGGGAGTTGAGCAGGTTCATTAATGGGGAGTGGAGCCGGTTCATTAATGAGGGGAGTGGAGCTGGTTCATTAATGATGGGAGTGGAGCAGATTCATTAATGGGGAGTGGATCAGGTTCTTTAATGAGGGGAGTGGAGCAGGTTCATTAATGATGGGAGTGGAGCAGGTTCGTTAATGATGGGAGTTGAGCAGGTTCATTAATGGGGAGTGGAGCCGGTTCATTAATGATGGGAGTGGAGCTGGTTCATTAATGATGGGAGTGGAGCAGATTCATTAATGGGGAGTGGATCAGGTTCTTTAATGAGGGGAGTGGAGCAGGTTCATTAATGATGGAAGTGGAGCCGGTTCATTAATGAGGGGAGTGGAGCTGGTTCATTACTGATGGGAGTGGAGCAGATTCATTAATGGGGAGTGGATCAGGTTCTTTAATGATGGGAGTGGAGCAGGATCATTAATGATGGGAGTGGAGCAGGTTCATTAATGATGGGAGTGGAGCCGGTTCATTAATGAGGGGAGTGGAGCAGGTTCATTAATGATGGAAGTGGAGCTGGTTCATTACTGATGGGAGTGGAGCAGATTCATTAATGGGGAGTGGATCAGGTTCTTTAATGATGGGAGTGGAGCAGGTTCATTAATGATGGGAGTGGAGCAGGTTCATTAATGATGGGAGTGGAGCCGGTTCATTAATGATGGGAGTGGAGCTGGTTCATTACTGATGGGAGTGGAGCAGATTCATTAATGGGGAGTGGATCAGGTTCTTTAATGATGGGAGTGGAGCAGGATCATTAATGATGGGAGTGGAGCAGGTTCATTAATGATGGGAGTGGAGCAGGTTCATTAATGATGGGAGTGGAGCCGGTTCATTAATGAGGGGAGTGGAGCAGGTTCATTAATGATGGAAGTGGAGCTGGTTCATTACTGATGGGAGTGGAGCAGATTCATTAATGGGGAGTGGATCAGGTTCTTTAATGATGGGAGTGGAGCAGGATCATTAATGATGGGAGTGGAGCAGGTTCATTAATGATGGGAGTGGAGCCGGTTCATTAATGAGGGGAGTGGAGCAGGTTCATTAATGATGGAAGTGGAGCTGGTTCATTACTGATGGGAGTGGAGCAGATTCATTAATGGGGAGTGGATCAGGTTCTTTAATGATGGGAGTGGAGCAGGTTCATTAATGATGGGAGTGGAGCAGGTTCATTAATGATGGAAGTGGAGCTGGTTCATTACTGATGGGAGTGGAGCAGATTCATTAATGGGGAGTGGATCAGGTTCTTTAATGATGGGAGTGGAGCAGGTTCATTAATGATGGGAGTGGAGCAGGTTCATTAATGATGGGAGTGGAGCAGGTTCATTAATGATGGGAGTGGAGCGGGTTCATTAATGAGGGGAGTGGAGCGGGTTCATTAATGAGGGGAGTGAAGCGGGTTCATTAATGATGGGAGTGGAGCCGGTTCATTAATGATGGGAGTGGAGCAGGTTCATTAATGAGGGGAGTGGAGCTGGTTCATTACTGATGGGAGTGGAGCAGATTCATTAATGGGGAGTGGATCAGGTTCTTTAATGATGGGAGTGGATCAGGTTCAGTAATGGGGAGTGGAGCTGGTTCATTAATGATGGGAGTGGAGCAGGTTCATTAATGAGGGTAGTGGAGCATGTTCTTTAAGAATGGGGCAATACAGACTCTTTAAAAATGTGATGGGATGGCCTCAGCCATATCAGTGGACAGTTTTCAGTAGTACAATTTCTCTTCTTGTTTGTGATAAAATGCAAAAGATATAAGATAAGTAAAAAACAGTTAAAGTACCATGCTTGGTATGCTATGTTGTGTTGTACGAGTGGATCACTACAACATGTATCTATAGTTCTTTTATTTATGTGTGTGTGCGTGCGTGTGTGTGTGTGTTTCCATGCTTTCATTCCTCTGATTTCTCAGAAGTTCTCATCTTCCATCTGGCATCAGTTTCCAGACTCTGAATCATGTTCTTAACCCGTACCATATAGATGTCAAAATTTAAAAATTTTAAATTAAATTAAAAGATGAACTGGTGATCATTTTTCAACAAATTTAGTGGAAGATGTTGCTGTCATAGACAGCAACATCATCCACTAAAATTGTTGGAAAATGTACACCAGTTTCTTTGCCATTGCCACCATACAAGTTAGAATATTGACAACAAACAGAGTGCTAAGAGTTAACCCTCTCGTGACGAAACCGGCCAAAACCGGCCTCTGTAGTGGCTTTCAGTAATGTCCATTTGCAGGCCAAAAGAAGACTATTTTTGAAATTTTACCACTGAAATGACTGGCTCAGTAACCGAGCCAGTCATTACAGTGGTAAATTTTCAAAAATAGTCTTCTCTTGGCCTGAAAATGGACATTCAATAAGTAAATATTTTAATTTTTCAAAGAAATTTAGTCATTAAAGGATTATAGGCCAGCCTGACCTGTATGTTCACCTAGCTTGGCTGTCGAAGAATCATTTTATTTTGGTGGCTTGATAGGTCAAGGGTCAAGTTCATGATAACCTGGTTATTGGACATTGTATTTCTACATGATAATTAACTCTTTAATGGTCAAGCTGGCCAAAACCATCCTCTGCAGTGGTCTTAAGGAATGTCCATTTACAAGCCAATTGAAGAGTATTTTTGAAAATTTATGACTGAAATGACTGGCTCGGTGACGGTTACGAGCCAGTCATTCCAGTGGTAAATTTTTAAAAAAAATCATCTCTTGGTCTGCAAATGGACATCCGATAAGTACATATTTTTATTTTCTTGACCACATCTGACCATTAAAGGGTTACTGCATGAGTCATGTTTAATTGCCGTCCTTCATACAGTACATCTCAGAAATAGCCTGACATGTCTACAAGACAAAACAGAAACATGTTGGTGAGTACAACTTGAAACACGATGTAAGAAATGCTCTGTTGAATATTTTGAAAATTATTGGATTGGAAGGAAGACATTGCTGCCATAACCATTTAACCCTCATTCAGCCAAAAATGGTCTTGAGAAATGTCCATTTGCAGACCAAAGGAAGACTATTTTTGAAAATTTACCACTGGGATGACTGGCTCGGTTATCGAGCCAGTCATTCCAGTGGTGAATTTTCAAAAATAGTCTTCTCTTGGTCTGCAAATGGGCATTTTCTATGGGAATGTTTAAATTTTCTTGAATAAATTTGAGGGTTAAAGAGCTAAATGGAACTATGTCTTCCAATCCAATTATGTTCAAACGATTTCACAGTAAGTCTTGCGTACTTTTTTGGAAACATAATAAGTTACTTACGAGCTGCACCCTATTATTGTGAGTATTATTATTTACAGAAATATCCTAGTCCAATAACAATCAAACCACCACGCTATCAGGCACCTAGTCACAGAAAGGGAAGTGCTAATTCTCCAGCCAGCCGGAGTAAAACAAGACCAGCGTCAACTGAATCGGCAATTAGTAGTGAGAAACTGTCCTTGAAGAAGATAATAAAACGAGGTCGTAGTTGTAATATATCAGAGATGAATGGCAAGAACATGGACATTCCTGTGCTCATATATGTGAATGGCGGGCCTGGTATTGTGCACGGTGACGATTGTGAAAGTCAAATGTCAAATTTACCACTTGGTGTTAGTATAACACAGCCTTCAGTACAAACAGCACTCCATCCATCACCCATACCACCGCCACCTCCACCAATAGCAGCACCACCACCACCAACAGCACCACCTCCTCCACCTCCACCACCACCACCACCACCTCCACCACCACCACCTCCACCATCACAAGTGGAACCAGCCACAATGATGCCTATAGATATAACTAATCATAAATTAAAACCAGTCGATACACGAACAGTTGCAGATTCTAAAAACGGGCCAGCTATGGGCATGTCGTTTCTGGATGAACTGAAGAAAGGGCTATCTTGCAAGCCTAAGCTTAGTGCTGAAGATATTGAGAGAAAGTGTATTTCTAGTTATAATGATCCACAAGTGCCAAATTTGGAGAGTATTCTGTCGATGAGGAGTAAGCTACGACCAGCATCCGAGAGCCGGAGACCAGCAAAGAAGCCAATAATTCCGCACAGAGGTAAGAAATAAGCGTGATGCGATAAATACAGAACCAGGAATAAGTAAACATTAACCGATGAATTCCCCATTTCTCATTTTCAATGCAACTACAGGAAAACTGTAATATATTTTGAAATTAATTTGACTGGAAGCCGTTACTGCCATAGGCAGCAACAGGTTCCAGTCAAATTAGTTTCAAAATATTCAACAACTTTACTGTGTAGTTGTCTTGAAATTGAGACACTGGAATTTTAAGGGTTGCTGCCTTAGGCTTCCAGTCAAATATTCAACAGAATAAGCTTCATATTATTACTTTTTCAGGAAATTAACCCTTTAACCCTTACAGACCAGAAATGACAAATTGTAGGCAGAATTCTGTTGACTATTTTAACACTAATTTGACTGGAACCTGTTACTGCCGTAGGCAGCAACAGGTTCCAGTCAAATTAGTTTCAAAATAATCGTCAGCTTTCCTGTATAGTTGTCTTGAAATTGAGACACTGGAGTTAAAGGGTTAATAAACCAGAATACATTTACAGAAGTAACTGTAAATCTGCATGATCTGGACCATATTCCGGAAGGGTGCCTTTAGTAAAAAAGTCTCAATACCTGTAGGGTGTTTATTAAGTCCAAAAAATGTGTAAGTTTGCATTCATCAGCATTAGATGAATATTGAGCTGGGTCTTCGTGAATACACCGTCGTCGGTGACATAGGTGTGTGCAGTTATGCGGGTGCATAGATTGGGCACTTCATGAATATATTCATGAAGAGTGCCTAACCTATATTGCTGCTATAGTCAAGATACCATCAATATGTGATGAGCATATAGCTTATTGGCTTTATTGCATCATCTGGGTAAGTTTTAGCCACATCAGATAGGCTTACAATGCGCTTTTGCTGATTTTGAAAAATTAATTTTTCACGAGTGAGAATATCTCCAGAATGGCTGAGCTAATTCTTAGCTCGACTTTACGAAATAAAACGAGCTATTACGATACCCTGCACGTCGTCCGACGGCGGCGGCGACAGTGGCGTCGTCATCCAATTAGCGTTTAGCTCAACTTTTCTGTTTATATCTCAGGTTTGGTTAACCATACTTGACCCAAACTTGGGCACATACTTCCTTATAATGATATGGTATCTCATGATAACCTTGTGGTCAAAAGTCAAGGTCACTGTGACCTTGGTAAAAGCTTCATTTTCCGTTTAGCTCAACGTTTCTGTTTATATCTCTGGTTTGGGTAATGATACTGGTGGTTTGGGTAATCATACTGGACCCAAACTTGGACACCTGCCTCCTTATAATGAACCTGTCATCACACAATTACATTGAGGTCAAACGGTCATGGTCACTGTGACCTTGATAAAAACCTTATTTTTTCAACATTAACATTTTCCGTTAGCTCAACCTTTCTGTTCATATCTCAGGTTTGGTTAATCATACTGGACCCAAACTTGGACTGCCTCGTTATAATGACACAGAATCATACAATGATATTTTGGTCAAAAGGTCAAATGTCAATGTCACTGCTATGCATGGCGACCCTCTGTCATCCATCTGCCAACCTTTATTTAAAAATGCTACTCATTAACCGCTTGGCAGATTTCAACCTAATTTGGTTGGATGGACCCTATGGGGGTAGACTTCAGAAATTTTATATGGAATTTTGATTGGTAAAATTACATTTTATCACAAATCTACCGAAAATTATCAAAACACAACTCCTCATTAACCGCTGGGCGGATTTCAACCTAATTTGGATGGAAAGACCCTAATGCATTTGGTTTCAGAACATCTATACAGAATTTTGAATGTTCAATTTATTTGTGTGAAAAGCTTTGATTTTATGATAAATTTACCAGAAATTGTCAACACTTTTGCTGGAATAAGCTTATGGGGATATGCTTCCGAATATATATATATATATATATATATATATATATATATATATATATATATATATATATATATATATATATATACAGAATTTTGATTGGTCATGTTTTTTGGTCAAAACCTTAGATTTTATGAAAAATTTACCAGAAATAGTCAATACACTACTCCTCATTAACTGCTTGGCAGATTTCAACTTACTCTGGCTGAAAGGACCTTATGGGGATATGCTTCAGAACGTATATACAGAATTTTGACTGGTCAAGTTTTTTGGTGAAAACCTTAAATTTTATGAAAAATTAACGGCAAATTGTCAAAACGCTACTGATTAACCGGTTGGGAGATTTCAACTTACTTTGGCTGTAAGGACTTTATGGGGATATGCTTCAGAATATACAGAATTTTGATTGGGATTTTATGACAAATTTGCCGGAAATTTTCCAATCGCTACTCATCATTAACCGCTTGAAAGATTTCAACCCTTGTTGATTAGACAGCCCCTATCATGATAAGCTCCAGAACAGCTATTCAGAATTTTAATGGGTAAATTTTTTGGGTGAAAATCATAAATGTTACGAAAAATTTACCGGAAATTGTCAAAATACAGCTTCTCCATAACTGATTGGTGGATTTTATCCAAATGTGGCTAGAAGGATTCTGTAGTGGTAGGAGGCGCTAGAGCTTTTATTCAAAATTTTGATTGGCCAATTTTTTTGTGGCCATTTGGATTTTTTGAAAACTTTCCAGAATGATTTAAGATGCTACCCCTTAATTAGTGGGCCAATTTCAACGAAACTTAGGTGGAATGATCCACTGCCTGTAGGCTTCAACATATCAAAGGAGAATTTTGACTGGTCAATTTCTTTGGTGGCCATCTTGGATTTTTAGAAAATTATCCGTCATGTCTACCAGTATTTAAATGCAAATTGTTCAAATGCTAATGGTCCACGTTACAAGCCCTTGGCCCTCTTGTTGATAAGGCCTTCTATATTTATTTTATGTTTGAAGTCAAGTTTATTCCAAAGTCCCCCTTCATGGTTGCATTGCAACCACATTTCTGGTTGCATACTATATTGCCATTTGATGCCTGCATTTTGCACCGCTTATTGGTGAATTGCTAAACCTTATTTTTTCTATCATACTTATTACAGATCCAGTCGAGGATATTATGAAGATGATCAAGAAAGGTGTGATTTTAAAACCTGTCAAAAATAAATTTGGTTCAGATGAGAGTAGGCCTGGACCCCTTCAACCACCGAGTGACTCCCACATCAAGCTACTCCAGGAGAGTCTACATCGGATCCAGCGAGCCACACGAGATCCGTCCCCAGAATCGTCTGATGAAGATGGCAGTGTTGACTTTGACGATTCCTAATGACATGATGTGCTGTGACAGTGCGTGCGTGGCTGTAAGCGTGTGGGCTTGCATGGAGGTGAATTATTTTCTTAAAGTGGTGTTTGTGTTCAAACTGGTGTTAACAACTTTTAATTTATTTTAAATAACTAAATTTGATAGATACATTGTCAGTTATATGGCCATTGATATATAATGCGATCCGCAAATCCACGTCAAACTGGAGCTACATCATTTCATGTATGGCTACGTTAATTTGAGGTGCTTTCTGTGGTCACATCCTAAACACTGCCTCATGGTTGTATGAGTTATTGAATATAATGCCAGCCCTTTATGTCATGTCAATAAACATCGGGACAATTGGCGGGATATCCCCAAGTGCATGACACACTGGCCACCATTTAACAATGGACCTTTTTATTTTTACCTATGCCCCGCCCATATCTAGTTAATCTCCACCCACACCTCTCTCGTGTTGTGATCGATCGATCTCTGAACTCCCTGACTATCAATTTCCAGAAAACTGTACATGTAAGCTGTTGAAAATTTTAAAACTAATTTGACTGGGTGCTGTTGTTGCTTACGGCCCAGTCAAATTAGTTTCAAAATATGCAACAGCATGTTTATTAAATAGTAGAGACAAACAATTCTTACAACATGTCGAACTATTAAGAGTTAAAGACGGGCCTAATAGAATCATTTATGATGTAATGATTATGATGTCATCCTACACGCCGCCTAGCTGATTATGACGTCATCCTACACGCCGCCTAGCTGATTATGACGTCATCCTACACGCCGCCTAGCTGATTATGACGTCATATTACATCAAATCATCGATGGGTACTCTGGAAAGGTGAATTACAAAACTAGAAATCACAAATCCTTTATCACATAAGGAATATTTTGAAACTAATTTGACTGGGAGCTGTTGCGGTGTGTTACAGGTTCCTGCCTAATTAGTTTCAAAATATTCTTGAGAGTGAGAAATTTCACAGATTAAATCAGGACGTTTCTGTAGCATTGCTTATTAGCTTTCACAAAGAGCAATTTCATGTACCAGCCTACCTGATGCACGACTGATACATCATCACCCACTGTTGTGAGCTATCCCAGTCTATTATTATTGAATTGATCTCAAACTTCACTGTTCTATTGCTTCACTAGCTTTTGGAGTGGGGTGGGTGGGTAATATGGGACAGGGTGGAGAGGGCATTGTAGGAATGGATCATCATGTGTGATCAAATACATATACTTTGATTCTTCATTGACCCTTTAACCCCCAAGTCTTTCATAAACAGCTTCTGCAGTGATCTTGAGAAATGTTCATTTGGAGTCGAAGAGAAGTTTATTTTTGAAAATTTACCACTCCCGAAATTACTGACTCAATAAACAAGCCCATAATTCCTGTGGTAAATTTTCCGCAATAATCTCTTAGTCTGCAACTCAAAATTTTGTTGAACAAGTTTGAAGGTTAAGGGGTTAAGAAGTCATGTTCTAATATTTCTGTGATTGACAGATCTTGGTGTGTGTGATCAAGTCAACATTTGTTACATACATACTTGTGATTTAAAGCTAGACACAGCGGGTCATATTATTGAGAGGTGCTTTGGCGTACCTTTCTATTCACGCATTGTGACTACAAACACGACTAACTGATTATCATATTATCATGGTAATGGTCAAGTTGATCAAAACCAGCCTCTTCAGTGCTCTAGAGAAATGTCAATTTCGAGGCTAAGATTATATAGACCTGTAATAGGTGTGCTCAGCCGGCTTTCCAACTTTATCCCCTGGTCATTGGGCCTTATTTATTTATCATTTCTTAACAATTAAGAGCAGACAGCTAGGATTCCATATATTATAGGTGCTCAATGGCATTTACATTCCGTATTGGCGACACTGCCCTCACAGGTACCTATGTTACAGATAGGTAAACTGGAACAAGGCAGAGGGAAGTACCTTATACAGCTCTGCAACCAGGCCGGGAATCGATCCCGCAATATTCAAGTTACAACCTCGAATCCCTAACCTATCAGTCACTGCGCCTCTGAGATGACTATTTTTGAGAATTTACCACTGCAATGCCTGTGATAAATTATATAGAATAGTCTTCTCTTGATGTTTTTCAATGGACAAATTTTGAAGCATTTGCCCATTAAAGCCTCAGCCTGACAGGCCAGAGCACATGAGCTTCAGAACCCAAACTGTACACTACAGCTCCGATATAACTTAAATTTTTCCAAAATAAAATTAACCGCACTGTTGAATATTTTGAACATAATTGGAAGCAATTGAAAAAGGGCAGACATGTCTTCTAATCCAGTTATTTTCTAAATAGTCAACAGAACATTTATTACATCGTGTTCAAAATTGTACTAACTAACATGTTTCTGTTTTGGAAAGATTTTAACTCGTTTATGAACTGTACTGAATTTATTATCATGCACGAAGTAGCCATAATTTGAAAACAATATGACTGATTTTGACATACATTCGCCCAAATTTTCTGTCACAATATTATTGGCCCGTTCAGCGTGCTTGATAGGTGGAGACAGACACAATGTCCGGGAGTGAACTTATAGGAAATAAACTACTTACTATATAAATAGTAGCCGCACCATTTAAAAGTTCAATTTGTATAAGGTTTACTGTATTATAAACTTTAGAAAGATATTTTCTTGTTTATATTAATTTATAATATAGATGCTATTAGAGTAATGCAGTGTTTATTAGTCTGGATAGTGAACCTATATATATATATAAGTTTATAAAATCATATAAAAATCATATTAGGCGTACTTAACCCTTTAACACTCATCAACCAAAAAGACTTCTGTAGTGGGCTTGAAAAATGTCCATTTGCCGACCAAGAGAAGACTATTTTTGAAAATTAATGACTGGAATGACTGGGTCGGTTATTGACTGGCTAGTCAACTATAGTCAACCGAGCACCCGACCTCGGTTCAGATGGTTAGTCCGATATTTGCGTAAATTTTAAAATGGCTGACACGGATCGCTTGCCACGAATAAATGTATATAAAAGTGTAAATATTTCACTAAATAACTTAGGTTTGGTGAAATTATGCTTTCCCATTGTATGTCAATGTTCCCAAGCCCATATTCCTTCCCACTTTATGCCATACGGGCGCTTTTTGACGTCTTAGCGGACAAAAATAACCCATTTTCGTAGGTCATCAAAACAGACGACAGAAAGGGTTAATGGAGACTGGTACCCGGCTCCAAATTTTCTGCAATAGTAATTCAATAGGGAACCGGGTACCAATGAACTATAGTCGACTAAAATCAAGTTCGACTGGGCATAGCAACTGCGCATGATCAGTAAACCATGAAACTGACTATGGTTAGCGAGTCAAACTTGACCTAGGGTGTTTGTAAAGTAGACTGATTTATAAATTATGGAAATAATAGTGTATTAAAGGAAAACCAATACAGGTGGTACCTTTTGTGGACTACTTAATTTGTTTTGACGAGCTTTCGCATATAAATGTGCTTCATCAGGCCTGATGAAGCACATTTATGTGCGAAAGCTCGTCAAAATAACTAAAGTTAGTCTACAAAAGGTACCACCTTTTTATCTGACCACGACTAACACGGCTCCTTTCTGTAGACTGGAGAGCACCTATTAAAGAAAATTTGTTCGGTCTCTGTGAAGATGAGTTATCAGCAATGAATGATTCTCCATGATCAGCGTCTGTGATCTTCCTCATCACATTAGATAGGTGCTGTGTTATAGTGGACACTCGTGGTCACTTTCGATTGTTCCTGTTCTATAAGTTGCTCATCATTGTTACGTTAGGTATGTGCCGTGTTATAGTTGAGCATGAGGTGCCACTTTTGTTAGTTTGTGTTTTGTAGCTGATGATCATGGTCACTTTAGATAGTTTGTTTTCGAGTTGACCATCATGGCCACTGCATCATTCTTGTTTTATAGTCCACCATTGTGATCAGATTAGATAGTTTCTGACCATTGTGGTCACTTTAGATAGTTTGTGTTTTGTAGTTGACCATCATGGTTATTTTAATAACCCTTTACTGCTCAAGTCGGTCAAAAGCAGTGTTCTTGTGAAATGTCTTTGTAGACCACGAGAAGTGAATTTTTGAAAATTTACAACTGGAATGACTAGCTTGATAATCGAGCCAGTCATTGCAGTGGTAAATTTTCAAAAAATACTTTTCTCTTGTTCTGCAAATCGAAATTTTCTTTGAGAAAATTGAAATCTTGAACAAATTTAAAGCGTAACCCTTTAACACTCATATCAGCCAAAAATGGCTTCTGCAGTGGTCTTGAGAAATGTCTATTTGTAGACCAAGAAAAGACAAATTTTGACAATTTACAACTGGAATGACTGACTCTTCTTGTTCTGCAAATTAACATTTTCTTTGAGAAAGTTGAAATTGAGGCTTAAAGGGTTAAATAGTGAATATTGAAGGCTAATGCTTCAAGATTACAGGTGTGAGTGAACATCATCTTGTTGATAAACCTATTAAAAGTATGTTTGTAAAGTATATGTGTAGACAGATATAAATTATGGAAATAAAACTAAATTAGATAGTTCCTGTTGTATAGTTTGCCATCAAGGTGACTCGGTGTAGTTATCGTTTTATAGATGACCACTACGATCAGATTAGATAGTTGCTGTTTTGTTGGCGACCATCATGATAACGTTAGATAGTTGCTGTTTTGTTGACGACCATCATGGTAACATTAGATAGTTACTGTTTTATGGTTAATCCAGACAGCCCACTCACTGACTTACCCTGCCATGGGGGCCATTAGCAGACCGTCTTTCCTGGACTGTTACTGTACTTATCAAATGGAAATGAGAAATTAATTTTTAACTACAATTCACAGCCATCATAGGTTTGTTTGTGGAAAGGTTTGCTAAATCTTTGACAAAGTTGCATCTCTATGGCAGATGACCATGTTATATTTAGTGATGATTTGCAGCTAGTATAAGTCACTTCGTCGGCTGGTCAGGCTATTTGTCAAATAGAGGGACTCAATGGACCTTTCCGGTTTTAGCCATGCCCCGTGCATCTCTAGCTAAGCTCCACCCACACCTAGCTCGTGTTGGGATCGATCGATCTCTGAACACCCTGACTATCAATTTCCAAAAAACTACACAGGTAAGCTGTTGAATATTTTGAAACTAATTTGACTGGCCGCTGTTGCTGCCTATGGCAGGCAAATTCATTTCAAAATATTCAAGAGAATGTTTGTTTTATTGTGAATTCATCAGACATATAATTATTTTACCTTTGACAGACTTTTCGAGCTTCATGACCGAGTTATTATACGTCATTATGATTGTGACATCGGCCTTATGTGACGTAATGGATTATGACATCAAACACTTGAGTGACAGATCAGATCCCTCCATTAACCCTTTAACACTCAAACAGGCCAAAAATGGCTTCTGTAGAAGTCTTGAGAAATGTCAATTTGAGGACCAGAAGAAGACTTTTTTTGAGAATTTACCACTGGAATGACTGGCTCGATAGCCGAACCAGTCATTCCAGTGGTAAATTTTCAAAAATAGTCTTCTTTTGGTCTGCAAATGGACATTTTCTATGAGACAATTAACAAATTTAAGGCTTTAAAGGGTTAACAAACCTCTATGTTGGCCTCAACTCTATCATGTCACACTTAATTAGCGAGTTTAGGCGAAAACTCACGTACATAATCTAGGGTAGATCGGCATGTGATTGGTTACCCTCGGGTAAATGTCCACGTAGTTAATTTACATTGATTTCAATGCAAAACGTGACCTACTCGACTTATCGATGTCGATAGGTGGGTAGCCTCGAGTACATACCCGAGTAGGTACTGTAGTCATTTAGGCGCTACTCGAGTAGCTACCCTACTTAGGGCGTAAACTCGGCCATTAATGTTCCTACATGACCTTGACCTCTCGGAAGTAAAATGACTCTTGCCGCTATACCGTACATGCGCTAATATGTCAGAATTGTTTTGAAATATGACGTAAATGCGTACCGTGATCAAAAAATGTTCTATACATTGCTGCTTCCTCCCTCCATGACATGTATACCGCTAACTACTGCCACTGGCTGTCACATTGAAAATGTTAGCGTCAAGTTTATTCACGCTGTATGGCTTTAATGCTTATTGTATCGTAAGTGAAACATTCAATATAAATTATCATAAATACATAAACAATCCATTTAATTTGTAAACATATCATATATTTAATATCGATTTGATGAAATAATTACGATTACCGGTATTTGAAATAATTAGCTAATTAACATAGCCAAATTTATTCATTTTCTATCATAACTGGCAATAATTGGGCATGTATAAATAAATGATAATTTTTACGCTGTTCATTTTGTAAGACGACGTCACATGACCCTGATAGGCTAGGATCATCTTGGACGTTTGTTTCATTCACTTCAGATCTAGAGATGGTATCATGAATTAAATATCACTCCATATTGGCTTTAGCAGTATTAATGCTGATGGCGGGCCAAAACCCGCTTCTGGAGGTTTTCTTGTGGAATGCACAGTGGAACTTTTCAGTTTATCCATCCATCATCTGACGTCATAATCAACTACATGACGTGTAGTATGATGTCATAATCAAGTGCAGCATGAATGACTCGATTTAGTAGGTCTTAAACGCTTAATAGTTAGACACGTACGAATTGTATGTCTGCTATTTAATAAACATGGTTTTGAATATTTTGAAACTAATTTGACTGGGGGCTGTTGCTGCCAATGGCAGTAACAGCTCCCAGTCAGATTAGTTTCAAAATATTCAACAGCTTGCTTATATAGTTTTCTGGCAATTCATAGTCAGGGAGTTCAGGGATCGATCGATCTCAATACGAGCGAGGTGTGGGTGGAGCTTAACTAGAGATGGGCATGCAGTAGCTAAAACTGGAAAGGTCCATTGCACTCCAAGAGAAAATTTGCAAAAATCGTCTTCACTTGGCTTGCAAAAGGACATGCACTCAGTAAAACTACATTTTCTTGACAATGTATGATTACTGTATTCTGCGGCCGTAGTAGTAGTAACATCCTACAGCTTCGCTTTTGCCCACAGTGTCTTGTCCTAAAAAAAATCCTTAGCTTCCTCAGGCCCATTCTTGACTTGAATGCACCGAGTCCTGCTTTCTTGAGGTCACCTCGCAGTACGCTTAGCAGATTTATGCAATGACGTCCTCTCCTGGCTTTGTATTTGCTGATAATCTCGATGATTAACTGGTTTAGCAGTATGTCCAGACAATCAAACCTTGGTGAGAGATCATCTGTCTTCTGGGTTGCTGATGCTATGCGGAATTGCAGGATGGCAGTTCGATCCCCGACCGGGGAAATGATGATCAACAAAGTAAACTAGCCAGTGTATTCCGTGGGCAGGGTTAGCATAGAAATTAAAGCCATGGCATTAAAAAAACTAAGCTACGGACGAGGAGATTGTAGTTGGTTAGTCGAGATTGTCTGTCTTTAGGGGTTAGAAGATGGTAGTTGTTTACGAGAGATAGTGTCTTTAGGGACCAGGAGATTGTAGTAATTCTAGTCATAGTGTCGTTAGGGACCAGGAGATTGTAGTATCCTTAGTCCCTAAAGACAGACAATCTCTCGTAAACAACTAGTAATTGTTTACGAGAGATCGTCTGTCTTGTCTTTACAGACTAGGAGATGGTAGTTGTTTACGAGAGATCATCTGTCTTTAGGGACTAGGAGATGGTAGTTCTTTATGAGAGATTGTCTGTCTTTAGGGACCAGGAGATGGTAGTTGTTTATGAGAGATCGTCTGTCTTTAGGTACTAGGAGATGGTAGTTGTTTACAAGATTGTGTGTCTTTAGGGACTAGGAGATGGTAGTTGTTTATGAGAGATTGTCTGTCTTTAGGGACTAGGAGATGGTAGTTGTTTACGAGAGATCGTGTGTCTTTAAGGACTAGTAGAAGGTAGTTGTTTACGAGAGAGAGATCATTTGTCTTTAGGGACTAGGAGATGGTAGTTGTTTACGAGAGATTGTGTGTCTTTAGGGACTAGGAGATGGTAGTTGTTTCTGAGAGATTGTCTGTCTTTAGGGAATAGGAGATGGAAGTTGTTTATGAGAGATTGTGTGTCTTTAGGGACCAGGAGATGGTAGTTGTTTATGAGAGATCGTCTGTCTTTAGGTACTAGGAGATGGTAGTTGTTTACAAGATTGTGTGTCTTTAGGGACTAGGAGATGGTAGTTGTTTATGAGAGATTGTCTGTCTTTAGGGACTAGGAGATGGTAGTTGTTTACGAGAGATCGTGTGTCTTTAAGGACTAGTAGAAGGTAGTTGTTTACGAGAGAGAGATCATCTGTCTTTAGGGACTAGGAGATGGTAGTTGTTTACGAGAGATTGTGTGTCTTTAGGGACTAGGAGATGGTAGTTGTTTCTGAGAGATTGTCTGTCTTTAGGGAATAGGAGATGGAAGTTATTTACGAGAGATCATCTGTCTTTAGGGACTAGGAGATGGTAGTTGTTTACGGGAGATCGTCAGTTTTTAGGGACCAAGAGATGATAGTTGTTTACGAGAGATCATCTGTCTTTAGGGACCAGGAGCTGGTAGTTGTTTACGAGAGATTTTCTGTCTTTAGGGACCAGAAGATGGTAGTTGTTTACGGCCGGTAGATTGTCAACATGTGTCCATCAGTCACTTAAATTAACTCATTTGCATATTCCCTGAGATTGTCCTTAACCTTTGAATGATCAAGATGGTCAGAATAAACCTCCATAGTGGGCTCGAGGAATTTCCATCCGCAGGCCAAGAGAAAACTAATTTAACAAATTTCATATGAATAACTGCTAAACTGGCTTGATGACTGATCACCTGCGAAATGTCCATTTGCAGGACAAGGACTTTTTGAAAATTTACCCCTGTCCTTTAGCCAACCATTCTCGTGTTTTATAATTGTTCTAATTCTATTTTACTCCATTTTATAAAGTATTAATTCAATACCATTTTCTATATGATGCCACACACACATTTAAAGTGATTATTATTATTATTATTATTATTATTATTTCACTGGGTAATTGTATCTGATGTATAAAACAACAAATATCACGCTATATTGTAGTTAGTACTCACTTGAGGTCACACGTGACAAGAATGCTTTGTTATGCAAATATATTATAGTCACTTATTATTTATTGAATATTTATGTCACACTTATATCTATACATAGATTTGCATATATTATTTATGACTTCCATTTTAATGGCCATCTATTTATTCAACATTTTTATGCAAAATTCTCAGAAAAACAATTTCAAAAGAACAGAGTATAAAATCATCAGAACAGTTTGAGTGAAAAAAAGCATTGTTTCCGTTATAGGAATCAACAGCTGTAAGACAGTCCATTTTCAAATTAATCAGCAGGAATTTGACGTGGACAGTGGAAACTATATCATGTAGTGAATTACATAGGAAAAAATGTGTATTTCTTTGCTAGTCTCTCTCACGTAACTCTCACAACCCTGATGTCAAAATTGAAAATTTTTTAATTAACTTAAAAGATGAACTGGGTGTTCATTTTTCAACAATTTTGGTGGACGATACGACAGCAACATCGTCCACTGAACTTATGAATGTACACAAGTTTCTTTGCTATTGACACAGTAAAAGATAGAATATCGATATCAGAGTAATTAGGGTTAAGTTTTCGTGCAATATTATTTTAAAATCACGATCAATTTAACGTAACTTAAATTTTTGTGCCATATTATTTTAAAATCACAATCAATTTACGGTAACTCTTCCTATACACTGACAATAATGTAAGTCATACATCATACTATAGTCATAATAATTTTGCTGATTACTTTCAAAATAATTTAACTGAAGGCAGCAGCAACAGCCTTCAGTCAAATTTTTCTCAGAATATTCTGGTTTCAGATTTGGCGCCTTGGAAAAAACGTATCCGGGAATTTTGTATGAAATGTGAGTAGCGTTTAAAGTTTTATGATTTTGTGTGGTTATTTATTAGTGATTTTATTTTATACATTTACTATATTTTTCCATCAGGTAGAATTGTGTATGCATGAGAATTATTACCTGTGTATGATATTTATTTTAGTACCACATGAAGAAGACATGGTTAATAGTCAAGCTGACCACAAATGTCCTCGGTAGTGGTCTTGTGTTCATTCATGAAAATTTATAACTGGATTTCAGTGGTAAATTTTCAAAAAGCCTACAGATGGATATTGACTATAACCAAAGGTTTAGATTTTCTTGACCATTAGTACTGGTCAGTTATTAGCTCACCTGGCCTGAAAGGCCAAGTGAGCTTATGCCATGGCGTCCGTCCGTCCGTCGTCTGTCTGTCCGTCAAATCGCTTCTTAATGGTTTGACCAATTTCAACCAAATTTTGCTGGAACGATCCTAAGCTGGTACTCTCCAGACATTTTTTTCAGAATTTTGATTGATACATTTTTCGGGTGAAAATCTGAGATTTTATGAAAAATCTACCGGAAATGGTCAAAATGCTACTCCTCCTTAGCTGCTGGACATATTTGAACCCAATTTGACTAGATGCATTCTATGGTGGTAGGCTCTAGATAATCTTTTCAGAATTTTGATAGATTAAATTTTTGGATGAAAATCTTAGATTTGATTAAAAATCTACCCGAAATGGTCAAAATGCTACTTTACTCCTTAGCTTCCTGACATATTTCAACCAAATTTGACCAGATGGATTCTATGGTGGTAGGCTCTAGAATATCTATTCAGAATTTTGATTGATTAATTTTTTGGGTGAAAATCTTAAATTTTGTAAAAATGTTACAGGAAATTGTCAAAGCGCTACTCATTAACCGCTTGGCAGATTTCAACCTAGTTTAGCTGGAAGGACCCTATGGATGTGTATACAGAATTATGATTGGTAAATTTTTTTGTAAAAATCTTGAATTTTAAGAAAATTTAAAGATATCGCTTAAATCGCTACTCCTCATTAACTGCTTGATTGATTTCAACCAGACTTGGATGGAAGGACCCTATGTCAGCAGGCTTCAGATCTAGTATGCAGAATTTTGATTGTCAATTTTTGGGGGTCATCTTGGATTTTCCAAGTGTTGTTAAATCAGTTAAAAGCCTACACCTCATTAACCGCTTGGCAGATTTCAATCAATCTCAGCTGGATGGACCCTAGGGGGTAGGCTTCAGAACAGATATACAGAATTTTGATTGGTCAATTCTTTTGGTGGCCATCTTAGATTTCCAAAAATTATCCACCATGTCTTTAAATGCAATTGGTTCAAATGCTAATGGTCCAGGTGAGCGCAACAGGCCCTTGGGCCTCTTGTTATAGGACATGTCTGTTAGGGAACCACAATGTAATGTTGTTGTGAGGCTTGTTCCAAGTCATGTGAATGTATCAATAGGTTTGTCTGCATATGTTGAAGGTGTCTTAGGGAGGGATCTGATCTGTCATTCAAATACCAGACATCATAATCAAAATATGTCACTTGTTAGTTGATGACCTGAAAGGTGAAAAGGTCCGACACTAACCATCTGAATGGACCTAGGTCCGACACTAACCATCTGAATGGACCTAGGTCCGACACTAACCATCTGAATGGACCTAGGTCCGACACTATCTAAATGGACCTAGGTCGAACATTAACTATCTGAATGGATCTAGATCCAGCCCTACACATCTGAATGGACCTAGGTCCGACACTAACCATCTGAATGGACCTAGGCCCGACACTAACTATCTAAATGGACCTAGATCTGACACTAACCATCCGAATGGACCTAGGTCCAACACTAACCATCTGAATGGACCTAGGTCCAGCCCTAACCATCTGAATGGACCTAGGTCCAGCCCTAACCATCTGAATGGATCTAGATTCAGCCCTAACCATCTGAATGGACCTAGGTCCGACATTAACTATCTGAATGGATCTAGATCCAGCCCTAACCATCTGAATGGACCTAGGTCCGACACTAACTATCTGAATGGATTTAGATCCGACACTAACCATCTGAATGGACCTAGATCCCACATTAAGCATCTGAATGGACCTACATGTAGGTCCGACACTAACCATATGAATGGACCTAGGCTGACGGACCTATGTCCGACACTAACCATCTGAATGGACCTACATGTCGGTCCGACACTAACCATTTGAATGGACCTAGGTCTGACACTAACCATTTGAATGGACCTAGGTCTGACACTAACCATTTGAATGGACCTAGGTCTGACACTAACCATTTGAATGGACCTAGGTCCGACACTAACCATATGAATTCACCTTTACAGTTTTAGCTACGCCCCGCCCATCCCTAGTTAAGCTCTGCCCACCTCGCTCATATTGGGATCGATCGATCCCTGAACTTTTTGACTCAATTTCCAAACTGTACAGGGAAACCTGTTGAATATTGTGAAACTAATTTGATTGGGTGCTGTTGCTGCCAAAGGCAGCAGCAGTGCCCAGTCAAATTAGTTTCACAATATTCAACAGAATGTTTATTAAATCGTAAAGAAATACAATTCGTACAACGTGTCGGACTATTAAGCGCTAAAGACGGACTATATCGAGTCATTAATGATGTCAGCCTAAACTTTGCGTAGTTGATTATGACATCATATGATTGAGTGAGGAAACATATTCATGAATTGTATGTCTTGTGATTTACAAGTGAATAAATATGGTTACATCTTTTGACACTGATTTGATTCGGATTTGTTGCAGCCATAGCTGAATAATTGCCTTGAAATTCATATTTTGGGACGTCAGGGTTTAAATTTGTTCATGGCTGTTCAAACCCGCATACACAGTGGGTGGAGCTTAGCTAGAAATGGGCGTGGCATAGCTGTGAATAGATCCCTAAATTGGCAGGTATTACGATTAATAATGTCATTATATATTATAATTGAGCACAAATAGAATCAAAGCAATATGGCGATGCTGTTATTGAGATGTGACGTAATAAACAACACGGACGTCTCTAAACCCTTTAACACTCATATCGGCCATAAACGGCTTCTGCAGTGGTCTTGAGAAATGTCCATTTGCAGCCCAAGACCATTTTTGAAAATTTACCACTAAAATGACTGGCTCGATAACCGAGCCAGTCATTCCAGTGGTAAGTTTTCAAAAACAGTGTTAAATAGTTAGTGGTCAAGAAAATGGACATCTTTGCTCGAGTGTATGTCCATTTGCATGCCAAGAAGAAGAAGACTAGTTATAGAAAGTGTATTCATCAAGCCAGTCTTCTCTTGGCACACAAATAGACTCGAGCAAAGATGTCTAATTTATAGACCATTAACCCTTTAACAAAGTTTCAATTTTCTCATAGAAAATGTCCATTTGCAGACTTAGCACTGGAATGACTGGCTCGGTTATTAAGACAGTCATTTTAGTGGTAAGTTTTCAAAAATAGTCTTCTCTTGGTATGCAAATGGCCATTTGTCAGGACTTGCAGAGGTGAGTTTTGACTGACTTGACCGTTAAAGGCAATCATACTAAAGGTGTTAAATATTTATAAATGAGAAGCTGTTGCTGTGAGAATAATTTGTATAATTCTCAAAAATTGCATTTATATTCTTTAAAATGCTACTCATCCTTAATCACGGGACTTATTTTAGCCAAATTTGTCAAGAACTACCCATGGTGATAGTCTCCAGAACTACCATTCAGAATTTTGATTGGTTGAATTTCGCTGCAGCCATCTTGGATTTTCAAAATTTCCAGATTTGATTGAGATTTATATGGGGTTTTTCTCAAGAGCCACTTGGTGGATTTCAACAAAGGAGTAACCCTTTGGTGATTGGCTCCAGAACTTCTATTCAGAATTTTGATTGGTCCATTTTTCGTGGGCCATCTTGTTCTTGAAAATGACATCTCAGGAACTTCTGTCTGGATCAGGCTGAAACTCGAGATTTCATCGATAACTATAAGCCATTAAAGGGTGATTCAAGTTCTGAAAAATGTACTGGAAATTGTCAAAATGCATCCTCCTTAGCCGCTTTGTGGATTTCAACTGAATTTGGCTAGGACCTATGGTGATAGACTCCAGAACTTCTATTCAGAATTTTGACTGGTCATATTCGGGTGTGAAAATGTTAGATTTTTTGAAAATTTTGTGTTAATTCCTTAAAAAGCTACTCATCCTTAATCAATGGCACAGATTTTAAGCAAATTTGGCCAGTTGTAACCATGGTGATAGTCTCCGGAATGACCACTTAGAATTTTGATTGGTTGATCTTGTATTTTTATAACTAACAGAAATCCTATCCTATGGAAGCAGCTTTAAATGGCTTCTCAAAAACAACCTAGTAGATTAATTTCAACAAAGGTTGGGCGCATGAACCCTATGGTGATTGTCTCCTGAACTTCAATTCAAAATTTTGATTGGTCTATTTTCCTGATGCACATCTCGGTGTTGTTGTTTTATAAAACTGCTAAATGTCATTCCATTGCTCATTCCCAGTAGGCCCTTCAGCCTTTGTTACACATATATGAAGAAGTGGCTTTTGAGGCTTAGTTATATGACAATTTTGAATATTAATGTATAAAGTTAGGTAAGCCTGCAGTAAAATATTGTGACGATAACACTCATGAAATCTGCAAGGGCATTAGACTACTCGGCACCCTTAATACTCCGATGGATGTCCAGGCCAGACAGGCATTTACAAGATACGATATAGACAGACATAAATAGGCTTAGCATAGGGCTGTAGAAGTTCCAAGTTATAAACATTTCAAGGTATAACCAGTATGTTATATTACATAACTGTAACAATAAATAACCTGTAAAATATTTTATATATAATTGTAGTAATAAGTTGTGTACATTGATTAGTGGAAGATTATGTCCGTTACTGACCAGACGGTGTTACTCACCAGATGGCGAGCACTCATATATGCTATGTAATGATATTAACTCTTACAGATCAAATACGTCCCATTCTTCATGGTGTAAGGAACAGATCAAAGTAGCAACAGGTTTCAGTCAAATTACTTTCAAAGTATTCAACAAGTTTGCAGTATAATTATCTTGAAATTGAGATTATACAATTTTAATGTTAACATCAGGCTCTTATATATGGCTATTTTGAACTATTTGGATTTCTAAATTGCCACTGCTCTGCGGTTCCTGGCCAGAAACCTGATATTCTGAATTCATATTACTTGCTAAGAAATGAATGTTCCAGGATATAGGAGATGATTGATGAAAGTAAACTTTTGATCGTTAATTTTCAAATAAATTTAACAATTTTATTTTCTAGATATTCATCTCTATTAACACTATAATGGTCAAAGCGATCACAAACACGTTCTACAGTGAGCTTGAGAAATGTCTACTTGCAGGGCAAGATATTACTATTTGTAAAATTGACCACTGGAATGACTGGCTCATCGAAGTCATTCTTGTGTCAAGTTTTCAAAAATAGTCTTCTTGACCTGCAAATGGACACGGTCTAAACCAAGCCTTGGAGTTTCTTAACCCTTAGCACTGATGTAAATATTCTATCTTTTACTGCGTTAATAGCAAAGAAACTGGTGTACATTTTTCAACAATTTTGGTGGACGATGTTGCTGTCTTCGACAGCACCATCTTCCACCAAATTTGTTGAAAATTGGATACCAGTTCATCTTTTAATTTAAAAATCTGACACCAGTCAAGTAAGGGTTAAAGTAAGCTTGGCCATTAATGGGTTAATAGCAGATTTAAAGCAAGTTTATTTGTAATTCTTGCAATTTGACAAACACCATTGATTTTGCTGCTCAACTCTGTACTATTTGTGCTTAACCCGTGTAATTCCAGTGGTTCATCTTCAAGATGACTATACAGGAAATTTGTATATTTTGAAACTAATTTGACTGGAACCAGTTGCTGCCACACACCATAGGACCATCAACAGCTCTAATTCAAATTTGTTTCAAAATCTTTAACAGAATATTCCTTACATCATAATTTGTCATTTTCTGGTTTGTGAGGGCCAAATGATTAACCCTTTAATCCTTAAATTTATTTAAGAAAATTTCAATTTTTTCCATAGATGTCCATGTGCAAATTTTTAATTTACCACTTGAATGACTGGCTCGGTTATCGAGCCAGTCATTCAAGTGGTAAATTTTCAGAAATAGTCTTCACATGGACGACCACTGCAGAAGCCATTTTTGGCCAGTTTGAGTGATAAAGGATAGTGAATCTTGTAGCTGAAGTGTGCGTCGCCTTGTGTCGCTGATGATGATGGTAGATAGTGTGTCTGTCTCGAAGATGACGATGGTAGATAGTGTCTGTGTATAATATAGTCTACAGTAGAAAAATGTGCAATACCTGGCTGTGACGCGTCTAGATTATGCATAGCTAATATATATATTCACGCCAATCATGAGTATTTATATAAATATTTTATACAAGTTTATTCTGTGTTATGTTTTCTGTCTCTAGTGTTCACAGAGTCTCTGGTGTTAGCGGAGTCTCTGGTGTTAGCGGAGTCTAGTGTTAGTGTAGTCTCTAGTGTTCGCAGAGTCTCTAGTGTTAGTGTAGTCTAGTGTTAGCGGAGTCTCTAGTGTTAGCGGAGTCTCTAGTGTTAGCGGAGTCTCTAGTGTTAGCGGAGTCTCTCGTGTTAGCGGAGTCTCTAGTGTTAGCGGAGTATCTAGTGTTAGCGGAGTCTCTAGTGTTAGCGGAGTCTCTAGTGTTAGCGGAGTCTCTAGCGTTAGCGGAGTCTCTAGCGTTAGCGTAAGCTGGAGGGATGATAGATAAGTTTATTGAGACGGTTCATGTTCGAGTGGGTGAGGAATGTAAGCTGGAGGGATGATAGATCAGTTTATTGAGGTCTCTAGTGTTAGCGGTCTCTAGCATTAGCGGAGTCTCTAGCATTAGCGGAGTCTAGTGTTAGCGGAGTCTCTAGCGTTAGCGGCGTCTCTAGCGTTAGCGGAGTCTCTAGCATTAGCGGAGTCTAGCGTTAGCGGAGTCTCTAGCGTTAGCGGAGTCTCTAGCGTTAGCGGAGTCTCTAAGCATTAGCAGTCTCTAGTGTTAGCGGAGTCTCTAGTGTTAGTGGAGTCTCTAGTGTTAGCGGAGTCTCTAGTGTTAGTGTAGTCTAGTGTTAGTGGAGTCTCTAGCATTAGCAGTCGCTAGTGTTAGTGAGGTCTCTAGTGTTAGTGGAGTCTCTAGTGTTAGTGAAGATGTTATGATACTATTGTCCTTGTAGTAGCACTTGTAATGCTTTGTGGTCAGGTTTATTATGACCAACTGCTGGTCATTCTGAGAATGATATTATGTATCTCTTGATTGTCTGTAGTCATTATATAGTCCATATTGACAGATACATGTTCTAGTGTGGGGGGGGGGGAGGAATGCAAGCTGTAGGGATGATAGATCGGTTTATTGAGAAGGTTCATGTTCTAGTGGGTGAGGAATGCAAGCTGGAGGGATGATAGATCAGTTTATTGAGAAGGTTCATGTTCTAGTGGGTGGAGAATGTAAACTGGAGGGATGATAGATCGGTTTATTGAGAAGGTTCATGTTCTAGTGGGTGAGGAATGCAAGCTGGAGGGATGATAGATCAGTTTATTGAGAAGATTCATGTTCTAGTGGGTGGAGAATGCAAGCTGGAGGGATGATAGATCAGTTTATTGAGAAGGTTCATGTTCTAGTGGGTGGGGACTGCAAGCTGGAGGAATGATAGATCAGTTTATTGAGAAGGTTCATGTTCTAGTGGGTGGAGAATGTAAGCTGGAGGGATGATAGATCAGTTTATTTAGAAGATTCATGTTCTAGTGGGTGAGGAATGTAAGCTGGAGGGATGATAGATCAGTTTATTTAGAAGATTCATGTTCTAGTGGGTGGAGAATGTAAACTGGAGGGATGATAGATCAGTTTATTGAGAAGGTTCATGTTCTAGTGGGTGGAGAATGCAAGCTGGAGGGATGATAGATCAGTTTATTGAGAAGGTTCATGTTCTAGTGGGTGGAGAATGCAAGCTGGAGGGATGATAGATCAGTTTATTGAGAAGGTTCATGTTCTAGTGGGTGGGGAATGCAAGCTGGAGGGATGATAGATCAGTTTATTGAGAAGGTTCATGTTCTAGTGGGGGGGGGGGGAATGTAAGCTGGAGGAATGATAGATCAGTTTATTGAGAAGATTCATGTTCTAGTGGGTGGGGAATATAAGCTGGAGGGATGATAGATAAGTTTATTGAGAAGATTCATGTTCTAGTCGGTGAGGAATGTAAGCTGGAGGGATGATAGATCAGTTTATTGAGAAGATTCATGTTCTAGTGGGTGGGGAATGTAAGCTGGAGGGATGATAGATCAGTTTATTGAGAAGATTCATGTTCTAGTGGGTGGAGAATGCAAGCTGGAGGGGTGATAGATCAGTTTATTGAGAAGATTCATGTTCTAGTGGGTGGAGAATGCAAGCTGGAGGGATGATAGATCAGTTTATTTAGAAGATTCACGTTCTAGTGGGTGGAGAATGCAAGCTGGAGGGATGATAGATCAGTTTATTTAGAAGATTCATGTTCTAGTGGGTGGAGAATGTAAACTGGAGGGATGATAGATCAGTTTATTTAGAAGATTCATGTTCTAGTGGGTGGAGAATGCAAGCTGGAGGGGATGATAGATCAGTTTATTGAGAAGATTCATGTTCTAGTGGGTGGAGAATGCAAGCTGGAGGGATGATAGATCAGTTTATTTAGAAGATTCATGTTCTAGTGGGTGGAGAATGTAAGCTGGAGGGATGATAGATCAGTTTATTGAGAAGATTCATGTTCTAGTGGGTGAGGAATGTAAGCTGGAGGGATGATAGATCAGTTTATTGAGAAGATTCATGTTCTAGTGGGTGAGGAATGCAAGCTGGAGGGGATGATAGATCAGTTTATTGAGAAGATTCATGTTCTAGTGGGTGGAGAATGCAAGCTGGAGGGATGATAGATCAGTTTATTTAGAAGATTCATGTTCTAGTGGGTGGAGAATGTAAGCTGGAGGGATGATAGATCAGTTTATTGAGAAGATTCATGTTCTAGTGGGTGGAGAATGCAAGCTGGAGGGATGATAGATCAGTTTATTGAGAAGATTCATGTTCTAGTGGGTGAGGAATGTAAGCTGGAGGGATGATAGATCAGTTTATTGAGAAGGTTCATGTTCTAGTGGGTGAGGAATGCAAGCTGGAGGGATGATAGATCAGTTTATTGAGAAGATTCATGTTCTAGTGGGTGGGGAATGTAAGCTGGAGGGGATGATAGATCAGTTTATTGAGAAGATTCATGTTCTAGTGGGTGGAGAATGCAAGCTGGAGGGGTGATAGATCAGTTTATTGAGAAGATTCATGTTCTAGTGGGTGGAGAATGCAAGCTGGAGGGATGATAGATCAGTTTATTTAGAAGATTCACGTTCTAGTGGGTGGAGAATGCAAGCTGGAGGGATGATAGATCAGTTTATTTAGAAGATTCATGTTCTAGTGGGTGGAGAATGCAAGCTGGAGGGATGATAGATCAGTTTATTGAGAAGATTCATGTTCTAGTGGGTGGAGAATGCAAGCTGGAGGGATGATAGATCAGTTTATTTAGAAGATTCATGTTCTAGTGGGTGAGGAATGTAAGCTGGAGGGATGATAGATCAGTTTATTGAGAAGATTCATGTTCTAGTGGGTGGAGAATGCAAGCTGGAGGGATGATAGATCAGTTTATTGAGAAGATTCATGTTCTAGTGGGTGGAGAATGCAAGCTGGAGGGATGATAGATCAGTTTATTTAGAAGATTCACGTTCTAGTGGGTGGAGAATGCAAGCTGGAGGGATGATAGATCAGTTTATTTAGAAGATTCACGTTCTAGTGGGTGGAGAATGTAAACTGGAGGGATGATAGATCAGTTTATTGAGAAGGTTCATGTTCTAGTGGGTGGAGAATGCAAGCTGGAGGGATGATAGATCAGTTTATTGAGAAGGTTCATGTTCTAGTGGGTGGGGAATGCAAGCTGGAGGGATGATAGATCAGTTTATTTAGAAGATTCATGTTCTAGTGGGTGGAGAATGCAAGCTGGAGGGATGATAGATCAGTTTATTGAGAAGGTTCATGTTCTAGTGGGTGGAGAATGCAAGCTGGAGGGATGATAGATCAGTTTATTGAGACGGTTCATGTTCTAGTGGGTGGGGAATGCAAGCTGGAGGGATGATAGATCAGTTTATTGAGACGGTTCATGTTCTAGTGGGTGGGGAATGCAAGCTGGAGGGATGATAGATCAGTTTATTGAGAAGATTCATGTTCTAGTGGGTGGAGAATGCAAGCTGGAGGGGTGATAGATCAGTTTATTGAGAAGGTTCATGTTCTAGTGGGTGGGGACTGCAAGCTGGAGGGATGATAGATCAGTTTATTGAGAAGGTTCATGTTCTAGTGGGTGGGGACTGCAAGCTGGAGGGATGATAGATCAGTTTATTGAGAAGATTCATGTTCTAGTGGGTGGAGAATGCAAGCTGGAGGGATGATAGATCAGTTTATTGAGAAGGTTCATGTTCTAGTGGGTGGGGAATGCAAGCTGGAGGGATGATAGATCAGTTTATTGAGAAGGTTCATGTTCTAGTGGGTGGAGAATGCAAGCTGGAGGGATGATAGATCAGTTTATTGAGAAGGTTCATGTTCTAGTGGGTGGGGAATGCAAGCTGGAGGGATGATAGATCAGTTTATTGAGAAGATTCATGTTCTAGTGGGTGGAGAATGCAAGCTGGAGGGATGATAGATCAGTTTATTGAGAAGGTTCATGTTCTAGTGGGTGGAGAATGCAAGCTGGAGGGATGATAGATCAGTTTATTGAGAAGGTTCATGTTCTAGTGGGTTGAGAGTGTAGGCTGGAGGGATGATAGATCAGTTTATTGAGAAGATTCATGTTCTAGTGGGTGGAGAATGCAAGCTGGAGGGATGATAGATCAGTTTATTGAGAAGATTCATGTTCTAGTGGGTGGGGAATGTAAGCTGGATCTTGAAGGTATTTTGAGTGGTTACATTTAGCTCTGTATCGCTTTCATCTGGAGAGGTTACAGAAAACATAGGTCTAATATAGGGATGTTTCAAACTCGTGGAACTGACATCAAACTAAATTATGAAAATATAGGCCCAATGTGGTTGTCTTGAGATGCTTAGAAGACGGCATTCTAGGCGAATGCCTTGAAGTCATGTTGTTGTCACAAGGCAAATCAATAAACCGATGTATGCTCCCCGAAGGCATACTCTGCAGAGAAACTAGATGGATAACCCCGAAGGCATATGCTTCAGGGAAAGGTTTGGAACTGCGGCTCAGACAAACATTTTCTGTGATATTCAGTCGACCATGAAAAGTAGGTCAGCATGAACTGCTTATGATACTCTGCAACCTTTTCCATAAGATGTATCCACATACCCAGTTTGGTGACCATATGTGAAAAAGTCTTGAAACTATAGCCCAGACAAACATTTTCTGTGATATTCAATCAACCATGAAAAGTAGGTCAGCATGACCTACGTTTGATACTCTGCACACCTCCCTAAGATGCATCCACATACCAAGTTTGGTGAGCACATGTGCAAATGTCTTGAAACTATGGCACGGACAAACATTTTGTGATATTCAGTCGACCATGAAAAGTAAGTCAGCATGACCTACTTTTGATACTCCGCACACCTTGCTAAGATGCATCCACATACCAAGTTTGGTGACCATATGTGCAAACGTTTTGAAACTATGGCACGGACAAACATTTTCTGTGATATTCAGTCGACCATGAAAAGTAGGTCAGCATGACATACTTTTGACCTACTTTTCCAAACCCGCACACCTAAGATGCATGCACATACCAAGTTTGGTGACCATATACGAGTCTTGAAACTATGCCCCGGACAAACTTATATATGGTGAACGAACGGACGGACAAAGCGGCGACTATATGGTCCCACAAATTTTTTTTTCGGGGAGCATAAAAATTACAACTTGGGTCTTTCCTGCTGAGCAGCTGGATGCAGTCCCGAGACAGGTGGAAGTACATTGAACCAGTTGTGCATGTACCTAACCATTATTGTAGCTTTAGCTTCTCTGTGTATCTGGATAATGTATGCTTCCTCCAATCTTTATCCTTTTGAGCTAGAACCAACTATAACAAAAAACACATTTCGTCTTTTGCGCGAGTACTTGTATGGAGAATCTCAGGAAGCAGTCTCGTCTTCGATTATAACCTCTGCTTCTACTCCGATTGCCAGTCAGCCTGCTGCAATAGAAATGCCGTACATTGCACCAGAGATATGTATATACAAATCCATCTGTGGGGGACTGAGGGTACTCATAATTTATGTGCGGCTGAAAGCCCTTGTCAAGCTCCTAGTGACTATAGCGGTTGTCCTTTTTTCTGTGCCAGGTATGGTGTCACAGATTTTCGACCGACAGGTCATTGCCCATGGTAAAGCAAGTTCAATGTTGGGTCTGGCTGCTGTAGACCACGCTGTGCTGCAATATTTCATGGTTATACAATCTTGTGGTCAGCTGCCCCATTGTGTTTGAGCTAGGTTCAACATTGACATCGAAGAGCTCAAGATTGTGGTTGTTTTCCTTTCATTGATGTTGACAATCTACTTTTGTCCTTTGCTCCGGTATCTTCAACAAGTGCCTTACATATATGCGCAATTGTGCAGCATTGGTATCTGGTATTATGTTCCACAATACCAAATTATCTGCATAGATTATATACTCTTGGATTTTTGTTTATATAGATAAGGAATAGTGTAAAAGAAAGCATGCCTCATTATGGGATGCACTATCTAGCGTTCCATGAACTTCAGTCAATTCTTTTAGATTTGGGAGGTAGCTCTCTATCCATTTGAGCATGTTTTTTGCTACATGTATCTGCTAGCGGCTGGCTTTATCTTCAGCCCTTACTTCCATAGCTGATCAAAGCTTTTTCCCAGGTTGATCCATACGTATATGGTGAGCCTCTTGGCCTGAAAGTGTCTCTGATGAGTAATATTTGAGTTTGAAGATGTCAGCAAAATGGGCCAGGCAATGATGTCTTTATGGCATTCATAATTTTAGGGGAATTAAGGCAATTGTCTCAGGGGATCAAGGCAGATCATAGCTGCATGTATAATGGAACACCATTATTGGTGTATGATGGAACACCAAAGCAATAAAGGAGGGTACCTAAGACAGCCTTAAATATTTGGCGTGGGAAATTAAAGCAAGAGACATGGGGCCCCCAAGGCAATTGCCTTCTCTTGCTTTATTTCATGCCCTGGTGAGATAGGATCCTCTGTAAACCAGAGGAAATCAAACCCCTCCCAGATGGAACTATAAGATTTGGCACAAATTGCCTGGCTCAGAAACTAACAGCATGTGTAGATCCGTTCTTCATGAAACCGGTGTGTTTGGGCATGTCTGGGGTAAGGAACTCTGTCTTGTCCAGGAACCATTTCAATCCTATATTCATCGTCCTCTCCGATGGGATAGTAACCATCAGATGAGGTTTTGTCCTTTGCTGTTGTGCATTGGTATCAGTAGCCTCTCTCCAACCCAGAGGGACCGCTCCAATTTTCCAATTTGTCATATCTAGACTTGTTCTTGTTTCAGGATACTCACCGCCACTGATAGCTATAGCAAATTGCTCTTCTGAATGAATTGATCACCAAGCTCAGCGACTTTGGGAGCTTCTTTTGTGCTTGTCAGATTTCCTCCACAACCTGTTTGTCGATCGAAATTTCAAGATTATTTTCTTCAAATTGTTCATGAGATTTGCTGCGTTTCCTCATCATTCATGACAGTAGACATGGGTTTTTCCAGCATTATTCTTCCATGTTTGATGTCAACAATCATGGCTATGAAACGTTTTCCAGTTTGGTACCGTCTCTATCAAAGTTCAGCGAGTCTTCTTGCCAGGTCTTTGCACATTCATTTGTGTTCTTCCAAATGCTGTTGTGGGTTTGAGTTATAGTGTTCTCTATCGGTGAGGCTGCTTTTGCGATTGTGCATGCTGCAGTGACCTAGTTTTTGCAGCTACTCATTCCAGTATGGTTTATAGTTTGTGTTCTATCCATGATTGCTTCCTATGTTCTGTCCGAATTCTCTTTGTGAAGAATTATATTTGTTTGTTGACATACCTATCTCTCCCCCAAACACTCATGCTGCTAGATTCTACGACGCAGGCAATTTGTGCCCAACCTGCCTACTTATAGTTCCATCTGGGAGGGATTTGATTTCTGGGTTACTTACCAACTGCAGTTAACTTCAAGTCTGTGGTCACTCCCTACTAATACTCTAAACGTTTCTCTGTTATGATACACAGGTTATTGGTTACAGACATTATCTGGAATTGTAGTGGTCCGTCATCGTCTCAAGTAGATGGGGGACATTATCTGGATTGTAAATTATTTGAAAAACATTTTTTAACTGCCAGTCCTCCTTTCCTTTCCCCGAGTGTCAGTGTCCTGGTATTCCCAGAGAAAACTGCTGTTAACATCCACTTTAATGAGGCATTTTTGTAGCTCCATATTTCTTTAATACAGTTCCCTAGATTGTGAAAGGTTCAGAAAAGATGGGGATGTGGGAAGCATAAATATGTCCAAGAAGTGTTTAGCTCAAATGCTGACTATAATTTAAAACTACCAATCTTTTGAGCTTTATGTAGTCTCAGCTGAGGTACAATGGTGGCAGTGCTGATGATTTGAATAGAGGGGCCAATGTAAATGGATAAAAAGTACCTATATTTTTCAGTAGTGAATTTAGCAAATAATAGGGATTATAGGGCATGCAGGGCTAAATCATCAAAATATAGGGAAATATAGGGACAGTGGGAGCAATGTAACATGTTCTGTAATGTTCAATGAACCATGAAAAGTAGGTCAAAGGTAGGTCACACTGGCCTACTTTCCATATGCTGCACACCTCCCTATGATGCATTCACATATCAAGTTTAGTTCCTCTATACCAAAAAGTTGAAACTACAGCCCGACAGATTTGTGGCAATGTTCAATGAAGCACGAAAAGTAGGTAAAAACAGGTTACTCTGACCCACTGTTCTCCATAAGATGCCTCCACAAACCAAGATTCATGATCGTAAATATAAGTCTTGAAACTATGGCCCGAACAAACTTGTAGACTGTAATGTTCAGTGAACCATGAAAAGTAGCTCATGCTGGTCAACCTACTTTTCACACACTGCACATCTCCATAAGATGGCTCTACAAACCAAGTTTCATGATCGTAAATATAAGTCTTGAAACTATGGCCCGAAAAAACTTGTAGACTGTAATGTTCAGCGAACCGTGAAAAGTAGGTCGCGCTGGCCAACCTTTTCACACACTGCACATCTCCATAAGATGCCTCCACAAACCAAGTTTCATGATCGTAAATATGTTTTGAAACTATAACCTGGACAAAAGATTGTAATGTTCAGTGAAAAGTAGGTCACGTTGACCAACCTACTTTTCACACACTGCACATCTCCATTAGATGCATCCACATACCAAGTTTCATGATCGTACATAGACTACAAGTGTAGGCAAGCATGTATGCAAGCTAAGTTCCAATATGGTAACCCATGCCTGACATTATAATCCCGAGTGATTTGCTAAACAGTGACGCTGCTGCTTCTCTTGGTCAGCAGATGAACATTTCCTTAAAATACTGCAGAAACCACCATGTTAAATTCATATCAAATCCAGCAAGTTTCAAATGTGCTGTGAAATCTTTCAAAAATCAAGTCCAGATGCACAGATTTCTGTGTCAGTCATTCCAGTGAAAATTTTTCACAAAATCTCAACCTGAAAATGAAGTTTTCTCAAGACCACTGCTGAAGACATTTTTAGCTGACTTGACCTTTAAAGAGATAAAGGAAGTTTGAATTTCCATATCGGACCCAGTATTGTGTCAACACCATGTGGCCTAGAATAGGGTGCTCTTATTGTATCAGGACTGTAAATAAAGTTCTCGTTTCCCACTAGATAGAGATACTTTTGCACAAGATATGAGATGCCTGTTAATTTATGTACCCAGCAGAAAATCGATTTTCAGCATATTTCTGTTACATACATTAGGTTTTCAGTTAAATCTTCCTATTTCTTGATTCTTTATTCACATAATATATTTGTCCTTGAGTTGGTAGCTTTAACTTTGATTTTATTTTCTTTCAGGTTCAAATTTAATTTCAGACTGCCCTTCCCAGACCAAAACCCAAGTCATACCTTCACCCAATAAAAGTTACCCCCTTTCCCCTCCACACACACCAAAACAAGAAGCACCACTGCACCTCGCGTACATACCTAGTGACAGTACATTAGGTGACTGCACCAATGCCACATTCATGCTAAGCAGCAAATTTGTTTTTGTTAGTTTTCAAAATATTATTTAGATCTATGTGACACGGGGCCTATGTATGAATTTCTGATTGTCCCCGAAATAATGACAAAAAAGTCCAGAGCTGGATGACCATTTTCACATGCAAACAGCGGTTTTGTTTGTTTGAGAAATCCTGGCCTGTACAGACATAGACTAAAAAAAGATGGCATTCAATAGTTCCAACGAATATGGAGTCGGGGGAATTGCATGTTGGGTAAATTGAACAGAAATCAACAGCTATCTAATGCACATGTCTATTTAATGGGACACAAGAACTTTTTTGTCGAAGAAGAAATTACTATTGACAAATACAATATTACGTTATTTATTTCAAATATAATTTCCATGAGCATTATTACTTGGCCTTAAAACCGTTAATACAATCAATAGCTAAGATTGTGACAACTACGGCTACAATTACAGCAATCATGAGAACTACTGACAGGCGCTCAAGTGTCCATTATCTCCAGCTTTTTGTAGGCTAGCCTCACTTGTACAGTATATTATCTACATAAATAACACCTGCAGATCCTCCACCAATCTCATTACAGCAGTACCTGTGGAGAAGATAATACAATTATTTGATGATTCATCAATTTGTTGCGCCATGTAAACTGTCAGATTATGTATGAGCTGGTCAAAGGAAATCATTTAATTGTCTCGCTGCTGCGACCCACCTGACATAATTTCAATGTGCAAAAAATCTGATATTGTTTAATATTTTGAAAACAATTTGACTGAAAGTTATTGGTGGCTATGCTTTAAGACAAATTATTTTCAAAATATTTAGAAAGTCTAGAGATATAACACCTGGAATGTTATCTGCAAAAACTCAGCAGTCAGACAGTCAGACTTCTGGCCCTCAAATTTGTTCAGCTAACTTATTTTCTCATAGAAAATGACCCTTTGAAGTTAGCGAGCCAGTCATTACATGGGTAAATCGTCATAAATATTCTCATGATCTGCAAATGGACATTTTTCAAGATCATTGCAGAAGCCACTTTTGTCTAGCTTGAATGTTAAAATAAACAATAACAATTCAGCAATACAAACCTTTCATCACTGAAAACATGCTATCTGATGTTCAAGGCAACAAGGTAAAACAAAAGGCCCAAGGGCCTGTGGCACTCACCTGGCCTATTAGCATTTGAAACATTTGCATTTCAATAAATACGAGAGCCTAGAGCCTAGCACCATAGAATCCATTAGTGAAATTTGGTTGAAATATGTCAAGCAGCTAAGGAGGGGGTAACAATTTGACAATTTCTTAAAATCTCAGATTTTCATGCAAATAAATTGATGACTCAAACTTCTGAATGGATGTTCTACAGCCTATGGCCATAGGATCCTTTCAGCCTAATTTGGTTAAAACCGGTCAAGATGGTAAGAAGCATTTTGACAATTTCCGGTACATTTTTCATAAAATCTAAGATTTTCACCCAAAACATTGATGAATCAAAATTCCGAATGGAAGTTCTAGAGCCTATGGCCATTGGGTCCCTTCAGCCAAATTTGGTTGAAATCGGTTAAAAATGGTACGGAGAGGAAGTATTTTGACAATTTCCGGTACATTTTTACTAAAAATCTGATTTTGACCCAAAACAATTGAGGAATCAAAATTCCAAATGTTCAGGCCAAATTTTGTTGAAATCGCCCAAGCGGTTAATGAGTAGTGTTTTAAAGCAAAAGTTGACGGACGGACGGACAGACCAGGTGAGCTAATGATGAATATTTTTAATATAATTTGAATGGAAACTGTTTCCAACAGACTATCTTACATTCTATTATTTAATGGTGAAGAAAATCTGAATCTTTGTTTAGTGGCAAATTCTGTACCCGCTTGATGATCTTGAGAAATCTTCATCTGCTGTCTAACACTTTTTTGATAATTTACCAATGAGATGACTGGCCTTGTCTATCATTCCATGGGTAAACTGTCATAACTAGTATAGATCGTGGTATACAACAAGAGGCCCAAGGGCCTGTATCACTCACCTGGACCATAGGCATTTCAACTAGAATGCTCTATCCGACAGTTTCGAAAATTGCAAATTTGAGATCAGAATACCCAACTAGAGCCTGTCACTATAGTAACATTTCAGGCAAATTTAGCTACAATCTTTCAAAAAAATAGTGATGTGCTTATAGGCACTTGCTGGTAAATTTTTCATAAAATATAAGTCTTTAAAGAATTGCAAAATCAAAAATCTGAATAGATGTTCTACAGGTTACACGCATAGGATCCTTCTAGCCAAATTTTGTTGAAATATGTCAGTAAACTAAGATGTGCTTTGACACTTTTTGGTGAGTTTTTCACAAAATCTACGTATCTTAACCAAAAAAATTCAAATATAAAAAATCAGAATAGATTTTCTAGAGCCTACCACCACCATAGGATCCTTCTAGCCAAATTTGGGTTAAAATCTGTCAGTAAACTAGAGATGCGTTTTGACAGTTTTCAGTCAGATCACAAATTCTAACCTTTTTACCCCAAAAATTGAAATATCAAAAATCTGAATACCTCGGTATGGCACTTCTAACCAAATGTGGATCAAATCTGTCAAAAAAACTGAGATGCGTTTTGACACTTTTTTTACCACAAAATTTTTATAAAAACTCTGAAGAGGTTCTAGAGCCTAACTTCATATGATCGCTCTAGCCAGATTTGGTTGAAATTTGCCAAGAAACTAAGGATGAGTAGCGTTTTAAAGCAATTTGACAATTTCCGGAAAAATTTTTAAATAGAATCCAAGTTTTTTACACAAAAAATCTGAATATAATTTCTAGAGCCTACCTTCGTATGATTGTTCTAGCCAGATTTGATTGAAATCTGCAAAGAAACTGAGGAGATGCATTTTGACACTTTCCAGTAAATTTGCAACAAAATCTAAGTTTTTTACACTGAAATTTGAAATATAAAAAAACCTGAATAGGTGGGTCTAGATCCTACCCTCATAGAATCATTCTACCCAAATTTGGTTGAAATCTGGCAAGCCGTTAAGGAGATACATTTTAAAGCAAAAGTTGGTGGACAGACAGACGGACGGACGGATGGTCGGCATGGCATAAGCTCACTTGGCCATTCTGGCCAGGTGAGCTAAAAATTACATCTGTCAAGCCGATGTTTAAGATTAAAAGCTTACATAGCGAGATAGTTCTGTTAGTCACAGAATAATAAGAATGACAATTAGTAAAATAGTATTATAACTTAGTCTACCAGGTAATGACACGTATACAAAGGTTCTAGAATATAAAAGACCGGTATGTCAATGAAATCCATGTACACTTGATGGGTGGGTTTTAATTAGTTTGTTAATTTTGCCACTCGTCAACTGTAGTCTATTGTGACAAACTTTAGGCCCCCTGTCGTCTCTAAAACCGCCTCTTACCCGGGGTAAGGTCCTTTAACACATTTATCAGCCAAAAACAGCTTCTACACTGGTATTGAGCAATGTCAATTTGCAGACTAAGAAGACTATTTTTGAAAATTTACCACTGGATACGACTGGCTCGATAACCGAGGCAGCCATTCCAGTGCTAAACTTTCAAAAATAGTCTCCTCTTGGTCTGCAAATTGAAATTTTCTTTGAACAAATTTAAAGCTTAAATGGGGTTAACCCTTTAATTTGTTCAGGAAAATTTCAATTTTCTCAAAGAAAATGTCCATTTGCAGAGCAAGAAAAAACTTTTTGAAAATTTACCACCGAAATGACTGGCTCGGTTATTGAGCCAGTCATTTCAGTGTTAAATTTTCACAAATAATCATCTCTTGGTCTGCAGATGGACATTTCTTAAGACCACTTTTTGACTGATATGAGTGTTAAAGAGATAAGGCCCGATGTGTCCTCCTTGACTGTATTATTCTGACTGGGACACCTAGAAATGATGATATGATGAGGATCAATGCCTGTGATTGGTTGGTTGACTATTTATGAGAATGGTATTCCTTACTATGATGATAACATAGTTACTAGTCATATGGCGCAGCAATACAATATTTGCATAAACCTGGTGGCCGTATACGGTGCCATGAGATAGATAGATTGGGGTCAGAAGTGATGCCAGTGGGGCAATCTAGCTCGTGCTGCCAAATTTTGGATACTATAGGGGTCCCATTCGTGAGTAGTTTTTCAAGACAAGAAATCACAAGAGTGGAGGGTGGCGAGTGTCATTAGTTCTGCATGAATCAGATTGTGCTACCACTAACTCGTGTAACTCGCACCGCGATTGCTCCTCTAACATTTGATTCAGAATCACTGTATTTTGGTAATGTCTAGTACCGCCAACTTGCTCACTCAGATCCAACAATTTGCCTAGAATGTGTGGTAACGTATATCAGGAATCCAGTCTATTCGCTATAATTTGTACACGTCGCTGCACTTTTAGCACATTTCCAACCTCATTAAGAGCTTTTACTGAACAAGTATTCGTTTACTAGTTACGTATGGTATTGGAGGGGTGAAGTTTGGATAACTCCTCTGGCTCCTGCATTCCTGATATGAATTATTGAGAAACACAAAGCCATTGGATGAAAATATAAAATCTTCATTTGCAGACCAAGAGAAGACTTAAAAATGTACCAGCAGAATGATTGCCTCTGGTCATCAAGCTAGTCATTCTAGCGTAAATTTTCCAAAATCATCTTTTGGACTGCAAATGGGCATTTCTCAAGACTGCTGGAGAAGCCATTTTTGGCTGATATGAGTATTAAAGGGTTAAAATTGGGTTTTTTTCATTCACTACACAATTATTAGACTGTATTAGACACCTACACATTAATTGGTCAATTACTAAGTGGGACTAGTTTACTGGAATATGTTTTGATAATTGACCGTTTGTTAAGAACAGCCGCTAGGACGATCAAAATGTCGTCATTATAGACAGGTGCATTAAATTCAAGTAATGGATGAATCCGATTGGTCACTCAGGTATATGTAATTATTAATTACGTCACACATAGGGTGACGTCACGATCAAAATGCGTTATGAATGACATATCTAGGTCCATCATGAACATTCATTAGTCCATCAAGTATACGAATTGTATGCTTTACTACTTAAGAAATATTCTGTTGAATATTTTGAAAGCAATTTGACTGGGTGGTGCCAGTCAAATTAGTTTCAAAATATTCAAAAGAATATTCCTTAAAACCTTAAAGAATTTGTGATTTCTGGTTTTGAGAGTTAAATGGTTAATGAATGATCTCGTGACAGAAATGCAAGTGCATAATTATTGGCTAAGGCCATACAATGGACCTTTCCAGTTTTAGCTATGCACCGCCCATCTCTAGCTAAGCTCCACTCACACGTTAAGATTTTGAAATTAATATGGCAGCAACAGCGCCCAGTCAAATTACTTTCAAAATATTCAACAGTATGTTTATTAAATGGCAGACATACAATTCGTACTTGTTGGAGTATTAAGCGTTAAGGACTGACTAAATCAAGTCAGTCATTCATGCCATAATTAGCTTTGACGTCATCTTACACGTCACTTAGTTGATAATGACGTCATATGACATCAGATGATGGATGGGTCAGATGATTGATGGATAAACTGTAAAGGCCCATCATGCTCCAATAAGAGAATAGAAGCTTTATTACCAGGTATGGATTCCACCAATTTCTACCATCTGCTGAGCACGACCGGTCGGTGACGAGGTTCTCATGACGACGTGATCACCTGCACAGAAGATCAATGGTCATTGATTAAATATTATCATTATGACGTCAAACAACTTAATTTTAACCCACACAAACCAGACATGACAAATTGTGCTATGGTGAAGGGAATATTTTGAAACTAATTCGATTGGGAGCTGTTGCTGCCTAAGGCAGCAATAACCCTTTAATCCTCATACCAGCCAAAATGGCTTCTGTAATGGTCTTGAGAAATGTCCATTTGCAGACCAAGATTATTTTTTTAAATTTACTGCTGGAATGGCTGGCGCGATTACCAAGCCAGTCATTCCAGTGCTAAATTTAAAAAAATAGTCTCTTAGTATGCAAATGGACATTTTCTATGAGAAAATTTCCGTGCGTTAAAAGGTTAAATTGTTTTTGTCCTGAATTTGCCAAATTATATATATATTCTATCTTTATCAACATTATTGTTATATAACACATAGATTCTAGCAAGTCTATGTCTATAGGGCACATGATCTAGAGATGTGGCAGTATTTATAAACAAACAATTGAGTCCAAGAAATGGGTCTGTGTTCGTTCAAGTACGTGTGTTCATTCAAGTAAACCTGGGTTTTGAACAAGTTGACAGCAGAGCAAGAATGTGGTATTACTATCGACCCTTGTCTGTGGTGGGTAAAAATGTGGTATTACTATCGACACTTGTCTGGGCAGAGCAAGAGTATGGTATTACTATTGACACTTGTCTGTGCACAGAGTAAGAATGTGGTATTACTATCGACACTTGTTTGTGCAGAGTAAGAATGTGGTATTACTATCGACACTTGTATGTGCAGAGTAAGAATGTGGTATTACTATCGACACTTGTTTGTGCAGAGTAAGAATGTGGTATTACTATCGACACTTGTTTGTGCAGAGTAAGAATGTGGTATTACTATTGACACTTGTCTGTGCACAGAGTAAGAATGTGGTATTACTATCGACACTTGTCTGCGCAGAGTAAGAATGTGGTATTACTATCGACACTTGTCTGCACAGTAAGAATGTGGTATTACTATCGACACTTGTTTGTGCAGAGTAAGAATGTGGTATTACTATCGACACTTGTTTGTGCAGAGTAAGAATGTGGTATTACTATCGACACTTGTCTGTGCACAGAGCAAGAATGTGGTATTACTATCGACACTTGTCTGTGCAGAGTAAGAATGTGCTATTACTATCGACACTTGTTTGTGCAGAGTAAGAATGTGGTATTACTATCGACACTTGTTTGTGCAGAGTAAGAATGTGGTATTACTATCGACACTTGTTTGTGCAGAGTAAGAATGTGGTATTACTATCGACACTTGTTTGCAGGGCAAAAATCTGGTATTACTATCGACACTTGTTTGTGCAGAGTAAGAATGTGGTATTACTATCGACACTTGTTTGCAGAGTAAGAATGTGGTATTACTATTGACACTTGTCTGTGCAGAATAAGAATGTGGTATTACTATCGACACTTGTCTGTGCAGAGACTAAGAATGTGGTATTACTATCGACACTTGTTTGCAGAGCAAAAATCTGGTATTCCTATCGACACTTGTCTGTGCACAGAGCAAGAATGTGGTATTACTATCGCCCCTTGTCTGTGCAGAGTAAGAATGTGGTATTACTATCGATCCTTGTCTGTGCAGAATAAGAATGTGGTATTACTATCGACACTTGTCTGTGCACACACCAAAAATCTGGTATTACTATCGACACTTGTCTGTGCACAGAGCAAGAATGTGGTATTACTATCGACCCTTGTCTGTGCAGAGTAAGAATGTGGTATTACTATCGACACTTGTCTGTGCACAGACTAAGAATGTGGTATTACTATCGACACTTGTTTGTGCACAGTAAGAATGTGGTATTACTATCGACACTTGTTTGTGCAGAGTTAGAATGTGGTATTACTATCGACACTTATCTGCACAGTAAGAATGTGGTATTATTATCGACACTTGTCTGCACAGTAAGAATGTGGTATTACTATCGACACTTGTCTGCACAGTAAGAATGTGGTATTACTATCAACACGTGTCTGCGCAGAGTAAGAATGTGGTATTACTATCGACACTTGTCTGCGCAGAGCAAGAATGTGGTATTACTATCGACAATTGTCTGCGCAGAGCAAGAATGTGGTATTACTATCGACACTTATCTGCACAGTAAGAATGTGGTATTACTATCGACACTTGTCTGCACAGAGCAAGAATGTGGTATTACTATCAACACTTGTCTGTGCACAGAGCAAGAATGTGGTATTAATATCGACACTTGTCTGCACAGAAGTTTGAAATTCATATTTACTATGTCACGGTTATTGATGCACATTGACAGAGATTTTATCATTTCTCCTCGATATGTAATACATAGAAATTAATTACATAAAAGTGGTTGAGCATTTACTGAAACCTTCGCAAACGAGTCAGAGAAAGGGTGACCCTAGATTGTCATTTAATAACTAATTGTAGCAGATATGGAGAAAAAGATTTACTAATCAAATTTCTGTATAGATTATATAAGATCTGAACCCTAAACCTCCAGGGTCTTAGTAGCTTGCTTAACCATCTAACCCTCAAATTTGTTTTAAAAAATTACAATTTTTTCATAGAAAATGTAAATTTGCCGACCAAGAAGGTAAATTTTCTAAGTCTTTTCTTAGATTTCTCCAGACGACTGCATAAGTTGTTTTTTGCTGATATGAGTGTTAGTGTTAAAATCAGCAAACCAGTTAAAGCGATAGCCCTCAAAATTCATCACAGCAATCGGCAAAGGCGTGGTCAAAGCTGTGGTAAACTTAATTTTCCACAGCAAGTATTTGCTGTGAAAGTAAATTTAAGGCGTAGCTACTTAAATGTGATCTTAGCATAGATACAAGCCATCAATCATGATGTCATATAAAAGCAAGGTTCTACAATTTGCCAAAAGTAGAACACATTAAAATTGATGAAATTTGGAAAAACTGCAGTAGTAGCGGCTGTGGCGAACAAGTTCTGCCACAGCATTTTTGTGCAATGGCAAAACTGTTCGAATTTCAAGGACTGATCGATACTAATGTTTTGTACTTATTTTGTACACTGAATGAAGTTTACTTCAATGGCGCTGGGACTGACTAACCGGTGTAAATCTGGCCCAGTTTTTTACATTTCCGGCAACGCTGGTTAACCCTTTAACCCTCATAGAAAATGTCAATTCGCAGACCAAGAGAAGACTATTTTTGAACATTTACCACTGGAATGACTGACTCAGTTATCGACCCAGTCATTCCAATGGTCAATTTTCAAAAGCAGTCTTCTTTTGGTCTGCAAATGGACATTTCTCAAGACCACTGCAGAAGCCGTTTTTGGCTGATATGAGTGTTAGAGGGTTAACCATTCAATCTTGTTTCTCTATAACAATGGAAATATAGTCCGCATCAATACGACCGTAAAGTAGAATCTTGATTTTCTGTTGCTACAAATCGTCCATAGAGGCATTTCATAGTTATATTGGTAAACATTGGAGGGGGATATCTAGCTAAGACGAGCCTCGACTATTTTTTTCATGAGAGTTGGTACCTACCATCCTGATTAGAGCTGGGCGGTATTGATATTTAGATGACGGTACCGGTACCATGAAAAAATACCGCGGTACCACGGTATACCGTCATCTGAGCTTGAGGCATGCCATGAAATTAGAACAATTTTTTCCATTTCCTTTTCACTTCCATCTCCAATCAACGGTAAATATAGGTAAAATAAATAAATCGGCTTCCTGATTTAGAGAAGAAAAACATGGCTATTGCGACTGTTTAGTTTCACGATTTTATTAGGTAACTATTTTTATTGACGTAATATCATTCACGGGAATATCGGTCAAAGGGTGTGGTCGACTCGCTAACTATAACCCGCTGTTTGAGACATTGGGGTGCACTATTTTCATTCTGGATTGTTCTTGCTATTAATGCGTGCGACCAGCTAACGGTAAATTTTATTTTGGCAGTCGAGCGCTTTGATAAACAGAGTCCAGACAAAATCCGCGATTATTTAAACGGGGCGAGTGTTGTACGCTTTTATTTCTGTTGGAGTCGTATATTCCGTTACTCGCGAAAACAGGCCTATACACGTACATATAACGCGACATTGAATATAGCCGATTCCAAAGCTTCTGATAATTACCGAGTACCCGATGTGCAAGACTCATTACTCGCCATGCTTCACGTGAACAATGCGTGTAAAAAGCTATTTCCGCGAACTTCCGACGTGTAGCCAGTTGAAAAATGAATTACAGAAACTAACACTATAATTTTTAGGTGTCGTTACTTACACTGGATTTAATCCGTAAAGAAATTTCTTAAAACAAGCCAGAAAAATAAAAAATAACGACTTCAACGCTGCTAGTTGTTAATAAATTAGCATGTGATCAAAACGGCGCGAGCAAATACGTTTTAGTAAATTTTCATTGATAAATTCAGCATAGTAATGTATTTTCCCACGGTCTAGTTCATGAACAACCAATCAGATACGTCTTTGCGAGATCGCTGTTGTGTTTGAATAGCACGCAGTTTGTATGTTATTTTGTTATTCTAGCGTGTTTGTTCGGTGACAAAATGCTTGGAGTAATAAATTACAAATAATAGAAACGGGAATAGGGAATATATTATGGTGTAATTACTACCGGCGGACGGCCAGAGAATGAGTTTAGATGTTTTAAATAAAGCAATTTTACCGTGAGACTTTCAAGACGTACGTTTGACATACAATTCTGCCCGTCATTATTTTGTAATTGACGTCTTGACGTTTGTTTTTACAACAACCCTTTCACCTGAACTCGGCTAATAGTTAGGGATGCCTGTATTTTTGGCACTATTAGCACTTATTTACCTTGGTCAAGTCAGATTTTATAAATATATTTCTCAAATATTGCTCAAACATTATGGACGGCATTCACGGTATTTGGAAATGTCAATGGTCATGGTATCGGTTCACGGTATACTGCGGTCCTCACAGTACTACCGTCAGACCGCCCAGCTCTAATCCTGATACTCATCGATATTTCACAAATATTGAACTAGCTAAACTATTTATTACACTGATTTTAAAAGAAACCTGCGCCCACTAGGCAGGTTACACATCTGTTAATCTCGCGGAAGGGCGGCCAAACGGCGGGCATGCTCAGTGACACGTCCTCAGACTAGATCTGATTGGCTGACAATAGCAATGTATACACCTAAGACAGACTCTCTGGGACGGAGGCCAGCCTCGTATCAGGTTGGTAAGTATCCAGCTCATTGATATCACCAGAATTCATAAGTGAATTCGGTGGGAGTAAGGCGAGGTCATAAGACCGGTGGTTCCATGCAAGCTCTTTTGTGATCGAGGCACAAAACCATCTGAAAATGTTTACAATAAATGGATAACACAGCCGATGTTGAAAGTAATGACCTAAGATGCGCTCCCTTCCCCCCACACTCCCTTTCCTTCTAAAAAAGAGGAGTGACAAACGTCAATGTCCTACACGCTTTCTATGTACTAGCGCAAAGGTACTATAGGGCATCAAACAAAATGCTTCAGTTTTGTATACTCTTGATAGATTGAAGTACATACAAATCATTACTGGATAGTTATGGAAAACATGACAGAACACAAACATCACAAACAGCGGACTGACATTTTTTGATGACGATATCCTCTTCATACGGGCTGATGCAAGGTGTAGAACAGTTTAGCGAGTACTCCATAGGCATAGGTGTCATATAGGAGACCAATGGCTATTTCCAATATTCACAAATTATTTCGTCAAAATCGGTAAGGGTTATTAGTGTCACATAAATAATGGTCCATAAAACTTGAGTCACAGTGCCACTGGGCTACCGACATGTCGTCAACTGGCACTCCATTGAATAGAGCCATGAACGCCACTATGCCACGGGCACGAGCCTTGGCCAAATTGACTTGCCTACCAGTGGCAGATTTGTGGCAAAGGTGAATGCATTTCACAATCCATCTGGAAATGGTATCCTTTGACGCCCTGCCATGGGGTTCAATTTAGGATAACCATAATAAACTTGGGTCTGTCCGCAATTCCTTTGAATCAGGGTCAAATCTTGATAAGGCAGGCAAGATTATGGACTGACCAGGATATTTCAGCCATAAAATTACTTGTTAGAAGCCTAAGGCCCTGTAGACACAAAACGGTCTGGCTCGCCGGACAGCGTGAATTTCACTTCTCCGTCTTGCCACGGCTGCAGCAATAAGAAATACAGGTTTTAGCGTTAACAACTTCATACATGTTGAGCTAAGTTGTTCAAAGGGTTTATCAGCTGGAATTTGAAGAACTAATAAAGTCCCACGACGGAATCATTGGCAGATTCTGTGCTCTCAAATTACGAATGCCGTTGATTAAAATATTTAGATTATATACTTCATCACTTCCCCTATTAGCCAAGCAAGGAATAAGAGACTTACAGACAGCCATAGAGTTAGGCTCGAGGCTGCAAATATCACAAAGGGGACAGAGGAAATTGGTTACTACCTGAATAGATGCATCCATTGGATTAATACAACTCTTTGAATACCATTCTGCAGTTGATTTTATAATTATATGCTCTGGCGGTTGACACCCCTTCCCCACCCCTGGCATTGACCATGAAAATGGCTGCTTACTCAGAAAAGCCCCCCTCAATTGCAGATTCTTTGACAACATCCATGTAGTCAATTGGAACCAGATTGCTGACCAGAAGGTCCAGCAGATCTGTATACTATGATCAGCTGGGCCAATTCGGGGCAATCAGAAGCACTTGGCATTTCTTCCTGATTTTCTGAAGGATTTTCTGGTGGAAATGCGTATGCATTCATTCCCTCCCAGCTGACGGCTAGCTCACCTGTTGCGATAGCACTCAGATCTGGAATCGAAGAGACGAACATCGGCATCTTCAGATTCCTTTTCGTTGCGAATAAATCTATGTTGGGTCTGCCCCAGTGGTTGAACAGCTGATTCAGCACACATTGATTTAGTTGCCATTCTGTTAGAATAATGTTCATCCTTCGGATCAGCGAGTCCGCTAGGAGATTTAGTCTTCCCGGAAGATGAGCTGCTTTCAAGGTGATCTCATGATCTAGGCACCAGCAAAGCAGTTTACATGTCATCATACAGAGATTGGCCGACTTCGTTCCTCCCTAATGGGTTATGTGAGTTGTCTGAACGAATTAGCGCTATCTTGGCTTGAACCTCCCTGAGGAAATCTTCTGAGGCTGAGACTACTGCTCTCATTTCCATCAGATTTATGTATTCTTGAGACTGTTCAAGACTCAAAAACCCTGATATCTTGGCTTCTTCCAGGCAAGCACCCAACCTGCCATAGATGCATCTGTATACATCGTGATCCGAGGATGGGGAGGGGACAGCATCGCCCCTGCTAGATTTTCTACCATCCACCATTGAAGGTGGTGAACAAGAGGTTCAAACACTGACAATCTGAGTACAGAGATCCTGTGCTCTGGGTTCATAGTCATGAGAAATAACTGGATAGGCTGCCTGCAGAATGACTGTTTCCAAAAAAACCATCAACCACAGCATTCTCAGGTAAACACGTGCCAGGACATAGCGACTGTTGCACACTGACTATATTACTGGAGACGGCTAACCATATCCGATCTCTAGATCGAAGTACATGCCCGGGTAAACAAACTTCTGGGATGGTGTCAGCTCTGATTTTTGAAAGTTGATAATCCAGCCTAGATCTGTCATAAGTTTGACAATTATTTTCTGATTGGCTGATAGACTTTCCTGGTTGTATGCTTTTAACAGCCAGTCGAATATGGACTACTTTGTTTTTCCTGCGGAGGTATGCTGTGATAGCAAGGACCACTCTGGTGGAGATCCGAGGAGTCGTCGAGCTACCAAATTCCTAGGCCTTTGCTGCGCTGGTACTTGGACCCTAGCCTGTTGGCCACCACCTCTTGGCTGCTGTGGACGGTGAACAGGAGGCAATGCGTTAGCATTCTCTGTGGAGAATCTCAAATTGCCTTTGCAGCACCCTCTAGATGTTCACCAGAGTAACTGTCTCTTGAAGGTGTTTGCACCCTTCATTGCCAAAAAGACTAGGCCCTATGATAGGCGTCCGAAATAGCCTACTGTACAAGTCCTGGGATGGGTACAGATTGTTCAAAGCAAACTCACTGTGCCTGAAAACTCCGAGTGATACTGGTCATCATTCAATCAAGAGAAAGGTTGATGCCATCCTGGATGGCTCTCCGGACTGTAATCGTTAACGGGATGCGGATGCCGTCACCACCCCTTACAACAGCTTGGAGGCATGTGACAATGCAGATTGCAACTCTAGCACTCACCTCCGAATCCCGTAACGCTGAGTGCGTTGCACTACATTCGTGCACAAGGAACTGGTCTGAGACCTGGATCCAGATCGTGTATTTTCGGCCAAGGCCACACGATCATCAGTGCATGGCTTTGGCACCCCACCCCGCCGTATTGTTAGAATGCTTCCGCATTAATACCACACAGCTTTGCCACCTAGCGAGGGGGGGCGGGGCGCGGCGGCCTTCCCTAGCCTTCCACCCGGTTTGAGGCAAGCCTGCATGCTTAAACATATCAATGTTATGTTTAGTATATAGCAGAGATGGCATAGACGTCATCGGCGGTTTTCCCTGAAGCCATGAGCATTCATCCCACTAGGAAACCGATGGCACTACCTGAAGTTCTGGCCTAACACTTACCAGCCATTAGCAAGCGTTAAGCCAGTCTTCCTCGGTAAGCTCCTGGAGAAGTTACGACGAGCCTAGGGCATTCGTCTTCCACAACATTCCCAGCTGGATAATTAGTTGCTGCCATGGATATCCCTGGATAGCCAGGCAAGACATACAGACCCACTAGGGCTGGCATTTCTTGAGCAATGGCTACACCAGGAGTCGGAGCCGTAGCGCCATGCCGGGTGCAATGCATCTTACCACTCTGTGCATTCAATTGAGTTGAGAATTTTACCTCTGAATGATTAACTCCGTGGAAAGTCACCTGTATTATCTGAGGGAGGCATATGGCTGTCCATTTCCACAGCCATCGGATTGGCTTAACAGGAATTCCTCTTCATCCTGCTCAGATAGATTAGTTGCCGGGTCAGTAAAGAACACTAACCAAGACGGAGTGGGATTGGCATCGCTGGAAGAGGCGATGTCTGCAGCCAATAAGCAGGCATCCTTAGCCACAGCTCACGTCCCCAGGTAAGGTGATCAAGCCTGAACCAGCAGGGACCACCTCAAGATCATTATCGAAAACTGGCAGAACTCTAGTAGAAATACCTGATCTAGAGGCATGGATTCCTGATCGAGTGCAGATGACAAAAGTCCTGAAGCACATGCAGGAAGCATACTGCGAATCCTTCAGGGTCTTCATCTCACCCATCATTTCTAAGCGATAAGCTTCAGGCATGGAAGCCTTTCACTTCTTTCCAAACCCTCTTTATGGTGACCATCTTCATTCGCCTTCTTGATCGCTTGTAGTTTCAAGAACTCAAGGAATAGTTTATCCGACCAAGGTTCACAGATTTATAGACCAGGTCACATGTGCTACACCTTGTGTACTCATGATGGGCCAACTTGATTCTGGTATAACGATGACACATGAGATAGTCCGTAGATACTTTCTGAACCGACATAGACGAAATAATGAGTTTTTAGTTGTTTGAGAAAAATAAACTAAGAAACCAACACAATTTAAGAAACTTTGAAACCTTAATAAAGGAAGTTTGTTAGCCAAAAAGTAATCAAACAATCACTTAAGAATTTAAGTAATAAGGGCTGATTATGATGTAATTTTCTTAAGGGAGATAGCAGTTAACGAATGACAATCTAACGTATACCTACCTCCTTTATAAACAAGTCAGAGTAAAATCAGATTGTATCCAGCGCTCTCACATACATTCATTCTGTTTCTGAATGGTTCGCATAGATCAATACTTTACCATTAGAGAGCCGGAATACGGCTAGGTAGTAAAAAAAAATGTCAAAATGTTCAAACCGATTGAGCCTTCCTGCAATCGCCCTACCTAACTTGAACATCTCCAGTATTAGCCTACACTAAGATGATGTGTCTGACTACCACCGGGCAACCTCTTCACATCTTCGGGAGCTTAAATTTCAGTCCAAGGCAGATCGTAAAGATTTTGTTTTATATCTTTAAAACATCCCTGAATACATTAATTAACAAGAGGCCCAAGGGCCTGTGACGTTCACCTGGACCATTAGTATTTGAAACATTAGCATTTAAATATACATGATTCTTTACATTAAAATAGATGGCCACCGGAAACTGATCAATTAAAATTCTAAATAAAAGTTCCAGATTCTACCACTGTAGGATCACCAGTCAAATTTGGTTAAAATCCTGCCAAGCTGTTGAGGAGATGCGCTTTGATAAGTTCCAGTAAATATTTCATAAAATCTGACATTGTCACTAAAAGATCCATCAAAATTCTGAAAAGAGCATCGGGAGCCTGACTGACATTGGATTGTTCCAGCCAAATTTTGTTGAAATCCATGGTTACGGAGATAATATTCGCTAAATTCTTCTATCTAAGACTTTCACCCAAAAAATTGATGAATCAAAATTCTGAATAGAAGTTCCAGAGCCCATCACCATAGAAGCCATATCGTCAAATTTGCTTGAAATGTTAAGCAGCTAATGAGTAGCATTTTGACCATTTCCGGTAGATTTTTCATAAAATCTAAGATTTTCACCCAAACATTGATGAATCAAAATTCTGAATGGAGGTTCCAGAGCCTATGGCCATAGGATCCTTTCAGCCAAATTCGGCTAAAACCTGTTAAGCAGCTAATGAGTAGCATTTTGACCATTTCCGGTAGATTTGTCATAAAATCTAAGATTTTTACCCAAAAAATTGATGAATCAACTCTGAATGGAGTTTCTATGGCGTATGTCCATAGGATCCTTTCAGCCAAATTTGGTTAAAACAGGTCAAACAGATAACGACGAGTAACATTTTGACCATTTCCGGTAGATTTTTCATAAAATCTAAGATATTCACCCAAAGAATTTACAAATCAAAATTCTGAAAGGAAGTTCTAGAGGCTATGGCCATAGGATTCTTTCAGCCAAATTTGGTTGAAATCGCTCTGAATGCTAAGAAGCAATTTGACAACTTCCCGTACATTCTTCATAAAATCTAAGATTTTCATCCAAAAATTTATGAATCAAAATTCTGAATGGAAGTTCTGGAGCCTACGCCCATAGGGTCATTCGAGACAAATTTGGTTGAAATCGGCCAAGTGGTTAATGAGTAGTGTTTTAAAGCAAATGTTGACGGACAGACGACAGACGGATGCCACGGCATAAACTTACCTCTAGCGGGGTAGGTTTCATTAACAATCTGTGTAATAGTGTAGCTAGTTTGATGTTTGGAAAATACCAATGTCAATGAGTATCAAGATGTTAACTATACTGTTGAAGTGAAATTGCTAATGGGCACAAGGGAGATTCAGTCTCAGTAACTGCCAACTTTTGCCAGGGTCTCAAAGGTATGTCAATGGTATGCCAGAGCCTAGAAATGATCCCACCTGTTTGACTCTTAAACTCATGGTCTGAAGATTGGTTATAGTTAAATAAACCTAAAGTTAAAGATTTCCTATATAAGGGGTACAGGTTTCAGACATATGCTTATCATACCTAAACATCAGTCCATTCACCATAGCAACTTCACATCAGTCCATTCAACATAGCAACTTCTGGTCAATAATCAAGTGCCAGTACATACGGCTGACTCCATTTTAAGCCATTCACTAGATAGGTACCTGAATCGTCGTTAAAGGAATCTGAAAAGAACAATATGAATGAGTTAGCGAATTGTGAGAATTACATTTCTGCACAGCTTGTACAAACAGAGAACTTAATTGACCAATTAAATATTTAACCCTTTAATGGTTAAATTTGGTCAAGAAAATCTAAGTTTTAGTTGATTGAATGTCCCTTTACAGGCAAAGAGAAGACTAATATTGGAAATTTATCACTGGAATGACTGGCTCAGTTATCGAGCCAGTCCTTCGTGGTAAATTTTCAGTCTTCTCTTGGCCTGTAAATCAACATTCCTCAAAACCACTGCAGAGGATGGTTTTGGCCGGCTTTCCCATTAAAGGGTTAAAATGCACCAACAATTCTAACATATTGAATTATATCGAACAATTTTTAAAGATGACAACTCATGAGAACGCAATGAAATTCTTCTTAATGCTTTACTACCGATGTACTGTTGAAATCCCTTTAAATTGTAAATGGCTATATGAATGGTTGAAGGATTTAAATATTCTAACTGACCTGACTGGTACAGTCAGATCAATGTAAAGTTTATAAAATAAAATTCTTCACTCATATTGCTGTTTACAATGGCAGCCAGAAATCTTAGTGAAATTGCGGTTTGAATTACACTTAAATGTTTTTGACACTTATTTTTCTACCTGGCACATGTGACTAAAACTGATCAAGAGCAGCAATCAACACCTTTACAATTAACATACAAATAAACGATCTTCTTAATTACTGACTGATAATTAGCTATTAGTTCACCTTTACTCAAGAAAACTTACCAGAGAATGTGGCTATTAATCAACAAGAGGCCCAAGGAGCCTGTATCACTCACCTAGAACATTAGCATTTCAAATACTGAGTTTTATATCAATCACTACCAATAACTTTCAGTCAAATGGTTTAGTTTTCTTGATATTGACAATAATCTCTGGACTACTTTTTGCAATAGTGATTTAGCACAATATTTAGGCGAAAACAGATGCCATCAGTGTTAAGAAAAGAAATTGATGACATACAGTCAAACTAGTATTAAGACAACACTGAAGGGTGAAACAGAAGGCAGTCTCTTACGCCAGCTAATTTCTTAGTAAAGGTTCAAATACATTGCTTAATTGGATTTAGCAAGCGAGGCAGGTGGTCTCTTAATCCGTTCAATGATAAATTCTGAAAAAATTATATTCTTTATGACATAAAACTTATTTTGCTGAATATTTTAAAACTAATTTGACTTGAAGCGGTTGTGCATTCGGTAGCAACTGTGGACAATAAATCATGCTGGCATTGTTGACGATGGCCAGAGATGGACGGATGGACACAGATGAGTCATCACGATACGTCAGATGATTGACAAATCAGCGAAGCTAATAAAACAAGTCGGCTTAAAAATACATTAAATAAAGATTCTATATGGTCGCCAAACACTACATTTTGATTGGTCGACATCGGCCATGTTTTAAAAAAATATAAACTTCCCTTGAACAAACTTTACTGGCCCCCTAATACCTTTCAAATTTTTTTTCGACCCGATATGTTCGGAGTTCTGGAATAGTTTCCGCGAAAACTAGGTCATCTTAGATGACCAAGAAACATTTGAGCAATCAAGTACCTTCGATCATACTTGGTTCTGCTCTTGCCCTATATGATCTTTCATGAGTTTTGCATCGATCCTCCAAGCGGTTTCGGAGATTTTTTACACATTTCTAAAACTCGGCCAAAATCCAAGACAGCCGCTGGCCAAATGGACTATCGGCTTCCTTTGAACAAACTTTGATCTCTATGGCCTAATGATGCTTCCTGCTACATATAATTGAAATCGGCCCAGTGGTTCTTGAGAAGTCCTTTAAGGAAAAAGTTGGCAGACAGACGGTCGCCATGGCATAAGCTCCGGTGAGCTAATAAATCAGGTTATTTACTGAAAATAAATATTAAACAATAAACAATTGGTTCCTAGGACATTTCAGCGTGACTGCAACAGTCTGTCAGATAGAACTTTGACTTCATTTCAAAACAAAAGTGACATACAGACCAATAAAATGGTTCCCAAGACATGTCACCAACCTGAATGGAATCAAAAAATGACCTGCAGCTCAATGATTAATAAAGACCAAGAGGTCTAATAAAATCCAAGTAAATCTGTTTATATTTCAAGTTAAATTATGCCAGAGCATATTCCATTGCTTGAATTAGAAAATTCATTAAAAATATTGTTAGTGGAATTTATTATGAGAAATGCTATGACAACTTTGCAGCACAATTAAGATGACCATGACAATCACATTGGTCATAAGCCATAACATATTTTGTCTTCTCAAACATAAATCACAATATGCATTGCTAAATCCAACTGGCATCACATTAAGTTCGAATAAGCCACGATGGGTGTCCATAATCATGGTCAGAAACGTTTTTCTTTGAGCTGCTGCTAAGTACATAGCATTTCTAGATTTCTCAGGTCAGGTCAAGAAGTCCGCAAGATTGGGAATTTAGAATAAGCTAAGACAAATAAATCCGTTTACTGCATAAAAGCAGTATTGGTCAAGAACGGAGGTAGCTGTATATACACAAAATTACAACCAAAGAATACAAATTTGGGGTAAGCCCACCAAGCAAAATCCCAGTGTCACCTTACCTTTGCACCAGCATCTATTGGAACAGATAATGAAAATCCGAGAACAGGATCATGATTCCATGGCTTTACCACAGCAGGTCTAGTAATCACTATATGAAATGCCACACAAGTGTCTTACAAAATGGCGAGTAGAAAAGCTGTATGGATACAAACCATAAATCCTCCATTTGCGGGACATAGATGAAGTAGGTCCATCAAGTGACGCCAGATGTCATTCTTAAAGACACATGTCTACCATTCAGGTTGCCCATAAAACTGCCGACAAGCATTTTTGAAGCATGATGACAGATGAGAATAGGATAATGGGTTACCAATCTCGCAAAACGACAATTTTTCCAATGTTAATATAGGTACAATGAAAATTCAATTGGTCTAACAAACAATTGTTTCATATCAAATAAAACGCCAGAAGCAAAAAAGAACATTAAGATTTAATACTAACAATTCTGGCACATCCATACTTAATAGGAAGCTATACAATGAATAGGATACACTGGTACGTGCACTCATACGCATGTCAGTATACTCACCATTATCTTGCTGGACACCACACATTTTGTACCAGTTGATGGAGATAAATGATGCTAATTTTGGAGATGCTGTAGCCATGTATTAAACATCGGCTTGTCAGCATCACAATCAAAATGAACATCAGTCATCATCCACCAAGGATAACACCACCGTACAATTACGCAAAATACAGGGTAAGCAATCTTTGCATAAATATATCAGACATGTTATTAACATTTTCTGATAGTTCAAATCAGTCCTGCTTGCAGACAATTAATTAGGAACGAAATAGATCACATGATCAAAATGGATACCTAGCGCCATACAGGACATGTACCATCAAGACAAATGTAGAAATCAGTTTCATACATAGAGCCATCAAACTTAACTTGCTTGAATTTACGATTTCAAAAGAATCATACAGTATTCAATAACCTTGGCAACATACTAAATGAGAACGATTGATTGAATATCCAATTGCATAGCTGTATGAAACAATACTCAGCAGCAACATATACATTGAGAATTAACACCGAGTATGGATCGACGATATTTAACCCGTAGAACACTCATGTTGATATTATATCTTTTACGTTGGCAATAGCAAAGAAACAAGTGTACAATTTTCAACAATTTTAGTAGATGTTGCTGTCGTAGACAGCAATCTTCCAAAAAATTTGTTGAAAATTAAACACCAGTTCAACTTTAATTTGAGTTTAAAATTTTGACATCAGTGTTAAGGGTTAATATCCTGTCATTCCAAAATACTAGTCAAAATTATTTCTTTATGGTGTTGAATATTTTGAATTAAAAACTATCGCTGCCTAAAATAGCCAGACACTTAGCATCCCGAACACCATTGTCCAATAACGCTTTAACACTTATATTAGCCAAAAACGTCTTCTGCAGTGGTCTTGAGAAATGTTCATTTGCAGATCAAGACTCCTTTTTTAAAATTTACCACTTGAATGACTGGCTCGATAACCGAGGCCGTCATTCAAGTGGTAAATTTTCTTAAGTCTTTTCTTGGACTGCAAATTGAAATTATCTCGAGTAATTTGAAATTTTCTTTAACAAATTCGAGTGTTAAAGGGTTAATGATTACCGTTCCATGACACACAAGTTTATATATGCACTAATTTTCACATTTTGGACCATAGGTGTATGAAACTACAACACACAAGAATTGTTTGAAAAAATGCAGGAATAGGCCAGACCGTTACAACACTCGTTTCCTGAAACATCTGGTATACCTATACCAAAACTAATGGCCACAGAAGGGTTGAAATTATAACAAAATTAGTTTTTGTTCAATGAACCATTAACAATATGTTGCAATGACAGCTTTGATATTCAACAGATTTGGCCTAATATTTATCAATGTAACAAGTTGTTAAATAATATTAACAAACTTGTTATAGCAATACATTTTAGGTCACGCTACAAGTATTCAAATGACAATGTGACCGGCGCTTCACTCTGTAAGTTACAAAACACTCAAAACTTTCTTAAGCGGCATTAAAACTGGTCTACTAGGATTTCAAGTTTCAGAAGGTTAAATGATGTATACAATCTTAGTATACTTGAAAATTAAGTGTCGCAAAAACAACATGTGACAAATGAAATTTCTGAGGTTAAATTTCAAATCTATTTATGAATACGTCATTAACTAAAATGAAACATTATCGACCATACAGGTTCTCAATTAAACAATGACAATAACTCAAAAAAACTTCCTGAACTATTCAAAGGAACCAGTTAACAGACCAGACATTACGTTGTCTAATGATAATACTTTTCCATTAATAATACAATCTCATTTGGATACGGAACATTAAATTGAGAATATCACAAAAAGCGTTTCAAGGATCAAACAATTAACCCAAAATCTGCAAATGAAAAGACAGCATTTTAGTCAGCTTGAATGATATGAGGCAAACAGTTGCATGTGAAGTAAATGCAGAAGACAGAGTGAGAGACAAACAAAAAGACAGAAACAGATGTTTTCAAAGTATAAATGGCATATTTCAACAGACATACATATAAGGACTGAGTATATCCCATATCAACTCAAGAGAAAGCAGTACTTTTATAAATAGACGTTTAAGTACTGTTTCCCCGATTCTTTCAGCTTTACACCGTAAAATCTCTGAATTGCAACATTCACAAACAAGCTGGTTAAGTGCAAGATAATATTGTAACTAAGAGAATTCATGGCCCCAAGAATGGTGACGTGAAGAATTTTTCTCGACATTTTTTAGGACATCTTAAATTATTTTCAATCATTGCCATTAGAATAGCAAATATCATCGGGACACATTATCTCCAAATCTTAATACTGAGGACTGAGGTTTGAAACAAATACCACAAAATGAAATATGTCTCAATAGATTAAATGATACATATATAGTTGGTTGGCGATCATGACCAGACGTGAACTTTGACCATTCATAAAATTCAAGAGCTTTCGAAAATAAAGCCCGTTCAAAAGTTTTGAAAACCAATTAATCACGAGGTGTATAAGTGTTAAATTATTTTGTCACTCAAAAGACAAGTAGTGGAGGAATTAAGCAGATGCTCAGACACAGATACTCTATATTCAACACACATAAATGAATAAGCGTGCTCAATAAACTCCCATTTCTGCTCATATCAGGTTGCCAGTAAGGACTGTGACATCCATACATACCCAGTTCAGGGAATGCAGATGGGGCTGTGATGCACGAACAGCTATGCCTCGTTGGAGAATAGGACTTAAAGGGATGCAAGCAAATCAAATCTTTCCCAAGCTATTAAACTGGCATAAGCTGTGGGTTGCCTCTGACGTGAACACATATAGATACGGAACAGATGCACCAAAAATATCTGGGAGATATTGAAATCAATTGTTTAAAAGTCATGTTGATACTTACAGTAAATGGCATTCGTGTACACACACACACAACATAAATACTGTTTATTGGGACTATATGGCTCGCAGACAAACAATTATAGGAAGCTAAATGTTGTTGTGGAGGACTCCAGGATCACTATGACATTGCAGCACATGAAGACTTAGCTGGCGGGGGAGTCTATATCACATTGCAGCACATGGCAGACGTAGCCGGCGGGGGAGTCTATCATATTGCAGCACATGGAAGACTTAGCTGGCGGGGGGAGTCGCTATCACATTGCAGCACATGGAAGACTTAGCTGGCGGGGGAGTTAAATGAGCAAATTGCTTAGGCAATTCATTTATTAGAAATAATCAAGTGCTGTGGTTTGTTACCTGACAAAGGCAGAGCAGCCTGTATAACTAAATATTTGGTATATTTTCTATTACTACACCTATGTCTACTGAGGGACAAATATGGGAGATTTTGGAATACGAATAATACAATGTAGTTATAACCTGAAGCCAAATAAACTACTATATTGTTGCAATTCTCCACAGGGGTGTAACTCGCATCAAGGAAGAGGTAAGGAAGGGGTAGAGCAGTGGTATTGGGTGGTGAATGATTGATTATTGCCTCTTGGATTCGTTCTGATTTTCTGAACCATTAGATACATTCAAATTCTTGTAAAATAGATGTTCTGTGACTTCGGACCTCATCTTCACCCAAATAATTACATACAGCTGATGGGATTGCAGAGCAGTTCTTTTCCTCTCCTCAAGAAGGCGAGCATTAGCAAGAGAAATCCAATTTCCAGAGTGATCGGCTGAAAAGCATGACATAGTCGATTCTCTTTCAAGAAGCTTGAAAATCATCAGGTACCATTTCATTGAGTCATTATGTGACAAGGTCAGATACATTGGTATGGCGTCAATCACACACAATGTGGCGAGCCTTCTTGAAACAACAGTTGTCTAGCTCTTAAGAGCATCACTGACTGCAAACACATGACATGCTTTGGAGAAAAAAATACCATTGAGAAAACAGAATGATGATCATAGTAGATATACGTACATTTATTTATTCTATACATGAATGATAAAACATGAAATTCCTCACCTATGACTTTACAATGTACCACCAGCACAAGAATATTGATGATGTTTCAAACAATCCCGCCCCACCCCCACAAACGTAATCCATCCATCAATTTTACAAAAAGTAGAATATTGAAAACATTACAGTGAAAAATGAAAACGTCCGATGCAGTAATTTTAAAAGAAGAACTGGAATGACCGGTGATGTGCACAGTTGATTAAAATCGTTCATCAAGATGAGTTTCAACCCTGTAATGGTCTCATGCGACGAGAAGTCACTTAACATGCAAAGATAATGTATTATTGGAATAATGTATTTTTGTAAAAGTGGTCACCAACATGAATGATTTATATGAATTATGATAAGAGGCAATCCTATCAGTGAAAACTTTTCAAAAATACATTTCCCTGTCGCTAAATATATTCTTCTCATCAACACTGAGCTAGCGCCATGTGCCTGCGACCACTACAGCATTAACTACATTGTAAGTCCAACTGAAGTCTTGACCAATAATAAGAGTCGACTGACAAAATCGTCCAGGAAACGAATGACACATGATGACTTGTCTGATGACCACAACTAAAGGAAGAGATAGTCCAAACGACAAAATGTCCACGATAACACGAAACCACAATCAGCTGACATGGTTCACCTTGTTTATTTGTCCATCCGAACAACTATTTCTCGTCCCTCAATTCGTACTCTGTGCATCAGACCTGATATATGGTTAAGGAACAATTCAATGTTAATAGTAGTTCATGATTCCATAAAATAGTGAATAAGAAAAAATAAATAGAAGTGAATTCTGGTTACTAGGTTTGCGCGATTACGTGATTAAATGGAAAATCGCGATTATGTTTTAAATCATGAATTTATATGATCGAATAACTGTGAATATTTTCTATTGCATAAAATATTTCAAAACCTAACTTTCACTTACCTTTTAATGCGATCAGTTATGAAATGACATTTTGCTTAGTGAATGTATGCTCATTTGCAGGGCAAGAGACCATTTTTGAAAATATGTTACTGGAATGCCTGGCTCGATTCCAGTGATACATTTTCAAAAATAGTCTTCTCTTGCCCCTGCAAATGGACTTTTCTAAACACCATTGCAATTTTCGTCATTGATATTCTTTTGTTGCTATGTCTTGGTAATTTGTATCCAAGCTGATTAATCGAGTAATCAAGATTACTTTTTAATAATCAATCGCGATCACTCAACGCAATAATCGCAAAGGCCTACTGGTTACTACTGTCTATATATATTAAAGCAAAAATAAACTAGATGGACTGAAACCTGCCTGTCGAGCCCTTTAGTTTTTCCGCATATCAGACGTGTGGTAGTCGTCAATTAAAGGTGCTTATTCACACCAGAATGGCTGAAATTGGAATTCTTGAAATTGTATACCTTTAGAGGCTTAAATTAAGTGCCTAGATGTTATAAAAACAATAAATCTTAACATATCATTTCATTCCATATAAATTAATAATTTTTTTAGTTGTGAACTTGAATTAGGGACTCGTGTCTCTACTGACTAATCGCAAAAAAAAAATCCGTTGCAACAACTAGTATAAATCTGTCACTGTCTGTAAAATTTTTGGCACTTTTAACAAACCTGGCCAAGTAGCAACTACAGCGTGTAGCACTTCTTATACAGCGTGTAGCACTTCTTAAATCACTTAGTTTGCTGTTTTCAATCACAATCAATCAGCTAAGTAAAGATGAGCATACTATCGGAATGACTAACTAACCCAGTCACAGACTTTCCCAGATAATGTTTTCACAATGCAAGAAATATTCTGTTGTCAAGACTGAAGGTGCGATACCTGTAATCTGTTGCTGGCCAATGCAGTAAAATCAGTTTACGAATACAACTGTTCCGGATGATTTGAAATTGAGAAAGATGGATTCAAATGTTAAACATACATGAGGGCCTGTATAGCTCACCTGGAATTATTGTCCACTGGCACACTCAAACAAAACGAGATGACCACTGGATAAATTTATCAATCTAATTTCTGTGAAGTTTTATTCAAGTTGGCTCAGTGGTTATTAAGTAGGCTTATCAGATTTTCTCAAGATGACCACAAACATGATAAATTTTGATTGATTGACTGAGGCCATGTTTTGTTACTTATCAACTTTACATGGAAAACCGTTAATCTCCCTTAGTCCCAAACTTCAGCCAGATCTGTTTAGCAGTATCGGAGGTTGTTTTCACAAAAACTATGTCATCCACGATGGCCACCCAAATATTTGGCCAATCAACATTTTTAAAGATGTTTTTAAAAATCAGACAAAATCCACAATGACCGCCAGCCAAATTTGCCGATTGGCTTTCTTTGAACAAACTTGTATCTCTATGCCGTAAGGGTACTTGCAGCCATATATAATTAAAATCGGCGCAGTGATTTTCAAAGGCATTTTATATTTCCTATTGCTTAATATAGGAGTTTTTGGACGGAAAAAGATCCAAGATGGCCACCAAAATGAGTTTCGAAGGGAGAGCTTCAATAATTTATTGAATAAAAAAATCCAATATGCCCGCCAAACACTACATTTTGATTGGTCAACAGCGGTCATGCTCTTTGACGTGAATAATCTTTACTCGCCCTTAGTTCCAAATCTTATCTCCCAAATTTCGGCACAAACTATTTGGCGGGTCTGAAGTTGTTTTGATGGCCACCAAGCAATTTAGCCAATCAAGTTCGCTTGAACAAACTTGGTTCAGCTCCTGCCCTAGATATTTTATGATTTTCAATTTTGAATCAATCCCCAATATGCGGGTGGTTTCATAGATTTTTAATGTTTAAAAAAAAATCCAGACAAAATCAAAGATGGTCGCCAGCCAAATTGGCCAATTGCCTTCCTTTGAAGAGGATTTCAAATTGGCGCAGTGGTTCTTGTCTTCTTAAGACATTTTTAATTTCCATTGATTTAAGATGGGAGTTTTTGGCAGGAAAAATGAGATGGCCACCAAACTGTTTATTCGAAGTGTCGAAAGTGGAAATTTGAAATCAGCACTCAAAACTTATATAAAAGGAATAAAAAAGAGAAATCCAATATGGCTGCCAAACATGCTACATTTTGATTGGAACAGGAAACCGTGGTTATTTTTTTTACATATCAACTTCCACTGAAAAATCTTCAATGGTCCTTGGTTCCTAATCATATCTCCAAAATTTTGGCACGATCCATTCAGATTCTGAAGTAATTTTCACAAAAAGCAGGTCATCCAAGATGACCACCGTACCATTTGGCCAATCAAGTTCCCTTGAACAAAATTCATTCAGCTCTGATCCTAGATTATATTTGATGAGTTTTGAAAAATGGCCTCTGGCCAAATTGGCCAATCGCCTTTCTTTGAACAAAGTTTGATCTCAATGCCCTATTGATGATTCCTATCAATAACTGAAATTTGCCCAGTGGTCAGGCGAAGCTCACTTGGCCATTTTGGCCAGGTAACCTAACAAGACAGTTTTCAGTTTGTCATATTAGTCGTATTTGTGATGGTTTTAATTCAGTTTGAAAGGATACTGACTGATCTCACTGCATCAGCATGTGACACGAATCTCACAGTACCCCAGCCTTTGGACTTTCCATTCTCCATCTTAATTTCAGCAAATTTCACTTCCCCTATAATGTAAAATAAAGGAATAAACCTTCAGGGTTAACTAGTAATAATGAAATAGACAAGAGGCACAAGGGCCTTGATGCTATGAAATAGACAAGAGGCACAAGGCCTTGATGCTCACTTAACCCTTTCACCTATTAATTCTACATATCGCATTTTCAAGGCACACATATAGGAAAATAATTTAATATTTTGAAATGTATTTGACTTGAAGACATTGCTGCTTTAGGCAGCAATGATTTCCAGTTAAATTCATTTCAAAACATTTAACGAAATAAGTTTCATATCGTAAAAGTTAGGAATTTGCCGTAATTAAAGCGCTCATGGCCCATTAAATAGACACTTTTGAATGAGGTATGAGATGCCTGTTCAATTTACCCAGCATGCAATGCTACTCAACATGCAATGCACCGACTCCATAATCGTAACTATTGGATGCCATATTCGTCAAGTCTCTTGTCTGTACAGGTCAGGATTTCTCAAACAAAAAGCTCTGGAAGTGTAAGCATGCACGTAGGACATTTATGGCAGTACATTCGACAGGCTGCATTTCAATACTGTTCACCGCAAGTGTGTAAATTTCCAAGAGAGAATAAGGAAGTTTGTTTTTATACTTTGACATTAATTTGCATGAAATATGTTGCTATCAATGACAGCACAAACATTCAGTCAAATTAGTGTCAAAATAATTAGTGGGTAATGCAATTACTACCAGCTACATATGTGATAATAATATGAATGGAAATTGTTGCTGCATCAGCTTTGAGTCTATATATTCTAAAATAATCATCCTGAATTTCAGTCAACACTCACTACGAATTTGAAGAGCAATTTGACTAAGTTGTTGCTGCCTATGGCACCAACGACGTTATCAAATTGTTGTTCATAGAATCGCACAGCACTCCGTTTTACTATCTAATAGTGAGTATATACCCAAAATACGCTTTGCCTGCATGAAGGAAACATTTAGCCAAGCTATTGCGTGTACTTTTCTGTTCGATCAATGCATTTCAGACAAATGCACAAATCTGTCAACGAAATATACACGCCGTTTGCTAATCATTCATTCCTGGCGAGAAAGCGTATATAGCCCAATGCTCACATTAACCTATATAGTAATATAAATTATGATTATTTTAGTATAGACTGAAAGCGCTTGCAGCAACAATTTTAATTCAAATTAATATCAAATCTGTACCAGGTAGTAATCGCATTAACACCTAATTATTTTGAGAATAATTTTACTGAATGTTGTTGCCGTCATTGATAGCAATAACTTTCACGCAAATTATTGTCCAAATATATATAAAGCTTTCTCTAATTTTCTTCTGGAAATGTTGCACTGAACAGTATTGAAATGCACTGTTGAATCTGTACTGCCGTGAATACGTCCTACGTGCATGCTTACGTTTCCAGAGCGCATGCAGGCGGGTTGTTTTTGTTTGAGTAATCCTGGCCAATACAGACAATAGACTAAAGGAATATGGCGTCCAATAGATACAACGATTATGGAGTCAGGAAATTGCATACTGGGTAAATTGAACAGAAATCAGCAGGCATCTTCTATCTCGTGCAAGTGTCTATATTTAATGGGACATGAGAGCTTTAATTCCAAAGGGGTTTCATCATATTTGGTGTTTAAATAGTTGAAAATCAGAAACAAGTTTCATATAAACATAGTATAAGTCCTTGATGAATTTAATATATATTGAACTCTCAACCGATTTGTTCCATACCATAATTGCATCCCGTCTCCATTAAATTGAAAATGGTTTTCAAATTAGAACTTCCATAATCTTACATGGTTTGGACTTTCTTTATCGTTGGGAGATTTGTCCTATTCTTGGCGTAAAAAATATAAGTTAAAAGGTTATGGTCAAATCGGACAAAATGAACGAGTCGATAAAAAGCATTTTCAAAAATTTACCACAGAAATGGCAGGCTCACTAACCGAGCCAGTCATTCCAGAACATCTTAAAAATAATCCTCTCTTGGCCTGCGCATAATCAATTTTCTTGTAAAGAGATCCTCATAGATTTCACACGGCAGAGATAGCCGTGTATAATGCATTGAAAACATTAAATACATCAATTTAGTGATGAATCATGTAGGAAATCCCAGCATCTGTAATTCAATGCAATCTAACGGCAAACTTTTGAATATTTTGAAATTAATTGGATGGAGGCTGCCCAAGGCACCAACAGCTTCCAAGCTAATTAGTTTCAAGTGATTTGACAGTATATTTTTTGTTGTAAAGATGTTATATTTGTTGTTATAAAGGGTTAAAATAATCAAATAAACATACCGACATCACGGAACCGTTCTTTCAACATCTGCCATGTGAATGAATAGGGCAACTAAAGGAAAAAGTACAAAAATATGAATCACATATCCATTAAAGACACATTACCTCAGAGATAAATAAATTTGTAAATTGTTGTAATATAATGGTCACGGTGTATTATTAGTACATACCGATTTTTATACATAAATTCTGACACACACACCCCTCCCTCCCCCCCCCCCCCTCACAATTATTTGTTTTTCTGGAAACCTGTGTGCGCGCGTGAGTTTTCAATTTAGGGAAGCATCAGAGACTGGAGTGGATTGTTTTGAAAAATCTGGATGTCATAAGGGGAAATGATCTGTGAGAGCAGGAGTGAAAATTAACATGAGGCTGAGGCGAGTAGAATTTGATCAGGGTTAGTACAATTGTTAACTGACCAGCCCGATGGTAACAATCTGATATGTCAACCTTTTAATGGTCAAGGTGCCCAAAAATACATCTGCTGTGATCTTTAGAAATGTCGATTTGCAGAGCAAGAGAAGACTATTTTTTGAAAATTTACTACTAGAATGACTGGCTCGATAAAATTGTAACGTGATAGTAGCGTGACAACTTTTCTTTGCGGACCAAGGGAAGACTATTTTTAAACTTTTCCCACTGGAATGACTGGCTCGATAATCGAGCCAGTCATTCCAGTGATAAAATTTCAGAAATAGTCTTCCCTTGGTATGCAAAGAAAATTTGAAGGGCTATAGTAGGATCTAGTAATCACTAGTCCTACTTTCCACAATGTCTTACCGGTAATTTCAAATTATGGGCTGGGTGACAAATGGTGTGTGAGAGTGGTCAAGATTATGAAAAATCTTGAAATCCAGATAAACCTGGAAGACTCTCTGAAGCCTTATATTTACGAAAAACAATCCAATTGGAAAGAACTCTGAAAATCTTAACTATGTCTAGACAGTTCACCGGCTACAGACAAAATACTAACGTCACAGCGATCGGAAACATCAAAGTTCTATCGGGACATCAGACAAATAAGTTGCATAATAATTTGTTTATACAAGGCCGGCGATGAATTGCAAGCCGTCGCTGAGTAACGAATACTCTGGTTTCTCTGCGAAACGGAGATGCACACGACCGTTAGATTTGCGTTGACATTTTTTATATTTGTGAAATTCATAATTTGCATCTTCTTGGACATTGAGTAGCCGTATATATAAGAATACATGTTAACATGAGAGCATTGACCCACTGCAAGCGTTTTACGGACATGGTTCCATATATTAAATTTCTAGCTCTATCACCTATAGGCCCCTTTAAAGTATTAACACCACACGCATTCTGTTTGTCAACATTGTTATATACATTGATAGAAAGTGAGCCGAATTAAACACTGATAATATATTCAACATTTACCGGTCAAGACGATCAAATTTGACCTCTGCAGTGGTCTTGAGGAATGTCAATTCGCAGGCCAAGAGAAGAAATTAATGGAATGACTGCCTCGATAACCGTTGTCAGTGGTGAATTTTCAAGTCTTCTCTTAGCCTGCAATGTGCAACTGGACATTCGCAAAGCAAGACGTTTTATATTCTTAAGAAATCGTGACCATTAAAGGGTTAATTTCACCCTTCATACCTCCAATTTATTCAAGAAAATTTAAATTTTCTCATAGAAAATGTTCATTTGCAGACCAAGTTTAATTTTGGAAAATTTACCACTGGAATAACTGGCTCAGAAATAGAGCCAGTCATTCTAGTCGTAAATTTTCCATAATAGTCTTCTCTCGGTCAGCAAGTGGAAATTTCCTAAGACCACTGCAGAAGCTGTTTTTGGCTGATATGATTGTAAAGCTTTAACTCTGACACTCATATCCGCCAAAAACAGCTTCTGCAGTGGTCTTGAGAAATTATCAGTTAGCAGACCAAGAGAAGACTATTTTTCCAAATTTACCACTGGAATGACTGGCTCGATAACCGAGCCAGTCACTCCTGTGGTAAATTTTTTAAAATAGGCTTCTCTTGGTCTGCTAACTGATAATTTCTTTGAGAAAATTTAACTTTTTAAAAATAAATTCGAGGGTTAAAGGTTTAGACGCAGTTTTACTCAGATGGAAGCAGCCTATTTCCACACACCCCACCCCCCTTTAAATTAAATCAGACACTGAAAAGGCTAAACTAATGCAAGATAATGATTATGTTTGAAACAAAGCAATCACGCATATATATGTAATAGCTTACATTTTTGACCAGCACTGTTGTATCTTGATCAGCATAGCGACCGCCACCGCCTTGATGACCACCAGACAATCCTGATGACCGCATGTCCATACCCATACCACCAAGTCCACCCGATCCTCCACCACTGCCTAGCAGGCCTAACCCTGAACTTCCCATAGCTCCTATGCCAGTGTCATATCCAGATTGTCCAGAACCCATTCCACTCAGCGACTCACCCATTCCACCGCCTCTACTCAAACCCATACCCCCTAGCCCGCTTAATCCCGTTCCCAAACCCATATTTCCCAAACCAGAGCCACCTAATCCACTAGTACCGAGCCCAGACATACCCAGGCTTCCACCCATACCCCCGGATCCCATTCCTAGCCCACTAGTTCCCATACCAAGATCCATTCCCGCACCCCCTAAACTACTTCCTAGGCTACTCGCTAAACCACCGCCACCTAACCCTGTAAGACTGCTACCAAGACCACCCATATTTCCCATGGCTCCACTTCCTAGTATTCCCGCAGCACGGTCCATCTGAGCGCCAAGGTTATCCATCCCCATTCCACCATCTAATTCTGAAAAACAAAGCGTACCTCGATCAATTACCAGATGATAACCGAATGCGGAATACAGCCTTACAGGAACAAAGCCAAGATGATGTGATGGCGATTTATGCTCAAAATCAACTGTTTAACCATTTAACAGTCAAGTCGCCCCCAAAAACAGCTTCTGCAGTGGTCTTGAATAATATCCATTTGCAGACCAAGAGAAGACCTTTGAAAAATTACCACTGGAATGACTGGCTCGCTAAGCTGTAAATTTTCAAAGTCTTTTCTTGGTCTGCAAATGAACATTTTCTGAAAGTTTCTTGAGCAAATTTGAATGTTAAAGGGTTACTGTCCATTTCTAGGCCAAGAGAAGACTAATCCTTTAAAGTGAACATTCTTTGAGAAACTCTAACAGGTGGGAGTCTCTAAGGGCATCTTCAGGCTATTCATTAAAAATCTTTTTTGCTTCCTGTAAACCGGGTGGAGAAGACTTCAGTAAGGAGGGACGAAATATTTTTTTTAAATTATTAATTTATTTAAAAAAAGGTCCTAAATATTTTTTCCCCTGATATTTAACTAGATGTCCTTAACCCTTTGATCCTCGAATTTGTAAAAAGAAAACTCCAATTATTCATAGAAAATGTCCATTTGCATACCAAGAGAAGACTATTTTTGAAAATTTACCACCTGAATGACTGGCTCGGTTATCGAGCCAGTTATTCCAGTGATAAGTTTTCAAAAAATAGTCTTATCTTGGTCTGCAAATGGACATTAATCAAGACCACTGCAGAAGCTGTTTTTGCCTGATATGAGTGTTAACTCTTTGGTCAGATTTGGTAAAGAAAATTTACATTTTTTTCTTAATGTATGTCCATTTACAAGCCAAGAGAATAGTTTTTGAAAATTTATCACAGGAATGACTGGCTCGGTCATCGAGCCAGTCATTCCAGTGGTAAATTTTCAAAAATTGTTTTTTCTTGACCTGTAAATGGACAATATACAAGACCATATAGCAGAGGCTGGTTTGGGCCAGTATGGACATCAAAGGGTTAAAAAACATAAAAACATTGCTATTTGCAGTTTGACAAATATATGGCTGCTTTATCAAAGAAGTGTGTAATTACCAGAGCTTGATTGATATTAACACTAAACAGTAACCCGAGGAGAGTAGAATTTCATACTACACCCGCACTAACCAATCTTGGTCAGATTTTCTGCTACCTTCATTGCTTTAGAATTTATTCTCAGTATTTCTAGCCAAGCACTCGCCTGCAACATTAGTCATATTATTAGTCCTTTCAACAATACAAATGGGATAAAGCAAATTTTTTACAATGTAATATTTTTGAATATTTTGAAATTAATTTGACTGGAAGCCCTTGCCGTCTGCCATAGGCAGCAATGGCTCCCAGTTAAATTATCTTCAAATTATTCAAAAGCTTACCTCTATGGTTGCCGTGGAATTGAATTTTCTAGGAATCCATTGGTGAATGGATTAGAGAACTGATCAGGTTAGAGCTTACAAACACTGGGTTAGTGAAATTTGCTGCAGGATAGTAAAATCATGATGCACTATCCCGTCTGGGTTAGTAGAAACTCTTTAACATCTACACATGATTACTGTCATCAACGACCTTGAATAGAACACTATAATATATACTCACGTCGTCGAGGTGGTAATAGTGATCCACCAATGCCAAGACCCATTCCGATGCCTTTCAAACCAGCTACAAAATACAGATATAGGTGAAAGATATCATTTACATGTGCAAACAAATATATCCAGCTTTATGAAAATAAATATTTTAAAACAAAGAATTAAGCTTTATCAACCTGGTTTAAGACTAATAACAGGCAAAAACGGAATCTGTAGCGGTCTCCCGAAATGTCCATTTGCAGACCAAGAGTAGACTATTTTTGAAAATTTACCACTGGAATGACTGACTCGATAACCGAGCCAGTCATTCCAGTTTTAAATTTTCAAAAATAGTCTTCTCTCGGTTTGCAAATGGACATTTTCTATGAGAAAACTTAAATTTTATTGAACAAATTCGAGAGTTAAAGGGTTAAAATATAATGATTTTCTCTATATCTATAAAACAAAATGTGACCCAGACATAAAAACATATGCTGTAGTTACCTGGCAGTGGTGGTGACAACATAACTGTCAATCATCACTCTCCCTGTACTTACCTGGCAGTGGTGACAACAACATTAGTCCTCACTCTCACTGTACTTACATGGCAGTGGTGGTGACGACATAACTGTCAGTCATCACTCTCACTGTACTTACCTGGCAGTGGTGGTGACGCCATAACTGTCAGTCATCACTCTCACTGTACTTACCTGGCAGTGGTGGTGACGCCATAACTGTCAGTCATCACTCTCACTGTACTTACCTGGCAGTGGTGGTGACAACATAACTGACAATCCTGACTCTCACTGTAGTTACCTGCCAGTGGTGGTCACAACATAACTGTCAGTCAGCACTCTCACTGTACTTACTGGCAGTGGTGGCGACAACATAACTGTCAATCCTGACTCCCGTACTTACGTGGCAGTGTGGTGACAGAATAACTGTTAATCCTGGCTCTCACTGTACTTATCTGGCAGTGCTGGAGATGGCATAACTGTAAATCCTGACTCTCACTGTACTTACCTGGCAGTGGTGGTGACAGCATAACTGTCACTCCTGACTCTCACTGTACTTATCTGGCAGTGTGGTGACAGAATAACTGTTAATCCTGGCTCTCACTGTACTTATCTGGCAGTGCTGGAGATGGCATAACTGTAAATCCTGACTCTCACTGTACTTACCTGGCAGTGGTGGTGACAGCATAACTGTCACTCCTGACTCTCCCTGTACTTATCTGGCAGTGGTGGTGACAGCATAACTGTCACTCCTGACTCACTGTACGGTACTTACCTGGCAGTGGTGGTGACAGCATAACTGTCAATCCTGGATCTCACTGTACTTACCTGGCAGTGGTGGTGACACCACATAACTGTCTATCCTGACTCTTATTGTACTTACCTGGCAGTGGTGGTGACAGCCTAACTATCACTCCTGACTCTCACTCCTGACTCTCACTGTACTTATCTGGCAGTGGTGGTGACAGCATAACTGTTAATCCTGACTCACTGTACTGTACTTACCTGGCAGTGGTGGTGACAGCATAACTGTCAATTCTGGCTCTCACTGTACTTACCTGGCAGTGGTGGTGACACCACATAACTGTCTATCCCGACTCAATGTACTTATCTGGAAGTGGTGGTGACAGCATATCTGTCCATCTTGTACCTACCTGTGAATTGTGGCCGTGTTAACAGCATATCAGTCCATCTTGTACTTACCTGGGAGTTGTGGCGGTGGTGGCTCTTTGACAGCATAACTGTCCATCTTGACTCTCATTGTGCGGTCAAACAGCTCCTGATTATTAAACATGGCTGAAGACCTTAGTAAAGGAAAGTTAGCATCAATTTCTTCAAGTCATAAATCATTATCCGTCATATCAGCAGAAAACATTGATACATTGTTGTTTGCTCAAGTGCAAATGACGCAGACAGTCAATCAATTGCTTGTGCTTGAATTACTATGGATAAAAAAAGTTTTTGCAGGAATTTAACAAGTGTCATATATATATATATATATATATATATATATATATATATATATATATATATATATATATATATATATATATATACATATATTGTACAGTTGAGGACATAATTATTAGGGCCCCATTGAAAATTTCATTCTTTTTAAAGTATTTCATCAGTGCTGGTTAACAGAGCAAGAGAATTTTAACACATTTCTAGTCATACTAGTTTTATCTAGGAAGCTTATATTATTTTATTTTGTATACAGTAACAAAATTATTTCACAAAACTAAACAATACCTAGGCCAAAATTATTAGCCCCTCTGATGCTAATAGTCAATTGTATATCCTTTTTGCTGAATAACAGCCTGCAATCGTTTGGTGTAATTGTCAACAAGTTTCAGGCATGTCTCCTGAGGAATCCCAGCCCATTCTTCTTTGGCGAATCTCTCAAGCTCCTGTAGATTTGATGGCCTTCTGGCATGGACCCTAGTCTTTAGCTCACCCCACAGATTTTCTATGGGATTTAAGTCAGGGCTTTGTGCAGGCCAGTCAATAACGTTCACTTTGGCCTTCTGGAGGTAGTTCTTCACCAGAAGTGATGTATGCTTAGGGTCGTTATCATGTTGGAAGACAAAACAACGGCCCAGACCCAGCTGCAATGCTGACTGTTTGAGGTTTTCTGTCAAGATTTTCTCATATTCTTCTTTCTTCATGATTTCTTCCACCCTCACGAGATTCCCAGTTCCGGATGCACTGAAGCATCCCCACAGCATTATACTCCCACCACAGTGCTTCAGTGTGGGGACAGTGTTCTTTGGGTTATAGGCCTCTCCCTTCTTTCTCCAAACATATGCAACATCTCTATGGCCGAAGAGCTCTATTTTCGTCTCATCCGACCAAATGACACGCTTCCAGTATGCGTCATCTTTCTCCATGTTGTCCTTAGCATACTTCAGTCTGGCTTGGAGGTGTCTCTTCTGCAGAAGTGGAGTTTTTCTTGGCCTGCGACCTTGCAGTCCATTCCTGTGCAGGGCTCTAGTCACTGTCTTCTTTGAGACTTCAATTCCAGACATGGCTAATTCATTCGCTAGTGTCTTGGCAGTGGTTCGAGATTCTTTCGATACATCTCTCACTAGTTTTCTTTCAAGTCTTTGAAATCTTACGCTTCCTACCTCTGCCACTCTTGTTTTCTACGGTGTGGCGCTCTTTGAATTTCTCAATAATACTTCTCACTCCAGTTCTTGACACAAGAGAATCGCTTTGATAACTTTGTATATCCTTCTCCTGCTTTGTGAGCATCAATAATTCTTTTCCTTAAGTCGAAGCTAATTTCCTTTGATTCTGGCATGATGCCTTCACATGTGACAGCTCACACCCTCACTCAATCTATTATACTGTGTGTATATTAGAAGGTAAACTTCAGTTTTAACTTTAATTCACAAGGTTATAGCATAACTAAGTTAAAGCACATTATTGCACAACAGCCACAACAGCAACGACTCAATAAAATGTCAGCGCTTAAGGGGGCTAATAACATTAACCCTGCTAATATCGTTCACGGAAATGGTAATCAGATTATTCAGATGTCAAAACTGCTCATTCAGTAAAATTTGATTGTAATTGTTGCTGTCAGAGACAGCAACAATTTTCACACAAATTGTTCTCAAAATTTTCACAAACATTTCAGTTTTAGCACCAGTTATCAATATAGAAAATATAATTCATGTGTCAATTCTAACTCTTTGGGTTAATTTAACATGCCTGCTTATTTTGTCATAGCTAATTCAGGTCACCTATCGCTCTGTCAGTGCATGCTAGAAATGAACATGCAAGCTAGATGAAATCAGCGAGCTATCGATCAGTGACGCTTGAAATACACACTTATGCTTTTCAGTGTACAAATCATTGTGGTTCTTGGTCTTGACAACCATTAGCACTTACACTCTGCTATAGTATGTGCGTAGTAGGTGATATTTCTTTTAGGGGGCTAATAATTTTGTCCACTGCAAATTTTAGCATTTCATTCCTACAAATTCCTACAGAATTCAATGGAACTAACTTTTCTTTCCAAATGATAGTCTGGATGGTGGAATCATTCAGTTATAATCATATCATGATCATGGTAAAAGGAACACGGGATATGAGAATTTTCTACAAATTCGATAGGGGGGGGGGGGCTAATAATTTTGTCCTCAACTGTATATATATATAATATAGAGCTTCCACTAGTGGAAGTCCGGGAGTACTATACTCCCAAAGTTTATGCTTGGACTCCCAAAACAAAGACCAAGGAAGCCCTGGACGTCCTCTTTTTCCGGCTCTGACACCACTACAACTATGATTTTAAACAAATTTAATGTACGAGTACCATTTTAGACTTCCACATTTCCTGCTTTGACTCCAAAAACTACTACACAAGAAGTCCAGGACTTCCTGTATTTTGAAATTAGTGGGAGCCCTCATATATTCGGTTTCGGAGATTTTTTTTAGACATTTCCTAAAAATCATCCTAAATCCAAGATGGCCACCGGCCAAATTGGCCGATCGAATTCATTTGAACAAATTTGGATCCCTATGCCCTAAGGATGATTCCTGCCAAATATAATTGAAATTGGCCCAGTGGTTCTTGAGAAGTCGTTTAAAGGAAAAGTTGACGGACAGACGGACAGACGAGCTCACTTGGCCTTTCAGGCCAGGTGATCTAACACGTAACAAGTGATTTACAATGCTGACATATGGCATTAAAAACACTGTAAACGGTTTAGTTTGATATATGTATGGATCTTTCAACATTTATACTGGGGAGACGATTCTTTTTATTCATACAGGTCAGAACTAAAATGATTTAAAGGCAAATTCTAAGAGACATAATTATTTAAATCATTTAAACCAGACATCAAATTCTTTATTTAAGAAGTCATTGGTTGATATTTAGTTTGTTATTAATTTGTCAAAAAACTTGCTTTATATTTTCAAAATATCTAGCAGCTTTCCTCAAGTTTCCTGTAAGGTAGTCAAAAATAAAGACATATTTCATTAGTAAAATATCTACTAAATAAATATGATTATCATTCCATAGTAAGGATACATATCGCCTGGACTGCATGTGCAATATTCTCAAACTCAACAATCGCAATCCCACGACTTTTACCATCCTTGTCACGTCGGATAGTGGCTTCCACGACGTTGCCCGCTAGCTGGAAGACTTCCATCAACTTACCACGACCCACATTGTACGCCAGCTGTAAACAGATGACAAGTGGCGTTCTAACCCTTACTACACTGATGTCAGATTTTTAAATTTTCAAATTAAATTAAAAGATGAACTGGTGTACATTTTTAAACAAATTTTGTGGGTGCTGGTGCTGTCCATGACAGCAACATCATCCACCAAAATTGTTGACAAATGTACAGCAGATTCTATGCTACTGACATAGTAAAAAATTGAATATTCACATCAGAGTGGTACGGAAATTGGTTACACATGATCCAAGCTTTTAAATGGGTAGAGGTGGCACCTAGTACTAAACCACCTCTCCCTATCTGACTAGAAGCCTTTCAATATATGACCAGGATTGCTTTCAATCCGTCAAGAAACAGGAGGCCAAAGGGCCTGCGGCACTCACCTGGCCCATTGGCATTTAAACCATTTGCTTTTAAATAGACATCATGGACGATTTTCGGAAAATCCAAAATGGCCAGCAAAATATTGACCCATCAAGATTCTCGTTTAATATGTTGAAGCCTACCATCATAGTATCGTTCCACCCAAGTTTTGTTGAAATCGGTCTATTGACTGAAGGAGTACCATTTTTAAATGATTCCGGAACACAGAAAATCAGAGATGGCTCCTTAAACATGACCTATCAAAATTCAGAATAGAATTTCTAGAGCCTACGACAATAGGATCCTTCCAGACAAATTTGGTTGAAATTACCCAAACGATTAATGAGGAGTAGCATTTTATACAAATTCCCATTTTTCAGACAATCCAAGATGGCCACCACCAATATCAAAACCGTTTTTCCAGCTGTGTTTGGTTGAAATCGGCCAAGCGGTTATTCAGAAGTAGCCGTTTAACTGATTTCCCAAAATATTTAGAAAATCCAAGATGGCCGGCGGAAAAATTTACCAATCAAAATTCTGTATACAAGTTCTGAAGCCTACTGCACTAAATCACCCAACCAGTTAATGAGTTTCAGCCATTTTTCATAAAATTCAGGATGGGCACCGAAAAAATTGACCAATCGAAATTCTGCATATAAGCTCTGAAGTAGTGTTTTACACGATTTACCGCCATTTTTCAGAAATTTCAAGGTCACGGAAAAAATGGGGCAATCAAAATTTGGTATACAGGTTCTGAAGCATACTAGGCTAGGGTTCTTCCATCGGAGTTTGATTGAAGTCGGCCAAGTGGTCATCGAGTAGTAGGCTTTTAAGTAATTTCCAGAAATTTTCGGAAAATCCAAGATGGGCACCGGAAAAATCGCCCAATCAAAATTCTGTATACAAGTTCTGACCCATACCAGCGCACTATCCTCCGAGCTAAGTCCGGTAGAAATTGCCCAAACAGTTAATGAGGAGTAGCATTTTAAACGATTTCCTGCCCAAAAAAATTGACCAATCAAAATTCTGTATACAATTTCTGACGCCATAGGGTCCTACGAGCCAAATTAGGTTGAAATCTGCCAACTGGTTAATGAGTAGTGTTTTTAAGCAAAAGTTGACGGTCGCCATTCCATAAGCTCATTTGGCCTGGTGAGCTAATAATACAAGACACAATTCTAATGAGCAGACAGGAAGCTGGACCTCCATGACAGATTAGGAGCAGACATATTTCGACATAATTCCACACATGAACGGGTTTCATGGCAGACGGCCAAAACCAACATCTGTATGGCCCTGATGAATGTCCATCTGCAGACCAAGAGAATATTTTTAGGAATTTATCACTGGAAAGACTGGGTTGCTGGATCAGCAACCCAGCCACAATGCAGTTATTCTAGTGGTAAATTTTCAAAAAAGATCTTCTCTTGGACTGCAAATGGACATTCAATAAACAAACATTGTGATCTTCTTCACTTGACCAAATTTAGAAATAAACGGGTTTAATATTTGGAATGGCTTTATGTATGTCTGTACTTTATATATATACTTACATTTGTGACAACAACAGTGTTAGTGACTGGTCCATCGATTCCGAGTTGCTGTATTACCTGTGGGCTGAGGCCATGGTCACCACTCATCCCCCCACCTCCACCACCTCCTCTCATACCCATTCCACCACCACCACCTCCTCCTCCCATCCCCATGCCCATCAATGGAAGGCCAGGACCTGGAGGACCAGGTCCACCACCGCCGCCGCCGCCGCCACCACCACCCATCATGCTATTGGCCTTCGATCTGTCCAGAGCCATAATATCTCCAGCGTGGGCCTGAAAGTAAGGCAGGTCATCAATCATTCAACCGTCTGCAGCAGAGCTCTAGATAAGCTTTTTAATATTTGAGTGATTCACAGAAATTTAGTAAATTGGGTTTTTGGAAATTAATGTGGTTTTTTTAAATTAAGTTATTATACATTATTAGCAATAGAACTGAAATTAATTGGGTGATTGGCTATTTCAGTATTCATGTCAAAAATTAATGTCCATTTGCAGGTCAAGAGAACTTTTTAAAAATTTACCACTGGAATGACTGGCTCGATTATCGAGCCAGTCATTTCAGTGGTAAGTTTTTTTAAATTGTCTTCTCTTGGCCTGCAAATGGACCTTTTTCCAAAGAAAATTAAAATTTTCTTAACCAAATTTGACCATTAACAGGTTAATCAGTTAGTAGTCAAAAGTATTTTTATGGAATAAGTGGCTTGGTTAACGACTTAGCTATTCCATTGGGAAGTTTTCAGATATATTCTCTCGATAGACAAATGCACATCTCTCAGGATCATAATACATGTAATAGCTGAAGCCATTTTAGCCAACTTGACTAGTAACCCTTTAACAATAGCCATCCAAAAAAAGCTTTGCAGTAGTCCTGAGAAATGTCCATTGGGGCAGAAACAGATTATTTTTGAAAATTTATCAAGCCAGTCATTCAGTCTAGTGATAAATTCTCAAAAAATCATCTCTCTGATCTGACAAAATTTAAACTTTCTTGAAGAACAAATTTGAAAGTTAAAGTATTCTTGTTTTAATTATATAAGATTTGCTGAGAAGAATAACAATACTCTATTGGTTTTATGATTTATATACATTTCATAAGGATATAACTTAATTAACTTTTACAGGTCAGGGGCTCAATGGACTTTTCCAGTTTTAGCTATCCCGCCATCTCTACCTAAGGTCCACCCCACACCTTGTCTGTTTTGGGATCGACCGATCTCTGAACTCCCTGACTCAATTTCCAGAAAACTATACACGTAAGCTGTTAAATATTTTGAAACTAATTTGCTTAGACGCTGTTGCTGCCTATGGCAGCAACCGCGTCCAGGCAAATTAGTATCAAAATATTCAACTGAATGATTATTAAATGGTAAAGACATACAATTTGTACAACATGTCAGACTATTAAGTGTTAAAGACGGGCTATATGGAGAAATTCATGACGCCATCCTACAGGTCACATAGCTGATTATGATGTCCTACGATCGATGAATAAACTTGGAAAGGTTTAGATGCAATACAGCACATTTATTATACACACCTCACGGACAACAAGCTTTCTGTCCTTAATGTCATAACGATTCATTTTGTCAATGGCCTTAGCTGCAGTCTCACAATCACCAAATTCAATAATGCTGAAATATAGATAAGATTAGTGTTGGGAATTGGTACTATTTTTGTGATCGATGATTGGTTTTATATACTAACCGATGATCAATTAACGATTGATCATAACAGGTTCTCATTTTTTTACCCATTTTGAATGCAGTAATTATAGCATGTTCAAGGATAATTACCCCTTTCAAACCATTTTGCAGGTATGACAGATTCTTAGTAATTTAAGAAATAATCTGTTGCATATTTTGAAACTAATCTGACTGGAAGCTGTTGCTGCCTTAGGCAGCAACAGCTGCCAATCAAATTAGTTTCAAATCATTGAACATGTTATTGGTATGGTTGCTTTGAAATTAACACACTATTTCATTGCTGAAAGTATCGCTTAGACTAAGGAGTAATACTATATAGTTGTAACATTTAAATTTAAATTCTTTTCCAAAAAGTATTCCTTTTCTAGCTTGACCAGTTAAAACAAAGTCAATTTATCAACAACCAAAATCGATAATTTCTGAAATCGTGATCGATCGGTTGGTTGAACATGCAAACCAACCAATCATCGATCAAATCGATTAATCGGAAAACACTAGATAAGATACAAGAGAATCAATGGAGGGATGCATATCCTGTTCCATTTCTAACTTTGCCCCGCCCATTTCTAGCTAAACACCTCCCACTCCTTACACATGATGGAATCGAGTCACATACTTTGAATTCTGAATTCTCCGAATCAGAATTTCAATCTAATTATATTGTTGATTTTTGTGTGAAAATTTATCACTGGAGTGACTGGTTCAGTTATTGAGGTGGTCATTCCATTGATAAATTTACAGCAAGATGCCCAAGCGCATGATTAAGTAGTACTACGTTAGCGATTTAAAGGCTTCTTGAAAATTCAAGATAGCCTCCGAAAAATAAACCCATCATATTCCCGTATACCAGTTTGGACAAATATGACCATATGTTTCTTCCAGCCAAGTTTCGTGGCATCTGACCATTGGTTAAGGAGTACTGTTTTAAAGGATTAGCAAAAATCTTTGGAAAATCCAAGATGGATGCCGGAAAATAGTTTACCAATAAAGATTCTCATTACAACTCTCGAAGTCGATCACTACAGAATCAGTGATAAAGCTTTAGCCTTTTAACCATGTCGCCACCTGAGCCCCTAAAAACAAACTTATGGGTCTCCGAAAATTGTTCTAAAAGGCCCCATTTTATAATTATGATGCATCGACCAACAGGATCCTGAATTTAGAAACAATAATAATAATAAAGGATTTGCTGATGCAGACTGTGTTAAATATGAGGCTTTCAAGCTTAATAATATTGGCTTAAACTCCAACACCACCTGGGCCAACAAGTTTGAAATTTTGGTAGTGCAGCCTAAAATTTAGTATCCTTGGGCTACTGGCACCCTGCTAATCTTCCATCACCGCATATTATCATTCCATCAGTTTCGTTGAAAATGGGCCATTCATCAAGGTAGAAGGAAGTGTTTTAACAGATTTCTGGAAAAACAAAGATAGCTGTCTGAAAAATTGACCAATTAAAATTCTGTACACAGCCAATGCTATTCATGACACCACAATCAATAGGGTTGTTTAGACCCTGAGCGCAATGTCCCATAAAAGATCCCTCAAGTAAATGGATGAAGTATTTTATTGAATATCTCCGAATTAATTTTACTGAAGTATATTTTTCTTAGTAATCTACTAATCCTTATGTAACCATATTTAACAGCTAGCAAGTCCACTATGGAGAATGGAGATGGTAAGAACTGCGTAAAATGATAGTACTAGAAAATGCGGACACTTACCCAGCCCCTTTTGGCTTATCATCTGGTCCCATTATCATCTCAACAAAAGCGACTTCACCAACTGAAATTAAAAATGTAATCATCATAATTAGGTTACGTACAACTTTTGAAATGACAAGACAAGATGACTATAAACTCGCCATGTGGGCCTACAAGAGTTCCAAGAGCCTTGACGTTCAGATGACTAGCATGCTTGTGATGACCATAGATCAGCTGATTGACAAACTATAAAAAACACCTTACCACTTTTACCGATAAATTCCACATACCGCATTTTCAAGCAAACCAGACAGGAACTGTTGAATATTTTGAAATTAAGTTGACTAGAAGCTGTGGCTGCCTAAGGCAGCAACGCCTTCCAGTCAAAATTAACTTCAAAAAGATTCAACAGAAGTTTTATATTGTAGATTATATATTTTCAGGGATTTGTCTGAGAGGGCTTACTCAGTTAACTGTAATCTTGTTCTTACACCAGACTGCCAAAGCATAGATTGCATTAATACGATCGCGTGTATATATCGAGGCAGATAGCCATGTTTTTTCCGATTGCTTTCAGCCCCGGACAATGACACAGGTAACATACATACCACGGCATAATTTAGAATTTGATATTTACATAGCATGTATTGCTATGCAAATTATAAATTGCATAGTTGTCGGCAAAAATGTATCGCAATTAACTCTTTCAATGACAAATCCCTGAAAAAGTAAATTCTTACTATGTATAGCATATTCTGTTGAATATTTTGAAATTAATATGACTGGAAGCCATTGCAGCTAAGGCAGCAGTGGCTTGCAGTCATATTAATTTCAAAATATTCAACAGAATATGCTATACATAGTAAAGAATTTACTTTTTCAGGGATTTGTCGTTGAAAGTGTTAATGAACCACCTTAAGAAAATAAGTAACAAATTGTAATTGCGTAAAAATGTTGCATATAGCAGATATAGCTATGCATGTTGCAGAATGTATAGCAAATGCCTAAATGTGTGTAGCAAATTGAGATGCTCTACTAGATAAATTATGCCCTGCATACCTTCTTTTCGAAAGAGATCTTTGACAGCCTGCCATTTCATATCGTATGGTACATTGCAAATGTATACTCGTCTGGATCTCACTGACGGACGATCTCTATTATCACGTCTGTGATCACGCGATCGTGACCTGGAGCGGGAACGAGAGCGCTTAATGGGGGATCGTGATCTAGAATAGAAAAACAAGCATGCATACAGCAAAGCTAAGAAATAAGTTCACATGTTTCCAAATTATTGCAAAAATAATTTGAAGGAAAATTGTTGCTCCTATCGCCAACAACAATTATCAGTTGAATTGTTATAAACAAATATCAAGCCTAGCACATTTGATGCCTACCAAAGCAAATACACAATTTGAATCGAACTACTATACGCTAACTACACACTATCCCGGTAGATCCGCACACCTTGGTGGCCAACAGTACAATGACTAGCATTAGTGTTACAGGATTTGTGCATTAGGCAAATGCGAGAACAATAGAATCTAGCGTTGCACGATTATTCAGTTTTCATAATCACGATAATTTAAAAAAAAATCATGATTTTCGATTATATCGCACATGTTATTCTGCATTAGTTGGGGGAAACTTCAACAAAATTGTATTCTACACACATAACGGTAACAGGGAATATTTCAACTAGTTCTGCCGCTAGTATTGATAAGAGTTGAAGATCTCACAAACTACTTCAAAACGAAACTTGCTAACATAACGTTAAAAGAACTAAAATTGGTGTCGTTGACCACTAAAATTGCCTCCAGCCTAATTGCCAGATAGTAACAGACAGCCCAATGTAAGCGACCAACAAAATGATCCAAAGTGAAATGAAGCGTGCAAGAAAATCTCCATGAATGCCCGAGAATTAACATGCAGGAGATCGCTTCTTATGTTGGCACCAATAACTCTTTTGCGATTGGAGGTGCATAACATGTTCACGCGAGATTTCATACGCTAAAGGGAGTTTGAAACAGAAGTTAAATTGCATTATCATAACCCTTTCTGTAATCAAATGGGTACCTATCTTGTGGCAATTGAATTTAAAGTACGATACTCGGTTACCATCACACAATGATAATATATGGCGATATCAGAGTTAAGCATATTTATATATCCGTGTACTCGCTCTAAAGATTCTTCATAATTCTAAATTTGATTTAACCAGAGCGGATTACTAATATCACGTGAATTATATTTTTTCTCGACAACTTTTTTTATATCAAATTTAAATTAATTTTGATAATATTAAACGGTATTTATTAAAGGATACGCAATATTTAGGTGGCCCCCATACTATAATTTCACTTTCGCAATGATGTTTTAGGTGTATATTAAAGTTCCTGTGTCCCATTAAATATCAAGACTTTTGCACGAGATATCAGATGCTTGCTGATTTCTGTTCAATTTACTAAGCACGCCATGCTACCCAGCATGCAATTCCCTGACTCCATAATCGTTGTAACTATTGGACGCTATATTCGTTTAGTCTATTGTCTGTACAGGCCAAGATTTCTCAAACAAAACCAAGACACCTTCATGTGCAAATAGTCATTTGTCCTCCAGCTCTGGAAGTGTAAGCATGCACATAGGATGCATTCACTCAAGTACAGCTTGCATTTCAACTGTTCAGTACAAGTGTCACTTGCCCGGAGAAAATTGGAGTTTTTATATACTTTGGCAATATTTTGAGTGAAAGTTGCTCCTATCAATGACAGCAACAACATTCAGTCAAATTAATTGCTAGGTAATGCGATTACTACCTACTACAGATTTGATAATAATTTGAGTGAAAATGTTGTGACAACAGCTTTCAGTCCATATATTCTCATCATAATTTTAGTGGACTCTCGCTACGGATTTGAATAGCAATTTGACTAGGTTTTTGATTTCTAAGGCACTAACAACATTGTTGAATTATTAGCCACACACGCAATCAATATCTTACTATACAGGCAGAGTCAAGTGAGGCCTATATACGCTTTCTTGCCAAGAATTGACTAGCAAACAGCGTGTAGGTTTCGTTGACAGATTGTGTACTTGTTTGAAATGCATTGATCAAACAGAAATGTACACACGGTAGCTTGGATAAATATTTCCTTCGTGCAGGCAATTCATATTTTTGGCTAGCTACTTACAGGGACCGACCTACTCATTTGAAATCATTAGGTGTATGATGGCTTGTGAGGGTGCATGTTATCAGTTCTCGGAACGTTTTGTTTTTGGTTCCCCCAGGCCCGGCTTCCGTGCTGAGGTCACATCATACTCACTGTAGGCCTGCAAGCCTAAAAGTGGGTTTAGCGTGGACTTCTAATTTCGCAAGAGATTCGTTAAGCCACTGTTAGTCAGGTGGACGCCATCACCGACAAACAGCCTAGGATTGTGTATGTTTATTGATGTCTGGTTTATTGAGATGACACCAAGTTGATTCAGGCTTCCGTTAAGTTCACTGGCTTTGGTACAATAGCTTACTGTTAGTTCGGACGACCGGAGATGACGTGGCAGAACAAGTGATATGCATATGTTGGCACCATTGAACTTTTGTTTACATAGTGCAACCAATTTGTTCATTGATTCGCGACAGTATTGGACAGAGCTGTTGGCGAGGCAATTGTCTGCAACCTGCAGGACAACACATTTGGCATTTATATCACAGGTTTCCACATAGTCGTAAGCACCACTAATAGTCTTGTTGTCAAGACATACAATTTTACACGATCTGAATTTGTACATTCGTTTCGCCTCAATGGTGCGGACATGTGAATTCCCGATTAGCAGCACATCTACCGTCGTAGACCTGGTAGAACCAGTCTGTGGTTTGGTACAATTTTCTGTTGTGCCACTACGTTAATGTGAGATTTCATGGGATACTCGAGTATTTATATTTGTATTGTGCTGCAATGAGAGCTGTCATGTTGTACAGAGTTCGCCAGAGGGTGGAAACGATTGAAGGAAGAGCGATTATTGCCATCATAAGGGTTATTCCTATGTGCGGGTTCATGGGCCGCTTTACCAGGAAACACAAAGGGTCTTGTGTTACTGGTCACATCTTGGCATTCCTTGAACTGTATGATCTTGTACTTTGGATGAAGAAGTTTATTTTGTGTCACTGAGAGCTCTCTGAACATACGTCGTTCTGGTGCTAGTCTCACTTAGTTGGATGTTAATGGCATGGCATGTGTCTTTCAGCAAACTGATAGAATTGTTGCTAGACAGAAGACTATGTGTGAGTTCTTTGTTAATCCTTTTTTGCTGGGCTAGTTCGCCACATGGTTGTCAGACACTAAGGATTGACTTAATGCATTCTTTTTGCACAGTTCTAACCGGAGGTCTACACAGGTTTGACAAGTCACTATGCTATCGGCTACCTTGTTCGTCTCTTGGAGTGTGTCCTGTTGGATTTGAGGTTTTCGATTTCAGAACATTTGTTCTTTAGGTGTAGTTTCAAATCACTTGTCTTTTTTCAGTGCTGTTATATCTTTGTCTTTTAATTCAAGCTTTAAGCATACATTATCATTATAACAGCTAATGATTTTATCGACAAACTTTGATGCTATGTACCTGATTGTGGTAATGACTGTAGTTGGTCCCAGTGCTCCAGATAACTTTCTTCAGTTGGGAGTATGGTACTCCTTAATTTTTCAACTGACGCGTACGGCAAATTCAGGAGTACAAGACTTGTTGTTACTGAATACTGAACAATTATCCTTGTCCTCTTCCCCCCCCCAAAAAATATATATATATATATATATATATATATAATAATAAGTGGTGTGGTATCTTTACCATATGGAGGTGTAACAATCAGTGCATTGTAATTATACCATCAGATCACCATGCTACAGTATGTATGAATGATTACTGTATTCTGTGGCTTTAGTAGTAGAAATATCCTACAGCTGCAATCAGTCCTTTTTCTCTTGTGACTAGTGTCGTCCTTTAATCCTCAAATTTGTTCAAGAAAATTTCTACGTTCTCAGAGAATATGTCCAGTTTCAAACCAAGAGAAAATTATTTTTGAAAATTTATCACTGGAATGACTGACTTGACTATCGAGCCAGTCATTCCAGTGGTAAATTTCCAAAAATAGTCTTCTTGGTCTACAAATGGACATCTCCCAAGACCACTGTAGAAGCCATTTTTGGCCGGCTTTAGCATTAAATGGATAAACTAGTCACCCCCGGCCACCACCCACCTTCCGTGTAACTTATTTTCTAAGGCCAGCAAACTTTCAAAATTAGCCATTACAGTTACATGTCAAGGTTGGGGGCAGGGTGTTTGGGACTCGTTGGTATTGATAAACTAACTAGTCAGTCATGCCAACCAGATTTTAATTCTGAATGAAAATATATTTTTATATCAAGTGTGTTTATTTTAAATCTAGCTGCGTTATGCTGGGACACGATTAACCTATAAAAATGCACTAGCAGTCTAAAGACTATCTCTGTGGCATACTGGCAATTGAATAAATATTATTGTTATAATAATACTTGTCATTCTGAATTCTGAAATTAGTTTTAAAGGGGGTAAATTTAGAAGTTAGTTTGACTGAAAGAAATTAGACAGCAATTAATCCAGGGCAAAATTTGGTGTAAATTTTTTGGGTAGCGGACATTGCTTTGCAAATTGAAACTTGTGTAGCAGGTGCCAAATTTTGTGTAGCGATTACAATATTTGTTACTCACGGTAAATTTGTTAAGATATGGTGCTTGGAGGGGCGCAGGAAACAATACTATATAATAAACTCAACTAAGCATATAATCATGTTTGCCCATTTCTAAGCTTTAATAATAAATTGTTGTAAACTTGAAACTAAAATCTATATATTAATGATTATAATAAAAATCTACAATACTGTGGACATGGCAGCTATTATGCTTTGTTTGTATCATGATAGACTAGTTATACACTGTTTTGCCAATCAACTGACCAGAGCCATGTATCAATTGGTGGCAAAGAAAGAGTTCTGACCGACAGCAAGTCTTGGGTCTGACTGTGAGTACAGTTACAGATTATACAGTACACTTACTTATCAGACAGTTAACTCTCATATTTGATCATGACACCTGGATAACATAAAACAGAGTCAACTGTCTGATAAGCAAGTGTACTGCATTTAATCTGTAACTGTACTCAGTCAGGCCCGAGACATTCTGTCAGAGTCAGAACTCTTTCTTTGCCATCAATTGATACATCAGTCATTACCATTCAGCAACTGTATGTAGAAGCTTTGTACAATAATGATGGCTTCAGGTGTGACAAATGGTATCATTTCAGCCAAGAAAAATTGCTCATTCATGCTAGGTATTTTTACACAAAGAAGATATCTCATTATTTAAATTTTAATTTTCAAACATATATTAAAATAATTCAGCGGGAAACATGTTTGTTTGAATGGTAGAATAGTACACTTGTCACAGATCTGTATCTAAAACAAAAATTACCTGCGTATCGCTGCGGTATGTTCTTCAGACAGGTTTATGGTAGCGACTTTGAATGCGGTAGTAGATATGAATTGGGAACCATATAGCAATATATTATCTGTTTAGATGCACGTTTAATTGACGATAATCAACTTGAAATAATATAGCGATCTCAAAATATACGCCAAAAATTACACAATCATATTTCACGCCGCGAGCGAGAAACCAGTCTCAAAACGGCTGATACGTGTATATATTATAAAATAATATAGCAAAGATTTTTATTGGTTTAGTTGTTAGTATTTAACCAATCAGCGACAGCCTTACGTATATGATACCGAGTTTAGGAGAGGAGTCACGTAGCTACTCTTAAGCATGTACCCGAATACAAATTCTAACTGTTTAGGCATTACGCTTACAACTTGAGTAGCTACCCTGCTACAGACCTAAACTCACTCAATGTTTTGATTTTTCCCGGAAATCAAGATTGTATTGTTAAACTACGTCGTGTTATTGATTGGATTGATTAAAATTACACTGGATTTCTCTCCATTCGTACTCAACATACCAAATTCTGAACAACACAAGTCTAAAGATAATGTTGTCAATTTATATCGCTTCGCAATCTGCACGACAGTAAAAAAAATATATCGCTGGTATTGTAAAATGCATTGCATTTTGCGATGCGATACCGGATAAATTATGCCCTGTAATCACTTACGGAAGTTAGTCAAATTGTTTTCAAAATAATTAGCACAGCTCCAACTATAACACACATGTATCATTGACATATATAAAATAGAAGGAAGTGTTATGAACGCCACTTTTTCAGAGTATTTCTATATTTAGAAGGGAAATTCCAGTTTTTTGCTTCCTATTTGATTAATATGGGATCACAGTATAGAAGTGCTGACAAGACAGGTTATGGCAATTAGAATATTGGTCATTTAATCTTGGCAAGTGTCTTACTAAAAATATAATCCCAGGTTAGAAGTGCTAATATATTGTTTACTGTAATAAAAGAACAGATCTTTTAATATGTGCCGGTAAACTAAATCAGGCGAAGAGAACTTGCAGTTCATATTAAAAGTTATTGCTATAATTACCTCTCCAATTAAAATAAGTGTGAAAGCACATATTTTTACAAATATTTCAGTATATTTTGCTGTATCTAATGAAATATTCACAATTGAAAAATCTTCCATCTCCACTCATATGTTATCCTTAAAATTACAAATGCCATATAAGATATGCCTTCCTGGAGATTCTGAGTGTGAAAGACAAACTCGGAATACAATGTTGCAGATTATGGTCTGGGTCGAACTTATCACGGTTATGTGGTTATGACGGCTACTGTAAAAGTTATGCCTGTATTCCTATTTCCAACTAAAATATGTTTTGAACAACTAAGTTCCGCTGATATTTTAGCCCATTTGCCAATATGTACCAAAATAATGTCCATTGAATTTTTTTCACTGACACTCCCATAGGTGCACATATGTAATGCAAAGGTCTTGTAACAAAGAAAAGAATACCCTCTTGCGGAGATGGAGATCATACCATTTAGTGATGGTAGTATAGGCACTGCTTTTACGAGTGCTTATCGGTATTGTTATTCTATGTGATTAGTGTGTCAATTCCCCTTCGTGTAATTGAGTAGGCTATATTTGATAATGGCAACAGGCCGGTATGGGCAGTTTAATACACTGATGCGTACTGTATTTACACAAGATGTACATGGTACGCATGAATATTTAAATGTTTGCATACATGGATGATTTCTATGCATACAGTATTGTACGCGCCTGTGTGTGTGTGTGCGTGCGTGCGTGCGTGCGTGCGTGAGATCAGGGTTATCATCAGTTTGGATAACTGTACTCTTAGCGTTGGGCTTGTGGTCAGATTTCGGGACCGCTTATACTTGTGGGTCAGATTGTATATCAGCATCTGTTTGTGTGCATGCATCGTGATTTGCTACGCTGAGATCTGAGATTTCCGGAACATTTGTAGTGCACATGCGAATATTCTTGTTGTGCATAGTAGAGCTGATATGCTGGAAGGCGTGTGCACCCGAAGTGCAGCCAGGATTCACAGGCGCTGCAGCATATCATACTGATTACTCTTGTTGTCTGAATCCGTGCAGTCGACAGTTGAAATTGTCTGTTTGTTTAATGCTTGAGCATATTGTGGGTACCGTGGCTATGCTATGTCTGCCGACAGAAGAAATATTGATGGGGTTGTCTTTATTGCTCTTGGAACAGACCGTGTTGGCTAATATTACGAATAGTTTGCAGTGGATAGGTATAGGTCAGCGCCCTTGTTTGCTAGCATGTCTCCTGCATCTCCGGAGTGACCCCTGACTAGTGTCCATTTAACCGATATGTTAGCGTTAAGAGTGAGGCGTCGGCTCCAGAGATCTGCATTTTTTCTATTGGCAAACTGCCCATCTATCTTCCATTCTGTTGCGTAGCTGCTTACGCCCTGCACAACATATTCGCTGTCTGACATAACAATGAGAATGTCCATTTTCAAATGCATAGCCTGCTCTAGTGCACTGATAGCGCTGTATAGTTTGGCTCGATTGTTCGTAGGTGGGTTCCCATCCATGGAGAGAGCGCTGCTGGTGTTTCTGGAGTCATTTTCAGACCAGAAAATGCCATAGCCGGCCTTTGCGTCAGGTTCACCATTCCCAAGGCAGGCTCCATCTACGTATACACATGGTGTGTCAGCTGTAACATCTTTGGGGGGGCAGGTTTGTGGGAGGGCTTTGTGGTGGTACTGGTATGCCTTCCATCCATCCAGCAATATTCCTCTAGACTTGAGGAGCTGGAAAGATCCTTGCTTTTGTGTACATAGATGTTGCCATGTTCAATGGATGCTGCATTTAGGAAATATACAGCATTGGCTGGCCTTTTAAAGCTACTGTGTTTTGATCCAGAGAAGTTGTTTACGCAAAATAAATGCCGGGTCTAGAACCATTTGCAACAGCATAGAATTTCGGCTTAGAATTTATACTGGGGGTATGCCTATATAATTGGCACAACTAATCACGGAAATATGTTACAGTCAATTAATTTGTTTTGGTATAATTCAATAACTGGTATTGGTTCATTACCAGGCCGTCTAGATTAGCGTGTCTTACGTGTCTTGTGGTCACAGTTGACAGAATATACCCAATTTGCTGCGGAGCGTAACTGGGCCAGTGTTTACCCAATGGTTTCTAGAACATTTACAATTCGCTTAAAAAAACGTAATAAAGTTAATGAAATTTGTAGCAGCGATGCAAAACCAGCGTCGATGTGTTAGACAGATATATCAGACACTATACGCAGCTATCATCCCGAACGGAGAGGCTTAGAACTAAGATTTTTGCTTTGTTCATGCGTACTGTGTTTCTGTGATCTTGGTTGACCACCTTGTGTATTATATATATATATATATATATATATATATATATATATATATATATATATATATATATATATACATATTAGAGGCAATGATTTTCCGTGATCGCGGTAAACGGACGGAATTTGCGGAATGGACATAGTGAAACGGAATCTGGTATCTTGGTGACAATTAAATGTTTTCCACAAAAACTAGATATAATCGCATTAAATAATTTACCATCTCAGTGAAAATATTAATTTTATTTAAATTTCTCGCTTATTATCATTAAAATTGGCGTTATTTGATGTCTATCGCAAAGTAGTAGAGTTCGCTTATGTCAAAATATTCCCAAATCACGACAAACGTATTACATCCGTTTACTCCAATGCGCAAGACTTTGTTTCGTGTCTTTCCGGTACACAGAGATGATATCTTTCCTGTACATAATTCCAAAATTTTACGCGAAATTAAAACCCATAGAAGACCTTTCTGGACGTTTAGAGTTAAATTACGAGAACGCATAACCAAGAAACTTGATAAAACATTCATATATAACGCTAGAGAACATCAACATTCAATATTTTGTCATTTTCACGCCTTTTTAAAACTATTGAAGCGGCAAATCTAAAGTATAAAATGGCGGACCATTGCTCAATCTGACACGTTCCCGGTACACAAACGTGTTCCGGGCGCAATCTGACAAGCTGGATAGACTGTTACGCAGACTTAATTCTAATTGACTTTTTAGTAAACTGAGTAGAGTTAAGTTCTGAAGTTGTTTATTAAGTTTACTTACCTGCTTGAATTTCTTTCATAGAAATGTTGTTCTTGTCTTTTAGTTCATACTTGTTGGTATTCTGAACTATGTTGATGTTATGCTTGCATTGTTGTCAAACAATTTTCAGTTGTCAAAGAAAAACAAAACAAACTGTTCTACATGTATTTTTACATGTGTATGTTTTATTAAAATAAAATAATGTTGTACATACAGCAATCATGTTATCATAGTCACAATTTGCAGTAGTGACAATTGACTGTGTTCTCCAGAATTATGATGTTTCATTGGTAATTTAATGGGCTTGAATTTTAAGGGTGATAAGTTCTGGATTTAAATTCTATCTAATATTGCTTGTTACCTCACTGAAATATCATATTTATTGAATTACCAATGCCTCATTATACTTTTGGCCTCTGGAGAAGCATACCTACAAGGGTTGGTGGTAACCATGGGGAGATAGCAACACATTATGATGCATTTGAAGCTGAAAAATTAGGAAACCGGTGACGAAACGGAATTTAATATCCTGAAACGGAAAACATGTTATTTTGAAACGGAAAATCATTGGCTCTAATATATATATATATATATATATATATATATATATATATATATATATAGTAGTATAAGAAATATGCTAATAATATGAAATAGGAGGGTAAACTTCAAATGCCTGTGGACAAAAATATATGCTTTAAGGAGGTTAAGCCAAGTCAAATTTGTTAAATTTACACACGATACTGTCGCTAGGTAAATAAATTAAAGAATTAAAGATACATGGTTTTCAGTAGATTTACACATTTTTGCGGACAAATTCTGAACCGAATTAGAAGGTACATGCGAGTCGCCATTTTTTTAAACAACATATTGGAGAAAGGTGATCATACTTGAGTTGAGGGATAATTGTCATACCTACATTGACTCAGGGAAATGGAGATAGTTCTTAAATGAGAAGAGCGCACTCTAGAACACAATCAGATAAAATAATTTACTATAATTTGACCATATGCGCTACAGCTAGCAGCATTCCGTCTGTTTATGGAATGAACGGAATGATCATACTTAGTCCGAATCTAGGAAGTCCATTTGGGGAAAGTTATATCCATAGAGGTAAAATGCACTAACTGGACTAGCGAAGATGGTTGAAATTCTTTATTTGATTGCGTGTAATGGTCATATTTGCTCTGGTATGCACGTATGCTTAAAGCTCCGTGAATCAACTTCCACAATTCAGACTTCCCCCGGTTCGGACTAAGTATGATCACATTACTCACATATTGGCCAAGTTTTCCGATCGTACTTTTGTGGCAATGTTGACCACTACAAATTTGAATAATGTGATCATACTTAGTCCGAACCAGGGAAGTCTGAATTGGGGAAGTCGATTCAGCATTTCAGGGTGGTTAAATGCATACCAGAGCAAATATAACCATTTCACACAATTAGATAAAGAAATTGGCAATATTTCAACCATCTTTGCTTATACAGTAGTAACAGTTAATGCATTTTGCCTCTATGATATAACTTTCCCCAAATGGACTTCCATGATTCAGACCAATTTACTAGGAACTAGGTATGATCATTGCTTTCACTCTATAAAGAAACTACATTTGTAGCTGTAGTGAATATGGTTGAATTATATTAAATTATTTTATCTAATTGTGCTCTAAAGTGCGCTCTTGTCATCTAAGAAATATCACCATTTCCCTGCATGGTTGTAGGTATGAAAATGATCCCCCAACTCGACTTCCCCAATTCAGACATCCATGATTCAGACAAAGTATGATCACCTTCCCGAGTTCTCAAAAATTCAGATAACTTTAGCAATTAATTTGATCGTATTTAAATTTACTAGTTTCCGTAAGGGGATAGAAATGTGATATTGACATTACCTTCTCCTATTTGCATCATATCCGTCAGGAGACAATGACCGCTCCATTTCTAGTTTTACTTGATCGTCCATTTCCAACATTTATGGTGGCTTTGTTAAAAATTTGCACGCGGTAGCGGAGGTACAAAAAGTCTGGTACCCGACTCCACTTTAGTTCGGGTGACTATTGAAAGGGGTACCCGACTCCAAATAATCGAGATTCAAGATTCAAGACATTCGTCACGAATGGACATTCGTATCTGGCGAGATCTCCGATTCGGGGTTGTAAATAGTCTACATGCAAATGTTGTAAATATGTGTAACCAGGATACCAGAAGATTGACTATGCTGAAGTGTGCATATTCAAATGCAGACTGTCTTCTAAATAAAATAGAAGAGCTTAAGGCTAGGATACATAGGGATGGGGCAACAGATATAATTGGAATAACAGAAGTATTCCAAAGAATTGCAGATACCTGCCAACCAAACCAGAATTGCAAATGGACGAATATGACTTGTTTGTCAATGACTGGGAAACATCAAAAGGCAGAGGAGTTGCATTGTATATAAATGAATCCATACACAGGGTCGAATACAGAGTTGATGAAAACTTCCAAGAAGCTATCTGGGTCAAGATTGGACTACCAGGGAATGATAATGTACTGGTGGGGGTGTATATATAAGAGCCCCAGCAGCACTGCAAAAAATTTGGAGGATTTGAAAAAAATGCTCAGAAATATATCGAATACAAATAAGAAGTTCAAACATATCATGAAGCATACCAATGGTATGCTCTTGTTATCTGACAACATTATGAGTTATATAAGAACAGTAATGAACATTCATCACGATTCTATTAAAATAACGGAGCCAAATCAGTACCATTACACCCAAAATGACACTAACCGTAAACGTAACAACAACTACACACAAAGAAACAATGGATATTTCGCTGATATGGTATGACTCAGAACCTGAGCAGGATTTTCATTTTGGGAGGAATATAGGGAGGAGCACAATGAATCATCATCTCAGGCAGAGTCACAATGCTGGAAACCAGTCATACGACAAAAATCAAAGCCTCTTCCAAATGTCTTTCAACCGAAACAAACCTTTTTATCAAACCAATTTCTTGGCCTCATAGATGAATATACAAGCGAAATAACAGACACATGTAAAAACTACCAAACAACTGAACAAGGATTACAGCAAACTAACAATAAAAAATATGAAAATAATTTTTGAAATCTGGCCACCAATGGTGAAGGTGCCTCTAATGAACATCCCATCAATCTCTATTCAACGTTCCCATAAAATGTTTATACACAAATGCAGACTGTCTCCGAAACAAAATGACTGAATTAAAGTACATTATTAACATCAATAAACCGTTAATTACTATTATAACTGAAGTGAAGCCCAAACATTATAGAGAACTAACCCTAGAGGACTACAATGTTGATGGATATACCATACACCAACAAATGTTGATAAGACAATAGGCAGGGGGATAATCATCTACACACATTCTTCTGTATGTGCTAGTGGATCTGACTTAATCACATTCGAATATGAAGAATCAGTCTGGATTGAGATAAAATTATATTCACGGGACAAGTTATTAATTGGGGGTATATATATAGGTCTGACAGTGGAACAAGGGAAACAATGAAAAACTGGTACAATTATTAAAACATGTTGCCACGCTACATTATAGCCATCTTTTAATGGTGGGTGACTTTAACTATCCTGATATCTGCTGGAACACATGGTCAACCACAAAAAATGAAATAAGTCAAGAGTTCTCGTTCATTGAATGTATTCGTGACACCTACTTATACCAGCATATAAATAGGCTCATCAGATTTATGAATAATGTTACACCTAATATACTTGATCTGCTTTTAACCAATGAAGAAGAAATGATATCAGATTTAGATTACCTGAGCCCACTCGGTAAAAGTGACCATTCTATTATCACATTCCATTTACATTCTTATCTGGCAGGAAAACCTGTGAAGAAAAAATTTCTTCTAGACAAAGGAAACTATAAAGAAATGAATAACAACCTCATAAATATAAACTGGACAAATAAATTTTATGATTGCCCAGATGATGCTAATCAGCAATGGTCAATTTTTAAACAGATACTAAATAACATGATAAATCGACATGTCCCATCAAATACCTTTAAAGATAAACCTAACTGGACTAAGAAAGGTGACATCCCATTAGACTACAATACTGTAGGTCAAATTAGGAAAAAACACAGATGCTGGGAAAGATTCCTTACAAACCGATCAAACAAAAATAAAATAAAGTATAACAGGCAACGGAACAAAGTCAAATCTCTGACTAACAAAATGCATAAAAATTATGAAAAAAATATAGCAAAAGCAGCCAAATCAAACCCTAAGCAATTCTGGATGTATGCCAAATCTAAAATTAAAACGAAACCTGGTACTTCTCCACTGCTGATAGACCAAGATAAACCTCAGTGCACAGAAACTGACATAGAAAAAGCTGAGGTTCTATCATGTCACTTTTCAACCATGTTCACTGATGAACCAACCAACAACCTGCCAATCATTCCAGTTAGACCTATTAACATCCCATTTAAAAACACTGAGGCACAAGTAACTGAGGCACAAGTTTTAGCCCACCTCGCCAAATTGAAAACCTCTAAATCCGCAGGACCTAATGGGATACATCCCCGAGTTCTTAGAGAACTATCCATCTCTGTAGCCAAACCTTTGTCAATCATATACTCAACTTCATTCAGAACAAAATCTGTACCAGGAGATTGGAAGGAGGCCCATGTAACAGCAATTTTTAAAAAGAAAGGCAGCCCCAAACTTGCAAGTAATTATAGACCCATAAGTCTCATCTGTGTAGCTTGCAAGGTTATGGAATCCATTATTAGAGAGCAAATAATGAGCCATATGAAATCAAATAAACTTTTTAGTAAGAAACAATATGGATTTCTTACTGGACGATCAACCATGCTCCAGTTAATAAGTGTCCTAGATGCATGGAGTAATATGCTAGAGAAGGGAGGCACTGTGGACATTATCTATATGGATTTTGCTAATGCATTTGATACCGTGCCTCACATCCGTTTGATTAACAAACTAGCAAGTTATGGCATCACAGAACCAGCCCTGGGGTGGATTACATCCTTCCTGGTGGGTAGGCATCAACGAGTACATATAAACGACTCATACTCTCAATGGGCAGCCGTGACTAGTGGCATACCACAGGGCAGTGTGCTCGGCCCCCTTCTGTTTGTGATCTACATAAATGGCATGCCTGAACTAATACAAACATCCAGTCTATATCTTTATGCAGATGACACAAAGATCTTTAAGCATATTACAAAACAATCTGATTGTGATGACCTGCAATCAGATCTGACAAGCCTAGAAATGTGGTCAAAGACATGGATGTAAAATTCCACCATGATAAATGTAATGTATTATCCATTGGTAGAGGTACAAAACAGAATTTCCAATATAAACTTGAATGTGATAATGCTAGCCATACTCTATCCCATGTGGACAACGAAAACGATCTCGGAGTCATCTTTGACTCGGCTCTCTCCTTTGATCACCACATTCAAAATAAAATCAACAAAGCCAACAGTATCATGGGCCTCATTAGACGAACCTACAAATACTTGGATAGAGAAAACTTTTTGCTATTATATAAAGCTTTTGTGCGCCCCCCCCCCCCCCACATTAAATTTGCACATGCAGTATGGAACCCACACCTTAAAAAACATACACACTCTGTGGAAAATGTGAAGAGGCGTGCAACAAAGATTGTCCCTGGATTTCGCAATCTCAGTTATGAGCATAGGTTACGTTCTTTAAACCTCCCCACACTCACATACAGACGTCTGAGAGGGGACATGGGTGAAACATATACGGTTTTGAATACCTATGATCCAGACACAGTACCAACATTAAAATTTGCTTCAAGAAATAGTAACAGGGGTCATAGTAAAAAATTATTTAGCCAGCGAGCTAAATATAATATATCAAAGTTTTCAGTTTATTACAGAATAGCAAAAGTATGGAATAACCTAACTGACCATATCGTTAATGCCCCGACCATTCAAAGCTTTAAAAACCGACTGGATAAATACTGGGACAATGCACAAATTAAATTTAACTCTGAGGCACCGCCACCATGAAGTAACCATTTCAAAACGTAGCGTCACTCATGAACCTGAATATAGAGGCCTGTACGGCCTGTGTTCAGTATTATCGATAATAATGATTGTAGGGGATTTTAATTACCCAAATATAAATTGGCATGACTGGTCGGTAAAAAATGGCTCGGATGGGGAATCATTCGTCGAATGTATAAGGGATTGCTATCTAAACAAACATGTCAAGGATTACACGAGGTGTAGAGGGAACAATGAACCAAGTATATTGGATCTTATTCTTACAAATGATGAATTAGTAGAAGAAATTGAATACCAAAGTCCATTGGGAGCCAGCGACCACTGTGTAATTCCCTTTACTTATGAACTGCAGTCAGCAAAGATGCAATAATACAGAGAGGTGGAATTTTTTCAAAGGTAATTATGATGATATGAATGCAGACCTAGTGCTGGATTGGAAGATATTATTAGAAGCAGATGATCCACAACCCAGAGTGAACTAGAAGAGGAAACCTGGAACTTCAAACGCAGACGACTGTAAGGAACATACAGTACCTTTGCTTCTGTCGCACACAAGCAAGGTGAGTCAAAATATTGATAAACCTCTAACTGGGTCAGTGCAGGTGAAATTGTAAATAAATCAGTACTGAGGTAGGTAGCATATTGCAGCTGGCCTTTGTACTGTTGTATGGGTTATGTACAGTTCTGGTAGTTATTCTATCTATAGTAATGCCTGAAACTGACTGTGAGAGAAAATAAACAGAATACTATAAGACTGCACCGAATGAGGAAATTCTTGATGTATCAGAGGTACAAAAAGTATTAAAAAAGAGTCTAGTGGAATGTACAAGCTGGCTTGGGTGTAGGCGGCACACCGCAGCTAACATTCAGGCCAGTAATCCAAAACGGGCTAGGGCTATGTACAGTCCTAGTAACAAAAGCTCAACTTGACAGTGTCAGAAATTGATTTAAGGAGACACAAAACTAGTACAGGAATTTGTCAGTCACCTCTACAAAGAAATCTTTGCTCCAACTAAGACTAAATTAGTAGACTCGGGACAAGAGAACTGTGCATGATGTCAGCCACTAAACAAAAACAAGATGCACCAACTTACAGTGACAAAGGAAAGAAAGGTGTTGGGAAGTCCCTCCCACCTGGCGGGTTAAGAACCAGATCTAGAAACAACAGCACAGCGCACTCTCCAAAAAAAGTCCTGAACCACTGTGGGAATGATGAAGACGACGAGGCCTGGGACTGCGCAAACTGCACCAATGTGTTTACTGATCCCAACGAAATGATGCTGGACTGCCAGAGATGTAGGAAACACTTCTGCATAAAATGTTTAAATAAAATGGAGGAGGAATACAAATTATTAGAAAAGTCAGATTCAATGTGGTTTTGTGTGGAATGCCGAGAAATCATACAGAAGAACATTGTTACAGATCTGAAAATAGAAGAACGTTGCCAAGCCATTATGCAGGCATACGAAAACAGAATCTCAGTGATGGAGGATAAGATAGATCCTAAATGTGATGAAGCTAAGGTCAAAGAAATAGTAAAAGAAGAATTAAACAAGGCAATACACCAGACTGATGGTTCAAGCCCAATTCTAGCTAAGGAATCCAGCACAAACACATTCGAAACCGTAATCTCAGAGATAAACGAAGGAAAATCTAGGGAAAATAATATTATCATATATGGAGCAACAGAAGTAGATTCTCAATCATCCAGCGAAGAAAGGAAAATAACAGATATGGAGCTGGCTACAGAAATAATGAACACTTGCAAAGTGAAAACCGAAGACGGAAATATCATTAAAACATTAAGATTAGGTAGATACAACACAGAATAAAGAAACAACAGTGAACAAAATCAAGGCAAAACCAAGAAACAATCAGGCATACCGTTGATGGTAGTCCTTGAAAGCCAAAATAAAAAAATCGAGTTGTTCAGGAACATACACAGAATACATCAGAATGAGAAACTTCAAGGAATAAGGGTAGGGAATGATCTCACCACATCAGAACGTGACAATGAGAAGAAACTTTATGAAGAGGCTAAAACCAGAGAAGCAAACTCATTGGGGGAATACAGGTTCAAAGTCTGAGGCCCTCCTTGGGCAAGAAAGGTAGTGCAGGTTCCAACCAAACCTCCACTACAAAAGTAACTACACTTGGGAAGACCAAGGACTGTATAAATAACTGTATAGAAAGTGTAAATAACTGTATAAAATTTGATAAACTAAAATGTCCGTATACAAATGCAGATCAGCTCCGAAACAAACTTACTGAATTATCAGTTCGAGTAAATACAACTGGATCCCATATTATTGGAATAACAGAAGTTAAACCCAAAAACAGCCAATATCCTATACAACCAACAGAACTCAACATTGAAATGTCATCGGATTATGATATATTCTCGAAAAACATTGACAACAACATAGGAAGAGGACTTTTGATGTATATCCACAAGACACTACAAGCCAAGGAAGTATGTATGAAAACACAATATCAGGAAAGCTTATTTGTGGAAGTAAAACTAAATGCTTCAGACAAACTTTTGACTGGAGTGATATATAGATCTGACAGTGGAACTAACGAGAATAATGAAAACCTAAGAAAAATTGTACAGGAAGCCAGCGATAAAAAGTACACACATCTATTAGTCACTGGTGATTTTAACTACCCAGTCATAAATTGTGAGACCTGGAACACTAGCGGAGACCTTACAGACACGCAGGAACACAGATTCGTGGAGTATATCCTAGAAAACTATCTGTACCAACATGTTACAAAACCAACACGATGGCACGTTAGTGATACACCCAACCTGCTGGACCTAATACTAACGAATGAAGAGAATATGGTATCAGAGCTAGAATATCAAAGCCCACTAGGTAAAAGTGATCACTGTGTTCTCCACTTCAATTTTAATTGCTATGCACAAATTCTGCGTATACCCAAATACAGAAAGTGCTACGACAAAGCCGACTTCACTGGTGCCCTTAATGAACTACAAGGTGTTGACTGGAAGGCAATTCTAGTAGATGAAAACATTAACACCAATTGGTCAATCTTCCTAAATAAGGTAAAAGAAATAAGAAATAGTTATGTCCCTACTAAGCATATTCAAATGACAAGGAAACACAAACATGGATTTCCAATAGACAGACACAATTGAAAAAATAAAGCTTAAGAATACATTATCAAGGAAGGCAATAAAAACCAAAGATCCACAAATACAGAAAGAATATAGACGAGTCTGTAAACAAATAAGGAAAGCTACAAGGAAGATTAGAAAGACATTTGAAAAGGACCTATCCAAGAAATCAAAAACAAACCCAAAAGCAATTTGGCAGTATATTAAATCTAAATCAAAGACAAAAGTGAGAATAGGCGACCTGTATATAGACCCAATGGACCCTACATCGAAGAAAATGGAGGGAGACAAAGACAAAGCACAGATATTGGCCACTTTCTTCAACAGTGTATTTGTAAATGAACCAGATGGTGAAATACCCAGCTTACCAACAAAAAAGACGCAACACGAAATGACAAATCTTGTGGTTGAAGTTGAGGAAACTAAGAAAATATTAAGTAAACTAAAAGTTGATAAATCACCAGGACTAGATGAACTCCACCCAAGATTCTTGAAAGGAATGGCAGAACCTGTATTTCTACCGCTAACGATACTATTTAATCAGTCGCTCCGACTGCGTAAAATCCCAGAAGATTGGCGGAAAGCACAGATTATGGCTATTTATAAGAAATGTGACAAATGTCAAGCTGGAAACTATAGGCCAGTTAGTCGTTTATACACACTTGATGTGCATTGCTGTCGTCACAATTAAAAAGGATATTACATGTTAGTCGAGCTGTTATACACAACTACTTGTTGTCTAATGGATGAATCTGATCTGTCACTCAAGTATATGGCACCATAATCAATTACTTCATATGCTGGCTGGCGTCGCAATCATACTTGACAGAGGATACACAAACATGGAGCTGTAATAACCCGTCAAGTGTGTACAGTGTATGTCTTTGATGGATTTACTATTTGACAAGCATGCAGTTGAATACTTTGAAACTAATTTGACAAGGCGCTGTTGCTGCAATACAAATTAGTTTCAAAATAATCAACAACTTACAAACACGTATACTTGCCTTGCATTTTGGATTCTGCGGATTCAGAGATCAGATTATATAAATAGATCCAAACATTCACAAAACATGGGAGAGTGTGGCTAGAAATGGGCGGACTTTAGCTATAAATGGGCGGAGCATAGCTTTAAATGGGCGGCCCATATCTAGAAATGGTTCTCTTTATTAACGGTTTTCAGAAGGTTGATATCGTTGTATTATGAGTAGATAACAGATAAGTATCGTTATGTCTATAAGAACCCTCGATAATGACAGTAATTCTTTCATATAAATCATATGCAAAATACCTTACAGAGACTCGATGAAAGGCATCTACCCTAACTCAGGACAGCTCAGCGTGGCTGCGTCCTTCGCTTGAAAGGAAGCACAATTATACCTGGTATTCTGTGTAAATCATATTACTTGGCAAATAAGTGACTGATCTATAAACAACAATCAGTGGTTAGTTATTACTGTATGTTCCTGCTACTCGTGGATTGTAGCCATTTTCATTTGTCTCAGATGCGTTCGCATCCATAGAAACGAAAACAAATGCCCTACTATCTTGTCTTGGAATTGGTCTCGTTAGCGATACCCATATAATTCTAGGTTATCTGAAGAGCGAGAATGCATTCAAATCTCTTCAGATAACCACTACGTATCAATGGCATCTACTTAGATTAGAAACCAATTTAATCAGCGTGGCAGCAATAATCGAGTTATTAAACCTGGCGGATACTGCGTGAACTTTCACTATGTATTAAATGTAACAACAGCGCATAGTCAAAGTATTTTTGAAATAGCCAACAGCAGATATTGATTTATCAGATGTAGATAATTAGTCTCATATAGAGCAATGGCATCGTGGGAAGAATTGCCGTCATAAAAAAGTAATTTCCAAGCATTTTGATACCAGCCCAGCTCTAACAATGTCATTACCTATTAGCTCAGTATTGTAAGAAAATAGCCCTTTACTGGAAACATTTAGTCACGAATATCACAGGTTTCTTTTTGCATTTGCTTTTTGTATGTCGCAGGCTAAATGAACACTATATTTGAGAATATACCCATGGAATGACTGGCTCGGTTATCGAACAGTTATTTCAGTGGTACATGTTCAAAAATTAGTATTTGCTTGGTATGCGATTGCGCATTCCTCAAGACAGCAGAGGCCTGTTTTGGCTTGCTTCGCCACCAAAGGGTTAACGCGACTAAGATGGCGAGACAAAGCTCTGGATTATACTTGGATTTTCATCATCTAGTCTCTAAACATGTTCACTGTTGACCAAGCAATCAGCAGATAATTGATCGTGACGGTTCGGTGAGTAAAATGAGTGGACAAATCAGCATATTTATGAGGATATACGGCAGAGGAAATGTCAGAACTAGACCTCTAAATCAGTTTACATTTTGGAGATATGTATGTTTTGCTATCGGAAAACTAGAAGCAGCCGCGTACACAGGCTATGCCCTGGGGTAATATGTAGGGATTTCATTTAATAAACACATGGTAAATCGTTGAATAATGCAATTTGGTCCTGTACGCCCGCCCGTTCCCTCCCGTATGGATATTTATCCCCAAACTGTGCTAGCAAGAATTTTATGATTGCTTTTTTGGCATTCACTAACGTTGACTCTGAGGCACTGCATTTTCTGAATAGTATATTTATTAAGAAAGCGAATACTGTAATCACAGTATTGCATTTTACCAAGCAACATTTACATTTGAACGTGTTACAATGGATAAAGGAAGGGTGTTATCTCAACATTTTCCTGACAATGTAATGGTTACATTTTGACAAGAATATCTAAATGTTTGCTTTTTAAATGTCCTTTCCCCAAGACCACTGCTAAGGCCTGTTTTGGCCGGCATCGTCCTGTTTCTTTAAAATACATTTTCGACCTAATCCTTAATTCTAGTCACATTGAGAAATGTAAATAGTGCATGAATACCACTTTGCTCATATCATGGAGCTCTTGGCTTTGACGAATTACTCTGATATGAGCATATCATTTGCGTTACGGAAAACCTAATTTCGTTTATTGTATCAAGATTAATATGTAACTTAATTTATCACTTTACAAAATCTTCTTTTTTTAAACACGTATCCTAAATACGTGCAGGCAGTTAAGTGGGTGTGTAAGTTAGGCCTTCTTCATGTATATATGGTCTAATGTACACGGTAAAGATGATCAGATCCGTGGTTGGTATTATAATTTATGGTAGGTGGGTTAGGATTGCACATCAATCACATGGTTAAACGTCATTCCCTATACAACGTAATCATCCGTATCAAGATGATAATATGTATTATAAATAGAATATGGCATTGCTTTTGATATACACTTTGGTTCTCACCTTGGCAAAACCAGGAATAACACAGGCACCGTGTGGTAATTAGGATACAGATGGTGGATGTAGGTAGAGATCAGTGTTATATGCCAGGAACTGTAAACAGAGAATGGTTCATGAAATATCTCATTCAAAGTTGTAATTACTCGTTACTCTATATCAATAATGATGCCATGGGCAGTATCATAAAACGGTGTTATTTCGCCAGATTTCAATATGTTGACACGAGTTGTGCCTTCTTTTCAACTGCAATACTGGTGTTTAGAGAACGTGGAATTCACTGCATAAGAAAACACTATTTTGAAAAAGATCTGCTGTGTATGTATTGGGACAGGAATCATTTTCCATGTGTGACGAAATAACCGCGACAAAGCATTGAATAAAACAGAATTTAACATCACAAATACTATTAAGTTATTTTGTAGCAAAAAGCAGCAAAATGCAGTTTGAATGTTGTTAACTATAGCTTCAATGCAATAGTAGCATTCACTGCTGTGCTAACAACGGTAACTGTTTAGTTATTTGGTTCACTAATTAATCATCACGTAACCCCAGTTCAGTTATCACAACCAAAACTGGCCATACTTGCAAGAACATCCAGAGCATCATTCGCGATATTGAAGACACTGTGCGCAATCGTCCCATGGGTAAGTGGACTACGACGCATCACATTGCGCGCACATGCCATCGTCCTCCAACCCCTCCTCCACATCGACATTTTATTAACCCCAGCATTGTTGGAAAAGCCACTAATGACCTGATGTTTCTCGTTACTCTGCACACCCACTGGAAGAAAAGCTCTCGGTTGTCTCTCCTTCCAAATTGTTACCATCATTAGATATCTTCGTGTCCCGCTTTGTTTTTTGTTCCATTGTTGTAGTTGCCCATACTTGCCATACTTTGAATAGATCAAATGTCCCTCATTGAGGACAGTAGTCCAGGGTGTCATTTCGTTATCATCCCTCTGTCATATGGCAGCAAACCGGTTCATTTGAAGGCTGATTTGTGCTTTGTCTCCGAGGCCCATTTATCTTTTACCCACCAATGGCTGACGATTGTCCTCATTGTGGCGAGGTTACATAATTGTAAGGTACCCTTTAGAACCGCATCGTATCAATCACCAAGTCCCATCGATGCGGGTTTGGGTGTGAACTTATCACTAATAGCAATGAGGAAAGATAATATAGGAAGCTGCCATTTTTTAGTCTTGCTATAAATATTATATGAGAAATTGTTCCAGTTTATGCCTTAAGATTCAAACTTATCCCTTGAACGTTGAATGATCTGGTAATTAACCGGTTTTTGATTGTATTAACCAGTTCATCGTCACCCCTTTGTGTTCTTAGTTTCCCAGCAAAATCATTATTTCTGCTATGAGGAAACTAATGCTAAATAGGGTGATGTGTGAGACTTAGTCACGCGAGATTAATTTTTGATACCTAATGCGTTTCCCTAATTCCAATGAATTTAGGACTAGAAGCCGATGATGAAAACTCGATCATTCCATAATGCATTGGAACCAGACGACCGTGGAATTGTAACCCAATACATAAATAGTGCCTGGATTGTGTTAAACATGAGATTCATTCATCTGGAACTTCATGGTTAAAATATTTAATAGATTCGGACCCATACCTATCGCATCTGTCACATCGACAGGGTTCCCACGCAAGTATGGAAGTCTGGAAAAAGTATGGAAATTTAAGAAAACCATTTCCAGGGCTGGAAAAGCTATGGAAATTTTTTTTCGGCTGCCATTTAGTCAACAAACACTTCCTTGTTCCTGGTTTCGCAAGTCTGGATTGGGTACCAGTAACTGCCAAGCTCCAAATGCGATTACCGGGAACGTAAAAATTAAAAAAAAATTAATTAAATTAAAAAAAAAAGTTTAAACTTATAAAAAGAATTTAAATTTAATTAAATTATGTTTCCCCCTTAGAAAGGAAAATAAATATTTGTGTCAAATAAATTTGTTGTAAATTTTGAAAAACTCCAGCAGTCATTCCTTCCAAGCAACCCATAGTCGTTTCTACACCATCAGCCTCGTTAGGATCATTCGTAGCAACAAATGAAGTCCTCTCATCCGAGATTTACTGGTACCTTAATGTCATACAGAATCACTTCTCATTCAAAAGTTGCGGGAAGGTTGGAGATTTATTCCGTATAATGTTTCCAGATAGTATGATCGCCTCGAAATTCTCTTGTGGAGAGACGAAGTGTGCTTATCTTTCTACTTTTGGCATTGCACCATATTTTCAGTCACTGTTATTGTCAAAGGTGAGGGCTGAGACGGATTATGTTTTATTATTCGACGAAAGCCTTAATGGACATCTTCAGTCTAAACAAATGGATGTTCATGTTCGGTTCTGGCAAGCAGATCAGATTTCCACTCGATTCTACACATCAGAATTCCTCGGTCATGTCACAGCAACAGATATTCATGAAACACTTCAAGAATGTTGTGATAAGTTAGGTCTTTGTGGCAGGTTCCAACTGTCAATGGATGGCCGCAATGTCAATTGGAAGACATATGGTAGCATTTCAAAGGGCATAGAGGATGAAACTCAGAAGCGGATGATAAATATTGGTAGCTGTGGATTACACCAGGTACACAATGCCATCAGAGCGGGTAGTGTTAAAACTGTTTGCTAGTTTAATTATGAAATTTACTTATGCATTATTTTTCTCATGTTTAACTGTGATATGATATACAAAATAGAACCAATTAAAAGCCTCAAATGTTAAAAATAATTTTTTAAGTTTTTATTTTCCCCAAATGTCCACTGTTAAAATGTCTTTAAATGGCTATGGAAATTTTTTAATTTGGTCTGGAAAAAGTATGGAAAAGGTATGGAAAAATATTCTCCCCAAGGTGTGGGAACCCTGCATCGAAGACGGTAGGGTGATGCTCTTCCACAAGAATGCTCCAGTGATCCCGTGGCTGAACACGATAGGAGCAGCTCAGGACTGGGAGCGAGAGCTGATAGAAGTACAGCTCCTGCATGAGAGCTTGCCACACAGTTCTACGGCAAGACAGTTCCTGATGTCCGCAAGACCTCGCTGGATCAACTGGACAAGGTAGACTTCTTCGCCAAGATCGCGATTCGCGTGTATGAACCAACCAAAGGGGCACCTGGCACATGATCAGGCAAGCGGCTCACTACCGTAACACCATGACCATCGGAGTGAGGGATCACCACGCCTTCTACATCAAGAACATCTCCAAGCTGGCACATACACTAGTCTGCAGTTACTGTCAGCAGAGGTTTACACAGGCATGCAATCTTCAATGCCACGCTGATCACTGTACAGGCGGCAAAACAAAAATCGTGTGTCCTGGCGAGAAGGTTGAGGCGCCACAGTCTGCGTATGAGAAAGCCTTCTATCCGCCCCAACCATCCAGTTCAGCGGCTACTCGTTGGATCGAGTATGAGTCGAGAAACAGAGGCATACACATACACCATGTAGAGTGTGGGCACGGTGGCGAGTGTTGGATCGAGGGCGCTCCCGTAGATGGTTATGATCCGACCACCAACACCGTTTACCAGTTCCATGGCTGTCACTGGCATGGGTGTCCACAACACCAGCGAGGTGAGGATGCCGAACAAAGATACCGCAAGACAGTCCTGAGAGAGGAAAAGCTGAGAGCCTCTGGAGAGCCTCTGGATGCACGCTTGTGGTACAGTGGGAGTGCTGTATAAAACGCTGGCCAAGTGTCCCTAAACGAGTTCGGACTGTCCCATACCCACACTTCATAGTGTACAACCTCGAAGCACTCCTAGATGGTATCAAGACTCATCCTACGGAGACGCTCACAATCGAGAGTACTCACATACCTATCTCTGTGTCAGTTGGCTGCTCCTTAGAGGGCGCCACGAGTGAGCCCACTCACCTCTGCAATCCTGACCCCAAAGAACTGATCAGAGAATTCATGCTGGAGATCCAACAGCGAACATATCTAATCCGGACAAGGGTTAGGGCACAGTACATACCGACAGACCTGGAAAAGCTCCCAAAGCCACAGCAGTGACTGATCAACGAGTGGTGTGACCAAGTGCCTGTACTGGGGTTCAACTCTGGGCAGTATGACCTGAGCCTCATCAAGAAGTACTTTGTCGATGAGCTGACTGACAGTACAGGTACAGTGAAAGTCGCCAAGAAGGCTAGTCAGACCATGTTCCTCATAACACCTGAGCTACGGTTTCTCGATGTGCTGAACTACATCGGCCCAGGAGTCTCGTACGAGATATGGGTCAAAGCTTACGGGTGTACACAGCAGAAGAGCTGGCTCCCAGATGAATGGTTTGACACACATGAGAAGCTCAACTATCTAGGGCTTCCCGACTACTCAGCATGGACATCTAAGCTCAAGGGTGGCTACCTCTAGACGCGAACAGAGTGGGAACAGTGTAACCAGACATTCAGCAAGCATGAAATGCGGACATTCGCCGACTGGCTGCGATACTACAACAACCTGGACGTCAGTCCATTCATCGAAGCCCTGGAGCGGATGCGGGAGTTCTACACAGAACGAGAAATAGACATCCTCAAAGATGCAGTGTCTCTCCCAGGTGTGTCACTGCAGTACCTCCTACGTGGAACCGTTTAGCACATGCCGGATGTTAGCCTCTATTCACTGGACAAGGAAGCCTACGAGATGCTGAAGTGTGCTGTTGTTGGTGGACTCAGCATCGTGTTCACCAAATACCATGAGGCCGGTGTGACTCGAATCCGCCAGAATGAGCATGTCTGCCACGTCTACTCGGCTATGAAGCAAATGGTCTGTACCTGTCAACGATGGCCAAAGAGATGCCATGTGGTAAGGAGAAAGTGTGCCATTGGTCCGGTGCCAATGGGGTAGCTAGCTTTAAGGAGGCTCTCCTAGCAGACAGCTGGTTTGGGTTTGCTGAGGTGGATATAGAGGTCCCCAAGGCTCTGTGGGCAAAGTTCGAGGAAATGCCTCCTCTCTTCTATAACCGTGAGATCCCAGTAGAGGCAATCTCATCTGAGATGCTGGCATATCTAGGTCGAACAGGGAGGAAGCGGCCCATCCCCCAGAAGCTGGTCGGTGCCCTCTCTGGCAAGAAGCGGCTGCTGTACACCCGACCCTCAAGTGGTATATAACCCATGGCCTGGAGATCACTGCTGTATACCGCACCATAGACTATGAGGCCAAGTGCCCATTTGAGTGGTTCGTGGAGAATGTTACGGAGGCCCACCACTCGGGAGATGTAGATAAGAGCAGAGTCGCAACCCGAGAATCACAATTCGAAGGCCCTTCAAGGTGGGGATAGCCGTTTATGAGCTCGCGAAGCTGCGAATGCTGGAGTTCTACTACGACTTCCTCGATCGCTACATAGCTTGTGACAGCTTTGAGTACCTGCAGATGGACACTGACTCCGCGTATATCGCTATAGCAGGCTCCAACCTCGACGACGTCATTCGCCCTGAGATGCATATACCAGGCTCATAAGCGGGACTGGCTAGCTTGGGACAAATGGTCTGGACAGACTCCGGGACTGTTCAAGCTTGAGTTCGAAGGCTCTCGTGGCATCGCTCTCTGCTCCAAATGCTACTACATGGAGAGCGCAGCTGCAAGTAAGTGCTCGGCTAAGGGAATGCCAAAGCGGCAGAATGAGGTCTCTTGGCAGAGGTTCTACAGCGCCCTACATGGTGGGGTGGACAGAGCTAAAAACTGAGGCCTACGCATGCGCAACCAGGGTATGGTGACGTATGCGCAGGAAAAACTCGGACTCTCCACTTACTATGATAAGTGCCATGTGCTGCCAGATGGGGTCCATACCGAGCCCATCGAGTATCATGTTAGCACCCTAGGGGGTGGTAGCTGTGCATCTTCATGGACCAGCTGAAGCTCTTCTACGACAAATGGTCGCCTAGGCACTCCGTGCTGGCGTACCAAGTAGTACAGTGTAGGGCGCCCCTCCGGCTCCACATACCTGTCAAGACTGTGAACATATATCGACCAGATAGGATCTGTTGCACGCCATCGACCACCTTCCAGCTCACCAGGCTCATACAGGTACCGAACCAGAGCATCAGGTGGTAGGCACTCCTCTCCCTTGTTCGCTCCTCTAGAGCTGTGGCCAGCAGAGTGTCTGATAGCATCTACCGGCTTCTTCCCGATTAGCCTAGTAACCTTGGCATTGGATCTCTCCACCACAGCAGGCAGCCCTCTCATCCATACTCTAGAATGTTCACTCGGCGCAGCCATTTCCTGGGCATATTGGTGTGGGAACAGTCTCTCTGCCAGTGTCCGATTCCACCGCTCAACGATAGCCTGGGCACGGTGATGCCCTACCTCGCCTCGCCTAACTGTCACACCGTGTTTCCGCATGAGGGCTGCAGTCTCCCCTCTGAACTCCTTACCCTCATCCACCTGCAACAATTCCGGCCACTGGAGGGGATTTTTCAAAGCCTCGTAGACACCCTGGAATGCCTGGGCCACCTGGCCAGCTGACTTGTCTGTGAGCGGTCCTGCCGCCTTGTACCTGCTGGCGACATCGACGATGGTGAGGGCATACTTGTAGGTTTTACAACCAACCGAGTCGTGTGGAAGGAATAGAACATCTGCCTGGTGAACTCTGTTCGTGACAGTTTCCTCGAAATGGGCATACCTGATGTGCCGTGGAGGATGTCTGTATATCTGCCACATCGCCTGGTGGCTGAGCCACTGGCTACCTGTCTCCAACAGTAGTTTATCGACCAACCCTCGGAAGTTAAGGGACTTGACAAGGTCGTACAGAGACGCCATCCTTATATAATACGGTTTAAATGTTGGCGGCCCAGATGGCAGCGAGCGCTATGGCAACGTATGGTAGCCAAGGGCCTGTGACACCGAAGAACGTACCTACTCCTGAGGCGATGGCTGGTATGGCTTCAGAAATCTTCTACACCCCATGGAGAGCATTGTTGGCGATCTTGCGGACCGTCTCGCCAGCCTTCGTTGTGAACAGAGCGATCAGAGCCCCAACTGCTGCCAGCGGACCGATAGAACCTTTTACGAAAGTGCGATAGATTCCTTTCGCTCTGTGTACTAGCTTGCGGGATTCAGGCTCTACATCATCATACTCACCTGCGGTCACCGCTACATCTTAGTCGTCTGCATCATAATCATCATCTTCATCATAGTCTTCCTCATAGTCCTCGTCATGTATATCCTCGACTGGATCAGCCTCTGGTTCATACATCGCACTGGGGATCCGTCGCTGTGGCAGTTATATAGCAGCTTTAAACTGTAGTCTATAGCATGGCCTCCGCAATCTTGAATGCGGGGTGTGTTTGCCTTAGCGAACTGGGGACTCAGCTTCCCCGACAAGAAGGCGGCAGAGGTCGAGCGTGAGCATCATAACCAGGCGATGGAGAAGCTGTCTAAGGAGAAGTTTGAGTACAGCAAAGCACTTGAGCATATGCGCCAGAGGGAGGCACGCCGACGACAACTCCGAGCTCAGGCCAATCAGAGACGCAAAGAGGCAGATGAGAGTCAGATGAGTACTACGAGGCTGTAAAGATATCTGAGCCAATGCTCGACTATGAAGCATCGACAGGTCAGAAGACAGCAGAGCTTACAGTAGTGGTGGCAGCTGCAGCGGTGACGACAGGAGTCATGCTCAACGCACGATCAAGCTGAATACCTGATGTGTTCTACACGCATACCTTAGCATAGCCAAAGTAAAGTACCGTCACACCTAATAAGCGAGTCCCAGCTATGAGGTTTCCAATGTTGAAGCTGAGCTGGTTGCACTGATTAGGTGGGATGTCCCTGCCCCCGACGTGGTGACGGCCCTTAAGTGCCGACTCGAGGTCGTCGCTTCCACTGGTTAGGCGCAGAAGTGCATATGACTTAGTTTTCTGTCTGTAGAGTTGGCAATCAGCCAGCTCGCGTACCTCACCAAGAACATTGGTCCCAGCAACCACAAGCTTGAAGTCATCTAGCTTATCCACCTGCTGGATGGCTCCTCCCTTCTGAACCAGGACCGCAACAGCGACACAGTCCGATGCACCACGATGCAATGTCAGCTCTACCCGTTGGTTAGCTGAGGCTTGGACCTGCTGGTGTTCTCGTTCCACATGCACGATCCGCTGTTTGGAACCCGTTTGCTTCAGCTCCTGGTCATTCTCGTCATGCCAGACATGAAGTTTTGGAGCATTCATCGTCGCATCTGCGAGCTGCTCAGTGTACACCCGGAGGAACAGCCTATCCTGCATGGCAGCCAGATTCATGCGTGTGTTCTCGAGGAGGGTTAAGAGTGGAACTGCCATGGGCTTCTCGACACCTGCCCGTAGTTCGAATTCCACGAACCCCTCATTGCACCCCACAGCATAGTACCCCTTTCCCTTCGCATAGAAGGTTGGGCCACGAGCCAGCGGACCTAGGACTCGGTACTCATCGTTCACATAGGTGATGTCCTCGGTGCTGTTGCTCTGCACGATCTCCCACCTGTTCAGAACCTGCGGGAGCTCGACCGTCTGTTCTATTGTGCTCTGAAGCTTGAACTCGAGTGTCATGCTCTTGATCTCGTGGATCTGTGCCGAGATTGCAAAGTCAATGTATTTCCCAGCAGCGGACAACGGGTTCTCATCGTGTATACTGGGTCGAATGACCATCAGGCAGTCCTTTCGAGGATCAGTGCGGTGCGATGTCGCGGGTTCAATGTCCCCATCTGGATGTTGCACATACTGCAGCATGTTTAAAGTCTGGGTATATAGAGGGGTTAAATGGCTGCCATGTTTGGTAACGTTCTCCAGCAGATTGTCTATAGGCAGCACGACAAGTCGGCACGTCAGTCAGCATGACAGCCATGGCGTGCACTGTCCCACTGTGACAGCGTCCGAGGACTGCTTCGTGACATCAACATTATCCATGGGCGAGCCAAGGGCACAACTCCGTATGATGCGAAAATACTGGCTGCCATAGAGGAAGGAGCGCCAGCTCATAGTACAAAAGAACTCCTGATTCGGATACGCTACCGGAAGTTTGACAGCACCCAGGGCAGGACACTCGACCTACCTCCTGTGGCCCAGACCAACAGTCCTGTTCTTCTAGCTCTCCAAAAGGCGAGGGTCGACCCCAAAGATCTACTAATGGTCGGGAAGTGGGCTGCCGTATTTAGCCTCCATAGCCAGGAAGAGCGAGATATGCTGGATAGCCTCCAGTCTGGAGCAAATAACTACTTCAGGGAGGAGGTCAGTGCTGCTGTAGCGGAGAGCCATGACACCGGTCATGCAGAAGGTACTCAGGAGGGGTTCACTGTTCGCCGCAAGGAGGCTGTTGAGCACATCTTCAACGAAAGCGGTCGCAGGAGATTGGCCAGTAATCTGCCAGCATTTCTGAAATTCCCAGATAACTACCAGGACTACCTCATCAAATCCGCTCGCAAATCAGATGCTCATCGTGCATGGACAAAGTGGATCTTCTGTGAGAAGTTCCATAAGAAGAGAGTCATAGACACGGACCAGTGGGTAGAGTTTCAGCGACAGTACGGACTTGACAAAACTGCCGAAGTAGCAGCAGAAACCGCTGACGAAGGTTCTCAAGCAGCGGAGACTGTGGACGAAGTAGCAGAGACTGCGGACGAAGTAGCAGAGACCGCGGATGAAGTATCAGCCTTCTGATAAATGAAAAAAGTTGCAGCAGAGACTGCGGCGGTCTCCACTCAGTCTGTCAGCGATGACGCATAGAGCAGGCTAGTTTCCTCGCTGGATTCAGCTTGTAGGTGATGGTCTGCGACTTTTCCAGAGATGGCTTGAAGTGTGACAGCTCACCTGTCTCCTTGTTGCTGAAGATGAAGCGGTACAGCTCACCTGCCCTCTGTACACATGCGATAAAGTCCCCTTTGATCTCCGTGAGGGTTAGGCTGTCGTATATGGTCTCGAGCATGGCACGTCCGCACTTGGAGCTGAAGTATAGTAACCGGGCATTGTGGCGGATATCCGGTGAGATCTCGCGGGTGTACTTCTGAAAGAGCATGAAGACAGTTATCTGTGTGTGCCGGATGCGCCTAGTGATGTTGCTGAGGTAGGTGACTGTCTTCTGGTCCATTGCAGGGTCATCGATAACTAGAACAAGTGGTTCTGTCAGTCGGGCTGCCAGCAGCTTCTCCATCAGTGCTTGCAGGTTCTGTGTCTTGGTGATTGGTCCATTGTACCATTGATCATTATTGTCAACCACCTCAGCGGCGGAGTCAGACACAAGAAGGATGTATTGAGAGTGTAGACGTTCGGCCAGGAGAGCCTGCCGCAAGATGTTTTCCCCGTGTCCTGATGGGGCAATGATCAGCACCACCTGGCCAGCATCGGCCGGCCTACTGTCGAATGGTACAGACATGTGTACGGAGGATGGTTAGTGTTTGGTCGGCGGTAGCCTCATCTATATCTGGGAGACTAAACGGCAGTACTTCCTGCACCAGCTCTTTCGCCTGCAGAGCGGGGAATCCTGCACCTCCGGCGGATACGAAGGATGCGATGGAGGCGTCAAGCATGAAATCCCAGCAGCAGCTGAGAAGATAGTGTAGAGGGCCTGTGTCAGCACCCACAGTGTCTAGTACATCCAGTATCTGTATGATACATGCACGGGAAGCCATGACTATCCTGTGGTCTTAAACGGCAAATTAAAGAACCCTGACTTCTTCACCTCTGGTAGCCGGAGGCTGGCGGTAGCACCTGTTTGGCCATTGACAGTGATATGGCTCAACCCTATCTTGAGATTCTCTCCATCCTGTCGGAATGAGCTCCGTGGTTTCAGGAGATACTTAAACAGGTCCTGTGCATAGGACTCAGCCATAACCTTGATGGCCCCAACCTCATCGATTCCTTGCATACCTCGCATCGTCGCCCTCTCCTTGATGCCCATCCCCTTGTATACAGTCTTGGCCTTCTTAATGGCCGATTGTCCTACCATATCAGTGTTCCCGATGCGATCTCGGGCTGGGATGGTACCTCGGATCTCCCGTGGGTCTCCCTTCTCATCGAAGTCTAGGAAGGAGATAGGGGCAACAGTGTCCTTTGAACCGAGGCGTGCCTCGCCCAAGTGAGCAAGATCGCCTAGCTCTTTGCTTTCTAGTCTGTGAGTGACAGAATCATAGTCATATATATATAAATACAGATGGCTTAAACCTACTAGTCATACCCCCAGTGAAATAGTTGGGCATAAGAGGACCATGCAGTCAGCCAAGGGAATAGGTAGCAGTGCTCAGGGTACTGGCCCTCTCTGCAGGGACATGCCTTGTGGGCGGTCCACCATTCCTGGGCATTGGCGATCCTCAATCCGCGTGCTCGACTATGGGCTACACACCGCCCTAAGGCACGCCATGCCTAATATGCTGCAGGGGTCTCGTGATCCATCTCTCACTATTCAGAGGGGTTAAACATAGGCGACGATGATCTCAGCCATTGCACTCGTTTCTAGCCCTAGAACCGCGGCCTCCATTAGTGTAACACGTTCACCCATGATCTTGGCGGCAACAGTGTAGGAGGCACCACTGAGGGCGATCTTTGGGATGGGGTGAGTTATTCTGAGACAGTGGCCGGCCACCCCACTCACCACTGTAGCGAGGACAGCCACAGTGGTGGCAGGAAGAACCTCACTTCCCTCTATCATCTTCACCATGGCCACATTCGCCACCACGTTACTGGCGACATGGACTCCCAGAGGTTTTGCTTTTGTCAGTAACTTCTGTATCTTGGTTCGCAGCAGGTTCTCCACCTTCTGAAGACTCGCCTGGCTCTCGGGCAGTTGCTTCACGATCTGTACCATTGACGTCATTGTTTAAGCACTGAGTATACAACACGGTTAAACGTCTGCGTCCCCTGTCGAGAGAGCTAATAAGATCTTCCCAGTCTGCGTCTGCCAGGTGGCCGGGTTGGTACTCAGGAATATTCATCTCTCTATTGAGACATCTTAAACATGTCCGGGCGCACGCTATGCGAGAAGTACTATGATGTCTTCCGGAGGGAGTTGAAGGACTACAAGAAGAAGACACAAGATGAGCTGACTCAGCTCTCCAGTGCTGAGCTGACAGCTGTGAAGCTCTATCTAGGATTTGGCAAGGGACAGATTTGCTTCCTCGAGTACCTATTCATGGGAGGGAGTATCGTCGAGCAGCTCCTGTGAGCTAAAGGTTTCTACGAGAATCGGGAGTATCTGTCAGATGTGTTCCAGCAGTTACAGACCGCCATGGCCTCACCGGTCTCAGAGCTGAACAAGGCTGTGCGATACTACAAGCTGGAAAAAGGATGCACTGCCGAACCTTCCAGCCCTTGGATGTGCATGTTGGCAGCAGGTATAGGGGCTGTAGGGCATGCCAAGCTGGTTCAGTGTCTCACCGTGGTCCCCACTGCTACTGTAGAGAGTCAGGATAGTCTTATAGTTGATTTGCTAGCGGCGGAGTAGGCTTATCCCGAACGCCACGATAGCTAGACCTGACACCACACGTAGAGCTACCACGGGAAGCGGTGTCGTGTCGACTGGCTGCAGTGTCGGGGCGCCTGGAGCTGCCATGTCGACTGGCTGCAGTGCTAGGGTCGGAATGACTATGGCTCGTACTATGCATAGGTGCGTTGATGGAAGTGTTGAAGCCGAAGTGGACACCGGAGGAACTCCCCTCGACTATCATGTTGTTATAGCCCCTGACTTGGAGGTCCACGATGTTCACGATCATGTTGCTTGGAATCATCCGTAGGTGTGGCGAAATAGCAAAGTCAAGTTTGCGACAGGCCTTCTGCAACCCCTGCTGGAACTTAGCAATAAGACTACTGGGGTCTGCCACGATGATCATATCCTCAACGAGACTAATGAACATGGCCTGGACTTCTGCTCAGCTGACACCATCTATGGAATGCTGCAGTTGTGTCTGTGCCGCAAGAAGGCAGTAGCACAGTGCTTCCAGGGACTGGTTGATCCGAACGATCCCTGCTGGTTTGAGGCCTGAGGTGGTGGGTGGGACAAAGTACTTCCACATATCTGGATAGTCCTGCCGCAAGCCGGTGATGTGCATATTTTGCACCAGCGCTCCAGGGTCGGAGTCTGGATCGAACGAGAATGTCGCTGTCTTCCGGGGGAGTAGTCAGGTCCCGGGTCACCGTACATAACACCTAGACCGCTGTTGTCACCACCATGCCACCGATAGTCTGGGTGAGCGCTGAACTCTCTCTGTAGTCTGCTGGCCGCTGAGACGCTATGACAGTTGAGCTGTGGGTAGAAGGCGTTTGTATCAGGGAGGCTTGCACCCAGTTCATGGAGGATTCATCGCACCGTGAAGTACACGTGGAATCTAAGACAGCTGGCGATGAGCACAGCTTCAGGAGTACCAGAATAGGAGTGAAGCAGGGTGGAACTTACTCCCCCATCCTGCCGTGGCACACCACATGGCAAAGTTCAGCTGCTGATTCCAGTATGAGAGGCTTGGAGCAGCCATCCAAGTATGAGCTTGCTTCGCATCCTTGATGGTGATGGGCCGATTGGTCAGCGGTCGTGGGTTGATGGAGAAGCTGGTTCGGGACCATCCATCCACTGTGATGGAGAACGGTGTTAGATCTGGTATATCATCCAGTAGACCTCTCAGGCCAGTCAAGGGTGTACCCAGGAGGGGCGGTTGGCTCCGATTGACTGTCGTGAGGTTCAGTGGGAAGGCCATCTATACTGGTGTTCTTAAAGCCACCGTACAGGCAGCACACTATTAGTAGTCGTTTCGACTCCAGAGACCAGCGAGGCGACCTGGCCGTAACATCTCATTTTTTAACTCCTCCATATCAACCCGCCCGCTGGAGCCTTTGAGGTATTGCTGTCGCACTTTAGGTTTCTCTGTGCGGTACAGGGCTTGGACCTTCAATATATGGTGGTACTCTTTATCGGTGACCTGGCCATCCTCGAGAGCTTTGCTGACAGACTCGTCGATAGTCCGTAGCATATTCTGTGCCAGTGCCATGTACTTAGCATGCTTCTCCAGCCTCCTTGTGATCTGCCGCTGCCCCACCCCCAAGCCCATGGCCAAGACAGTGGCGGCTAGTGTCACGCCACCCAGCGGGATGGCGACGATGTCCCCCACCCCTATAGCGAGAGTGGCCACAGCTGCCACCTCAGCACTGGCTCCAATCACACCCGCAGCAGTCGTTGTACGCGCGAGGACGTTGTAGGCTGTCTTATATCACCTGCGGATTCTGCTGGAGTCGCCAGCCGTGGATGGAACCGCCTTCGTCAGCTGTCAGGGATGGGTATATTTCTGGTTGCTTCCGCCACTCTGATTTTGCCATAGTATACCTGGAGATTAAACCTGCATCACCTGCAGAATCTGCTCATGAGTCCTAGAGGGGTACATTTTGGAAAGGTTGGCGAACCGTGCCAGCTTGCTGGTGTCGAGACAGACATCTCTTAGACAGAGGTCATCCAGCACTATGTTGGGTGCCAGTAGCTTTCTGAGACGTGACATCTGGAACTTCACCGTATGACCAAAATAGTAGGTCCGCCGCTAGACGCCTTTCTTGGTCTTACACTTCTGCGACATCTCCTCTTCCCACTGTATGACAGCTTACTCTCTGGCGCTTCCTCGTCCGCGGTCTCCGCTGCATCGTCCGCTACATCTGGCTCATCGTCCTGCTTACTCTCCTCCAGGAGGGCCTGCCAGTATCGGGAACCTTCACTGTTCCTTCGCCTCCTTGCAATGCTCACGTTCTGTTGATACCAGCTCTCCCACTGTAGTCGCCCTCCTTCTTGTTGCAGTGCGAGCATCTGTTCGTTTAAGGCCTTTATCTGTGCAGGGGTCATGAAGGGGCAACCCTGTAGCTGGCTCTTCATCATCTCGGCAAAGGTCAGATATTCCTGGTGTGATATCATGTTGTCGTCAGGTCAATGAGCAATAAGAGTGTAAACTCTAAATGGGCGTCCGATACCCCATCCGTGCTGGCATATATGTTAATGGAGGGGCTGTCAAACAGGTGATTTACAGGTGTGAACAGGCTAGGACTGATAGCTTTCCATAGATTGCTGTTGGCACCTGGGAGATACTCTATCACGTCCCGGCCAGCTTCTACCAGTGAGCTGCTGTGTGCACTGCCCGGAGGTTGATGTAGCACATTGGCGTGTATGTATGTTGTGCCCTGCTGGGCACCTCGAAGAGGACCCATTCTACACGGTACTGTACCACCCGTCTCCCCTCTAGAGAGGGTGAGATTACGTTCTCACCACCGGAGAGCAGCAGTCGGACAATCGGCATGGTTATATGTCTTGTTTAAACCCTCCTATGGCGTGCTATGGAACCCATATTTGCTCACTCGACTGGTCTTGCTGACCTGGCAGATGTGTTGTACGCAGTTGATGCTGCCAAGGTAGAAGAGAGCGTTGGCAAGTCATTCACCCTACAGTACCAAGCAAACTCAAAGGCATTCTCCCTCCACCCTATTGGTTGTGATGGGGTGGAGCTGCTCACAGGCCTCAACGATGTGTCGAAGGAGCGCCTGGGTCACAACATAGATGGCCACAAGATCGTGTTTCGGTACAATTTCCCGAAGAGGAAGTACATCCTCGAGCCGTTGATTGAGCTCTTGGATACAGAGGTGGCAGACATCAACACCCTAAATAACGACCTCAGCTTTCATCTGGTCAAACCCTATTCGAGCGGTGCCCCGCCGATGGCCCATGATGGCCTGCTATTGACCCTGGCAAAAAACCTGCAGTCCATATTTGAGAAGAATGAAGTGTGGTACCGCGCTGGACCTGGGGGTGACTGGCAAACATGGTTGCCCCTATATAGGTCTCCCGCAGTCATTAACAGAGGTTACTCCCCTCTCCACTGTTGTGAAAAAGGATGGGACAGTTCGAAAGCTCTACAATCGGGGGATCATCCTTCCTCATCTACATAGGTGAAGGTGTCTCCCTGACGAGGGTGGGTCACCAGATCGGGGTTACAGGTGGAAAGCTCCTGCTGCGTCATCCATTCGATGGACCAGAAGAAGCTGTTAACCTTCAGGAGGACACCTTACGGGTAGATGGTGTGTCACATGTCTCCAAAGTCAAGGGTGCTGTTAAACTGCTTCAGCGAGTCGGACTCACTAGCCCGCAAATGACTCATATAGTCCTAGAGCTACGTTTCTTAGCTGGCGGCGGAGTGAAGCAGCTAGCCCTGCCCCTGAGGGGATGAAGATCACTATCGATCCGGATGGAACGGGGCTCGATATGGCACAGATATTTCTTGAGGGGTTCACTCTGTTCAGTTTAACGCTTCATATATAGCCATGTTCTCATCATGTTGCTTGTGCTGGCATCTACAGCAGTGGTACAGGGCGCTGAGACTGCCATGATATTGGATGCCAAGTGGGCCCACTTCTGGGATGACCCCAGTACAATCCTTGGGTCGACCCCTTACGGAGAAACATTTACGACCGCTTTCACCCACGTGAAGAGATCAAGTCTGTCTGCCACTTCTATGGGGTGGAGAGGGTAGGCCGTGGTTGTCTGCTGGAGACCCCTGCTCAGCACCAGATTCTCTGCGTAACATGTGAACATGCCAGAGTCTGCCGTGGTTCACATGCTAATCACTTTAGCCTCCTCCCAGGTGAGCGTTGTCAAGGTAGATGGAAGCCCCTATGGGTGGTCTCATCATGCCGATGTGACTCTGGCAGAGACTACGTGTTTGTCTGAGCCTACACAGAATAGAGAGGACGGCCCTGTGGTTGATGGTGATCAGTGGTGTATATCACTGTGGAGCCTTGTCTCTAAATGGGCGTTCAGACCCTGGTAGTAGTAGTTTCGGAATGATACTACCTCCCTGGCAGCCGTTCGGCGATCCGTGGTGGCCCCCGCAACCTATGCCCCAGGGATTGAGAGGGCGGTTGTATCATTTGCCTAGTAGTAGTGTCAGAATTAAAATGATACAACCTCCCTCAACTGCCCGCCGTTCGGTGATCCGTGGCCCCCACCGCCCTCTCAATCCCTGGGGCCTCCATCTAGAGGCATACCAACCACCTATCTCAACAACCCTGGGCCTCCATCTAGAGGCATACACCAACCACATGTCTCACCAACCTATGCCCCAGGGATTGAGAGGGCGGTTGGGGCCATGGATCACTGAATGGCCGCCTGTTGAGGGAGGTGGTATCATTTTAATTCTGACACTACTACTCATAGGTTTGAGGTAACTCTTTAACCTTCAAATTTTTCTCATAGAAAATGTCCACATGCAGACCAAGAGACTATTTTTTTTTATTTACCACTGGAATGACTGGCTCTGTTATCAAGCCAGTCATTCCAATGGTAAATTTTCAAAAAATTGTCTTTTGGTCTGCAAATATGTAACCATTTTTGGCTGATATGAGTGTTAAAGGGTTAAACGATCTTAATTTTCTAACAGATAAGATCAATAAGTCAAAGACCCACCCAGCCTGAAAAGTTGGGTTGGATAGGTCATGTATTTCTAAAGGACAAGGGTTAGGATTGGATCAATGATCCACAAAACATGAAACACTGTTCATAAGTCCTGAAAGGTTCCCTCCCATCGACATACGGCACATCCACCACCATGACCTTCACACACCCCCCCCCCACCCCCCGCCCCCACCTACAACCCAAACAGCTTTTAAAACTTGTCTATAGCATTGTCTCATACAAAAGCGGCTATCTCCCTTATACTGCTGCTAACATCTAAACAGTACAGACATTTTTTTTAAGTCAGTCTTTCATTAGACACTGTGGGATAGCCTCTGCAGAAATATTAACTGACCAGTTGAATGTGTTTCCCGTTCAGTGTGCAGGACAGCGGTAAAATATGGCTTTGTATTTATATGAAACAATGTGTTTGGCAGCTTCAATTTTGTGCCACTTATAACATGAAAACTCATATACTTTTCCTTTCTCTCCATGCAATGTGCTACAATTTGACAAACATTATCTATTCTCTGCAGTTCTTCTAACCTTTTAACACTCAAATTTGTTCAAGAAAATTTCAATTTTTCACAGTGGTCAAAAGCAAAGGCCTGATTGCAGCTGTAGGATGTTTCTACTACTACAGGGGCAGAATACAGTAATCATACACACCCGAGAGACGCTCACACCGAGTAACTGGTTGAATTTATTCTGTGAGCTGCTGATTTTAATGTTCAGCAGCAGTCTATTCCAGAGTTGTGCAGCAGCAACACTAGATCTTCTGTCACCACAGGATTGTACATTGGATCGTGATATGAAACAAGCATTCTGTAAGTATTGCTTTGCGATACATGTCCCCTACCCGGTGATATAAATCTTTAGAGATTGACAGTTAAAAACTCCATTAAAAATTGACAGAAGCAGCTGAAACTCGAACTTGATCTGTAACTTCTCATAACATAGCAGAGAAACCAAGTTTCAGCTATATATGGTGAAGGAGAAGGAAAGTCTTGAAAGCTTTTCAAGGGGGGGGGGGGGGGGGGAACTATACGTTTGCACTCCGTCTGTCTGTCGCAGTTGGTTTTTTGCAGTCCTTCAAGGTATTCAACTGAGAATTGGTATATTGCTTTGTTATGAGAAGTTACAGACCAAGTTCGAGGTTCAGCCGTATGTGTGAATTTTTTATGGAGTTATGCCCCCTTTCGACTTAAGAAATATGAAACATATCAGCTTTCCACACTTTTCGCACTCCAAGATATTTAAGCGAAAATCGGTGCATCGCTTTAGTATAAGGAGTTACAGAGCAAGTTCGAGTTTCAGACATCTTCGTCAATTTTTCATGAAGTTATTTCCCCTTTCGACCTATGAAATACGAAAAATTAGTTTTCAGCACTTTTTCGCAGTCTTTCAAGATATTATACTGAGAAGTGCTACATTGCTTTGTTATGAGAAGTTAGAGACCAAGTTCGTGTTTCAGGCGTATGCGTCAATTTTTGATGGAGTTATGGCCCCTTTCGACTTAAGAAATACAAAGAATATCAGCTTTCCGCACTTTTTTTCGCACTCCTTCAAGATATTTAAGCAAAAATCAGTGCATCACTTTAGTATAAGGAGTTACAGAGTAAGTTCAAGTTTCAGACGTTTTCGTCAATTTTTCATGGAGTTATTCCCCCTTTCGACCTATGAAATACGAAAAATATTAGTTTTCCGCACTTTTTTTCGCAGTCTTTCAAGATATTCAACTGAGAAATGGTCCATTACTTTATTATGAGAAATTACAGACCAAGTTCGAATTTCAGGCGTTTGCATCATTTTTTGATGGAGTTATGTCCCCATTCGACTTATGAAATACAAACAAAAACTTCTCATAACATAGCAATAAACCAAGTTTCAGTTATATATGGTGATGGAGAAGGAAAGTCTTGAAAGCTGATATGTTTGTATTTCATAAGTCGAATGGGGACATAACTCCATCAAAAAATGATGCAAACGTCATATGATGGGTGGGTACTCTGGAAAGGTGAATTACCATTATCTAATCGGGAAGTGCTAAAGGCATGGATGAGCATCTCTGTGGTTTTGTGTGTTTAAAAAACTTCGGAGAGAATAAACGAAATCAAGGATTTCTTTTTTCACGAGAGAGTTGATACTTACCTCCCTAATACTTTTGATATTGCTAAATATTGGCTTTCACTCAATAAACACTCAGATTAAAAACAGTTAGGTGCCCCTACTGGGCAGGGAGTCAGAGCGTAGTCTGGCGGATGCCAGCCCCACCACCGCGCATGCGCAGACTAGCACTTCCTCTGACTAATTTATTGGCTGATACACATGCAACTATAAAGAGCCTGAAGACCGAGCCTCTGTGGGGTGGAGAGGCCGGGTCCGTATCTAGGGAGGTAAGTATCAACTCTCTCGTGAAAAAAGAAATCCTTGATTTCGTTTATTTCACATCAAGAGTATACTTACCTCCCTAATACTTTTGATATTGCCAGAATTCGACAGTGAATTCGGCGGGAGGGAGGCGAGGTCAAAAGACCAGCTCATCCCTATACGCTTTTCTGCGTTTAAGGCACTTAAACTTCTGAAACTGTATGAAAAACAGTCAGGATTTGACTAACCATCGGATAACACCCCCGATGTATGAGAGATGACCGAATGTCATATGCGCTCCCCCCCCCCTCCTTCCTGGGAGGAAGAGTCGAATGACCTCAATGTCCTATACGCTCTCTACGTACAAGTGCCATGTACTACAGGACAGAGACGAAAAAACTCCATTTTCGTATACTCTCAACAATGAACCACATAAATACACAAAACCATCATCATATAAATAACGGGTAACGTGACAAGACAATCAACAATGGACAACACATACACAAGACTGACCTTGTTGAAATGGCTGCTGACATCCTCTTCCCATTGGTGAAGATCGATGCAGTCCCAAATTAGTGGTTGTTTCCATAAATTAATTGTGAAATATATAAGCAATGAGGAAACCCCATCAAAAATATATATGCCTAGTTATTTTTTCAAAATTGACAAGGCGAGAGGATTAGAGGTGTCACGGAGATAATGGTCTGTAAAACTTGACTCACAGTGCCACTGAGCCACCGACATAATATCATCCACAGGGACCCCATTAAATAGGGCAGTGGATGTCACTACGCCGCGGACACTGTGAGCCTTGGCCACGTCAACCTGCTTCCCGGTGGCGGATTTATGGCAAAACTGAATGCATTCTACAATCCACCTGGAAATGGTGTCCTTAGAAGCCCTGCCATGGGGTTCAATATATGACAACCATAACGCTGACTGATCGGTGCGCCACTCCGCCGTACGTTGTTTGTACCGGCGAAGCGCCCGGACAGGACACCATGCTTTAGAATTAGGATCATATCTAGTTAAAGCAGGCAAAATAATAGGTTGACCTGGATATTTCAACGACTGATTTTTAGCCAAGAAATTAATCCTAGGTAGCAGCTTAAGGCCTTCCCCTGAAACCACAAAACGGTCATCCTCGGCTGATAAGGCATGAATCTCACTCCTACGCCTAGCCGAGGCCGCAGCAATTAAAAACACAGTCTTCAGTGTTAATAGTTTCATAGAAATGGAACTAAGTGGTTCAAACGGCTTATCACCTAGTACTTGAAGCACTAGCGATAAACTCCAAGACGGAATCACCGGTGGATTCCTTGGTCTTAGATTGCCCATGCCTTTAATTAATACATTTAATGTATTCACTTCATCACTTCCCCTCTTAGCCAAGCAAGGAATAACAGACATTAAAGCTGACTTATAACCAGCAATAGAGTTAGGCTTGAGGCTATAGGCATCATAAAGGTGACAGAGGAAATCAGCTACTACCTGAATAGATGCATCCATTGGATCAATACATCTTTTTGAGCACCATTCTGCAAATCTGTTGATTTTATAATTATATGCTCTGGAGGTTGACCCCCCTCCTGGCTTTGGCCATAAACATGGCTGCTTGCTCAGAAAAGCCCTCCTTAATTCTAGATTCCTTGACAACATCCACGCAGTCAATCTGAACATTGACGGATTGTTGTGAAGGGCCTTGCCCTGGAAGATAATATCGTCCATCAGAGGCAGAGGAACCGGATTGCAGACCAGAAGGTCCAGCAGATCCGTATACCATGATCGGCTTGGCCAATCCGGGGCGATCAGAAGCACTTGGCATTCCTCTTGTCTGATTTTCTGAAGAATTTTTGGAATCAGGATTGCTGGAGGGAATGCGTATGCATACATTCTCCCCCAGCTGATAGCTAACGCATCTGTTGCGAAAGCGCTTGGATCCGGAATCGGAGAGACGTACGTCGTCATCTTCGCATTCTTCTTCGTTGCGAACAAATCGATGTTGGGTTTCCCCCAATGGTCGAACAGACGATCCGCCACACATTGATTTAGTTGCCATTCCGTGGGTAAAACACTCATCCTTCGGCTCAATGAGTCTGCTAGCAGGTTTAACCTTCCCGGAATATGAACTGCTTTCAAGGTAATCTGGTGATCCAGACACCAACAAAGCAGTTTCCATGTCATCATACAGAGACTGGGCGACTTCGTTCCGCCCTGGCGGTTTATGTAAGTCACAACTGTTGAGTTGTCTGAACGAATAAGAACAATCTTGCCCTGAACTTTCTGTAAGAAATGTTCTAGGCCCAGGACTACTGCTCTTAGCTCCAGTAGATTTATATGTTCCTTTGACTGTTCCAGATTCCAAAGCCCTGATATCGTGGACTCTTCCAGGCAAGCTCCCCAGCCCTCCATCGATGCATCTGTATACACAGTCACCTGAGGGTGGGGAGGGGTTAGCATAACCCCCACCAAGAGATTCTCTGTGTCCAACCACCATTGCAGGTGATGAATCAGAGGCGCCAACACTGACACATTCGAGTCCAGCGAACCTGTACTCTGGGTCCATTGTGTCATGAGAAATAACTGGATCGGCCGCCTGCGTAAGGCGGCCTGAGGAATGACTGGTTCCAATGAAACCATCAACCCCAGCATTCTCAAGTAAACCCGTGCCAGGACATGACGACTGTCGCACACTGACTGAATTAATGAGATGAGTTTCTGAACTCTCTCCTGAGTAGGATAAACATATCCTGTCTCTAGATCGAAGAACATCCCCAGGTAAACAAACTTCTGGGATGGAGTCAGCTCTGATTTTGGGAAATTGATCATCCAGCCTAAGTCTGTGAGAGTTTTCAAAACAATCTCCAGACTGGCCGACAAACTTTCCCGGGTGTGCGCTTTCAACAGCCAGTCGTCTATGTACGTGTGGACTGCTATGCTTCTCCTGCGGAGGTATGCGGTGATCGCAAGAACCACACGGGTGAAAACCCGAGGAGCCGTGGAAATTCCGAAGGGTAGCACCCTGAATTCCCACTGTCTGCCCTGGAATGCAAATCTCAGGAAGCGACGGAAACTCCTGTGTATGGGGATGTGGAAATAAGCGTCCTTCAAATCTATCGACGCTGTCCACATTCCCCTCTCTAACCCCGCCAACACCGAGCGCACAGTCTCCATCTTGAAACTGGGCGTCTCTATGAACTTGTTCAATGGCTTGAGGTTGAGAATTGGTCTCCACCCTCCGGTGTTCTTTGTTACTAAGAACAGGGTTGAATAGAGGCCCGGACACCTCTGTGCCGGCTGAATAGCTCCTTTTTGTATGAGGGAATTTATTTCCTCCTCGATACACAACCTTTGATCTGGATCTCTCGGATTCGGAGTCCAGATCGGCACTAGAGACAGTCGCGATGGCGGGCCTGTCATCCAATCGGGATGATACCCGACTGAAAGCCATCGCAAGACTAAACGGTCCTGAGTTAACCGTTCCCACTCTTGCATGTGGTCGGCTAATCGGCCTCCCATCGGTCCACCTAGGGATAGAGGTGGACATAAGGAGTGCAAGAGCGGCACGGTCTCCTTTGCCAGAAACACCGGCGCGGTTCTCACCGCGGTAACCGTCCCATCAGGAACGATTACCCCGCCCAGATCCTCGCGCGCCACGACCAGCACCGCGCGCACCTCGGTGCGCGGGCGGCTGCCTGGCTGACTGCGCCTGAGGAGCCTGCGCCCCCCTCGCTGCTGGCCGAATCGCACGCGGCCGAGGCCGGCGCTGCGATGGTGGTTGGCCTCTGACCTGGCCACTACCACCTCGAGCCTGCAGGGGACGATACGCAGGGGGTGCGGCGCGAACGTTGGCACGACGAAGCACCTCAAACTGTTCGCGCAGCGCCCTCTGGTTATTGACCAGAGTAACCGTCTCCTGGAGGTGTCTACATCCCTCACCTCCAAAGAGACCAGGACCTGTCATAGGCGTACGTAGTAGCCTATTGTAGAGGTCCTGGGACGGGCACAGATTATCCAAGGCAAAAGTGCGCCTTGCCCGGACACTCCTGGTCACCGCCCGCGTCATACAGTCCAGAGCCAGGTTGATACCATCCTGGATGGCTCGCTGGACTGTGACCGGACTTGGCTGGCGCGATGCGGATGCTGTTACTACCCCTTGTAACAGCTGGGAGACGTGGGACAGAGCGGCAATCGAAGCCCTCCCACTCTCCTCTGCATCACGCAACGCGGCATTTGCCGAACGCAACGCGTTCGAACACAAGACTCCCGTGTCAGAACGGGAGCCTGGCCGCGCATCCTCACCCAAAGCCGCGCGGTCATCCACGCTCGGCTTTGGTACCACACCGTACCGCTGGTAGTCCAGGGGCACGATGCGGCAACGCCTGGCCACCTCGCGCGGGGCCTTAGCGAGACGTCCACTCGCCTTAATGGACGTCTCCGCCGCCTCGAACATGTCAGCGACATGCTCTGCCAGCGGCAGAGAAGGCATAGCGTTAGCAGTAGGCTTACCAGCTAACCACGGCCTGTGTTCACGCTGGCTAGCCGACTGCTCCACGGGCAGATCTGGTCTAACACTCACCAACCACTGGCAAGCGTCAGACCAATCCTCCTCCGTGGCTAGTTGCGAGCGCACTACAAGACGGGGGCCTTCGTCTTCCTCCTGAGCACAAGCAACAGAGCTTGACGGCGGATACGCTGATATCCCTGGCAAGCCAGTGAGAGCATGCGGGCCTGATAATACCGGCATGCTAATCTCACTGGCTTGACCAGGAGCAGGCGCCGTGGTAGAGCGCGGGGCATATACCGCCCCACCACGGCCCCGGCCAGCACCAGCTACACTCTCGGCAAGCCGAGGTATGCGGTACCGCTGGCCTTCAGCGCCCAGGGCCACAGTCTGAACCGTGGATTCTACCCCTGGGAGAGTAGAACCGTGGAAAAAGGCGCCTGTATTCCCCGCGAGGGGCGCACAAACGTCATATTCCATGGCCACGTCTTCAGACGGCGACCCCAACAGGTAATCATCATCCTCCTGGCCAGAAAGATTAGACTCCGGGTCAGCAAAGAGAGCTAACCCGGACTGGCCAGGGAAGGTGCCATACGAGGTACTGGCAGCCGCGGTGTGCGGATACCCCTGGACTGATGAGCAGCCCGCAGGTTCCAGCGACGACTGTCCACGGTCCCTATTGGGCGCGGCAATAAGCCTGCTGCCAGGGCCGTGGAACACCCCCTCTAATGGGGCCACCTCTGAATCTTCAAACAACGGAAGCGTACTAAGGAACGTTGATTCAGAGGTGGGGATTACCTGCTCCGAAGCAGATGATGAGGTCAATAAAGGATTTGGTCCAGGAAGCATGCCACGAAGCAACTCTGGAACCAAATCCTTGATTGTCCTCCTCATCTCTCCCAACATCTCGGTCCGGAAGGCCTCCATGTCCACCGCGGACGAGGCCTTCCTCTTACCCTTCTTACTTACGACCTCTTTTTTCAGCTTCTTTTTCTCCTCCTCCAACTTGTCCTTCGCCTGCAAGCACAAGAATTCGGACATTAGCTCGCCCCCCCAGTGCTTACATATCTCGCAATTAAGCAAGGGACCACAGGGGCTACACTGAAAACATAGATGAGGGCCAAACTTGTCCCTCAAAAATCGTCCACAGGACGCACAACCAGGTCTCTGAAAAAGGCCAAAGGACGAGGAGTATGAGCAAACTAGTTAAGCTTAGAAACTCACCAACTCAAGAGAAGGAAATGATCATAAAGATCATAATTTTTATGAGAAACCAGCTTCGGACAACTTTAATTGTAATTAAAGAGCAAAGCTGATTATGACGTCATTAATCCTATGACAGGACAAAATCGATCCCAACAAACATCCCAGTGCAAGGACGAATTGTATCTCTAACCAGAACATGTGCAGAATGGACATTTCGACTACACAAGCATCAGATAAATACTGATAACAATGGCAAATAGTGTCTTAATTATCTCCCTTTCTCATATCAATAATTAATACCTGACACCTTGTCTAGACAAACCATCCAACCTGATGAACTGGAGAACTCCACCACTGAACGCCTCTTAACTCTCTCCACCTCAAGGGGAAGGAATTGGATCAAGAGGGCAAAGTGAGAAGACCTTTATAATAGGCCTCCAACTCACTGGGCATAGAATTTTTGGTTAGATAACCTAACAGTATTAGTAGGAAATGGAACCATGGTGGAGAGACACAAACCCTCTGCTGATGTCATGTCCTTATTTCTCCTTCACACAGACCTGTGGACATAAACACAAAGAGAGATTAGTCTTATATAGCACCTAGTTGAAAAAACCCAACTAATTAAGGCGCTTATCACGTTTAGCGAGAGTCCCGGAAACACATTACAACGGGACAAAACTCGCTAATTTTACTAGAAGTCACCTGATTTAAAGGTCCAAGGCCCTCCTGTGGCGAAGTCACTCTCTCAGCCATCTTTGTCAGCGGTAAACTTCTATCTAATAGTCTTAAAAAGCTTTGAAAAGAGTATAGAAAGATTCTGTCATGAAAGCATGTGTTGTCTCTCAGCCAATAAATTAGCAAAGAGGAAGTGCTAGTCTGCGCATGCGCGGTGGTGGGGCTGGCATCCGCCAGACTACGCTCTGACTCCCTGCCCAGTAGGGGCACCTAACTGTTTTTAATCTGAGTGTTTATTGAGTGAAAGCCAATATTTAGCAATATCAAAAGTATTAGGGAGGTAAGTATACTCTTGATGTGAAATCAATGTTTCATAGATGGTAATATGCAGATTTGCATACAGAACGAACATGTGCATCCATGTCCATGGCCTGGTCGATGCATATGCTCAAATTTTTGGCTGATGGAGTTGCTGTAATCAGACTGTACCAGTTGGACTTCAGTAGTGTTGACTTTAGGGCGTTGGTGTTTTGTCCTATCAGGAGAAACTCGGTTTTGTCTGGGTTGAGTTTTAATTTATTTTGTGTCATCCATTGACAAATATCTGACGCAAGTTTGGAGCTGTAATCTCATTTGCATACCTGCAGACATGTTAGGTTTGAATGCTAGACATAACTACGTTTCATCATCAAAGATGTCAATCTGGAGTTCATGTTTTTTTGGCTATGTTCACAATAGGAGCAGAGTGCACTGTGAAGAACCATGGGCCAAGAACTGAGCCTTGCAGTATGCCATACTGTAACAAAACATTCGAGCTTGTGGAGTTAGAGATACACACAGCTCCCTATGCCTCACCCATTTCAAGCTAAGCTCCACCCACAATTTAAGTATGTTATTATCGGTTTAAACCTTTTGAAGCAGAAATTCACAGAATTTATATTTGAAGGTAAATATACAGGTAATTTGTTGAATATTTCGAAATATTCTTATTCTTCTAATATATTTTGAATTTTTAAAACCTAATTTGACTACCCAGGGGCTGTTGCTGCCTATGAAATTTGTTTCAAAATATTCAACAGACTGTTTATTAAACTGTACAATCATCAAAGACATACAATGGACCTTTCCAGTTTATCCATCAATCCATCGTATGACGTCATAATCAACTACGTGACGTGTAGAATGACATCATAATCAATGACATCATGAATGACATAGATAAGTGTCACGAACGTAAAATTGAAAACGGACTATGCGTTGTTGTACGAATTGTGTGTCTTTACTATTTAAAAGGTATTCTGCTGAATATTTTGAAACTAATTTGACTGGGCGCTGTTGTTGCCATAGGCAGCAACAGCACCCAGTTAAATTAGTTACAAAATATTCAACAGTTTAACTGTATAGTTTTCCGGAATCTGATAGTCAGGACATTAGGGAATCGATAGATCCCAACACGGTGAAGTGTGTGTGGGGCTTAGCTAGAGGTGGGCGGGGCATGGCTAAAACTGGAAAGTTACACTAGTGAGACTTTGGTTTTTGTGATGGAGTTCTACATTATTATGATTGTGACGTCAGCTACCAAGTGACATAATAAATTATGACATCAGACACTTGAGTAACAGATTCCCTCCATTGATGGATCACAGGAAATACATCATTGCTAAAATCCAGAAAGATTTGTCTTCGATGAAGGAATAAAGCGATGGCAACAAGAGGTCAGTAAAACAAGCTTTTATTCATCCTACCAAGGGAGTTCAGTGATAAGCGTATAAATATTGCTCAGTAGAATTTTATTTACAGAACACAGAAAGATTCTGAAGTTAAAATTAAAATATAATCCAGAAGAAAAGCATCACTGTAATTATAATATACAATGTTCTGTTTTTAAATCAACTAAGTTCTGGTTTAGAATAGACCTTTCCAGTTTATTCATCCATCATATGATGCCATAATCAGCTAAGAGGTGTGTAGGATGACGTCATAATCATTACGTCATAAATGATTCTATTTGGCCCATCTTTAACTCTTAATAGTCCGTCAAGTTGTACGACTTGTATGTCTTTACCATTTAATAAAAAAAACATTCTGTTGAATATTTTGAAACTAATTTGAGTGGAGGCGGTTGCTGGGAGCAACTGCGGCCAGTTAAATTAGTTTCAAAATATTTAACAGCTTACCTCTATAGTTTTCTGGAAATTGATAGTCAGGGAGTTCAGAGATCGATCGATCCCAACACGGACGAGGTGTGGGTGGATCTTAGATGGAGATGGGTGAGGCATAATTAAAAATGGAAAGCTCCATTACTCACCACAGACACAGTGGAACAAACTATTAGGATGATTTTTCATTGCCTATGCTATCTCTTGGTTATCTCGCGTCTAATATAACTTGGTATACAATGCATTAGTTACAGGAGTACACAAAGCTTGCTCTAAGTGCCTGACACAGAATTCAGGAATTCATTTCTAGCTATGCTACGAACATTCCTAGTTAAGCTCATTTTGGGATTAATTTATGTACTTTGAATCCTGAATTCTTAGAAACCCATTTTCAAGGTAACTATACAAGTAATTTGCTGAATATTTTGAAAGGAATTTGACTGGATGCTGTTGCTGCCTATTAACAGCGAGTGCCCAGTCAAATTACTTTCAAAATATTCAACAGAATGTTTATTAAATGGTAGATCTATCAAAGACATACAATTCATACACATGACGGGCTATTCAATATTAATGATGGAGCTAGATATGTCATTCATTACGCACTTTGATCGAGACATCAGCCTACAGACATATGACGTAATTGAATATGATGTCATATACTTGAGTGACAGACTGGAACACTCCATTACTAACAGAAATTAACAACAAGTAATAAGTTAAAGTTAGTGTCTGGTTGTCACATTGTGCGGTGCTAGCCCTTTAAGCCTTAATATTGTTCAAGAAAATTTAAATTTTCTCAAAGAAAATATCAATTTGCAGACCAAGCGGTTATCAAGCCAGTCATTCCAGTTGTAAATTTTCAAAAATAGTCTCTTGGTCTGCAAATGGACATAAAAGTTAGAGTTAATATGCTAGCATTCATACATGCAAAGGGAGACAACTCGTCCAACAAAAAAGTATATCTACATTTATATAGGAGGGAAAATGTATCTTACTGACTATGCACTGATATGACCAGTCATGAACTGAAGCTTCGCTCAGAATAGCCAGTCATAGCAGTGACAAGTTTTCAAACATACACATTTCCCGTCCCAGCTATTTAGGAATGGTTAGAGTTATCACCCTTTGAATACTTAAATGCTAGACGGTTAATCTCCCCGTCGTGTATTTCACACGATCAGCCAGTCCATAGTACCAGACTACGGTTATTGACAGTGATACATAAATAATCTTACAACAGAGGGATTAGAGTTCGAGAAACACATTTCATTCACAACTCATCTAAGATCACCGCCGTTAAAACGATCATCTTCAGAAATTTTCTTAAATAGGAATTTCGATATCCGCAGAATGAAAGCGTGTACAGCGTATTGCAGTATTAGCACACCAAAGCCCCGGTAGAGCCCGGAGAGGCCTTCTTCAGATATAATACTCCGACAGCATTCTATAGGTCCTTCAAATCGCGTGTTGATTGGAAGCACACCCAAGCCGGTATCTGTGTTGTCTATTATAGTTCTGGTGCCCTGTAAAAAACCCAACACAACACCTGATGCAGATAACGCTTTTCATTCCATATCCTGTCAAGGATAGCTAGAAAATAAGGTAACCCTTTAACGACGAAGCCGGCCAAAATCAGCCTCTGCATTGGTCTTTGGGAATGTTCATTTGCAGGGCATGAGACTATTTTTGAAAATTTACCACTGGAATGACTGGCTCGATAAACGAGCCAATAATTCCAGCGGTAAATTTTCAAAAATAGTCTCCTCTTGCTCTGCAAATGGATATTCAATAAGTAAATATTTTAATGTTTTTTAACAAATTTAGTCATTAAAGGGTTAAACCATATGCTCACTTTAACCCTGTAATGGCCAAGGCAGACAAAATCAGCCTCAGCCAATCGTCATGGTGAAGACAAGACTATTTTTTAAATGTTACCACTGGATTGAATGACTTGGTCTTGGCCGGCTTTGCCAGGAATGGGCTAAAGGCTGGAATCTTAAAGCATAGGAAGATCTGAAGCCTACAAGGTTAAAGGAGGCTGGAAGGTATAGGAAGATCTGAAGATTACAACGTTAAAGGAGGCTGGAAAGTATGATGTAAGCGATGTTCTGTTGAATATTTTTAACATAATTGGATTAGAAGACAATCCTTGGACAGCAATGTCTTCCAAATGGTCAAGAAAATAAAATATATATATATATATATATAATGGACAATCCCCAAGACCACTGCATAAGCTGTTTAACCCTTTACCGGTCACACCGGCCAAAACCAGCTGCTGAAGTTGTCTTATGGAATGGATATTTGCAGGGCAAGAAGATAATTTTATTTTAATTTACCATTGGAATGACTGGCTCGGTTACCAAGACAGTCAGTCCAGTGGTAAATTTTCAAAAATAGTCTTCTCTTCCTTTGCAAATAGATATTCAAACAGGAAATATTTAGATTTTTGTTTACCATTAAAGGATTTAAAAAATACCAATTTCCTTGTCCATTACTGGTTTAACGATCCATTATCAGGTGTTTCCCCCCCCCCCCCCACCCAGAAGGCAGGTGGTCATATTCACAGGTTATGCTGTTCGCTATATACCTGAAAGTAGAGTCGATTCATGACCGTCTCAAGAGGATACAGCATCATATCTGCCAGTAAGTTACCGCTGAAGGAAGCCAATAATTCAGGGAAGTACGTCTCGTAAATCGTTCTGCTTGATGGTGCCTCGTCATGGTCAGACTGAAAGAAAAGGCATAGTAATAATACAGAGAAGATCCAGAAGGGGGAGGGGCAAGTTCTGGTTCCCGCACAGTCCCTCCAACAGTAGTGTTCTACCCTTGACTGTGGTGCGCTGCAAAAAAAAAATCTAGTCATTCAGAGTGCAGGAAATGGTTTCACAGAGTACCTGTATCATGTTATTTAAATTTTGTGAAGGAGATACTCGCAAATCTATCCATGTGGGAGACACCCCTCAAGAGAAGGTCTGTAATTCCTACCACCCGACCTAATAAACCTCTAAATACCACCTAAATACAATAGGATTGACAGGTTTACAATGAACTTAGACAAACACATATAACTCTGCTTCATTAGACCCGATGAGGCTAACCATCAATAAACATCATGCTACAAGCTGCTACCATCAATGCCTCAACACGTGAATCTGGATTTATTTGAGTTAAGAGATTGACACAGTTTAACAGAAGCAGTAAAATAATCATCATGTGGGCCAATAACAAACTACGGTAAAAATAAACATTCAAGAGATCAGACACTAGTCAGAACACATAATAATTGTTTTATCCGTAATAACATTTTCGAGCCCTTTAGTGACAAATACGGCCAAAATTGGCCTCTGCAGTGGTCTTGAGGGATGTACATTTGCAGGCCAAGAGAAAACTATCTTTGAAAACTTATTATTGGAATGACTGGCTCGATTGAAGAATTTTAAGCTTTTCAGAGAGGATAATTGGCAATGGACAGATTTCGGCAAAATAAAATCAAGACACTTCATTTCCTCCCAATTTGTCCACTGCAAAAAGAATTTCAAAATATTTGTTCAAGATTCCATGAGACCTAGCCCGGACAATCTTTTCAGCGGACATAACTCTCACAAATACGGATGGATCTCGCCAAAATGAAATCATGACATTTTATTTTCCACATAATATGCCCACTGAAAAAATCATTTCAAATCTAGGTTCAAAACCTTTTGCAATCTGGCATGATCAAGAAATTTGTTACACATTTTAAGCATTACAGGGGGATCACTCTCACAAATACGGACGGATCTTGATGAAACAAAATCATGACACTTCGTCTACACATAATATACTGAACCAAAAAAGTTTAGCAACACTGAGAATATTACTGTATAAATGTTATTTAACAAAAACAATAAATTGATTCAAATATATTATTCAATTGATAGATCATTTTCCAATTTGACCAACAGTCTCCTGTTACTGTAATGCTAGCATCGCGCCTTTAACACAGCATCATTTAATGGAAGGGTCCAATTTAAATAATGACACTGAGCTGTCAATACCGGTTGTGACCTCCGCGTGCATTAACTACCGCCGTACATCACTTTCTCATGCTTCGAATTAAGCACCTGATGTCACGAAGAGGAATTGCATTCCATTCCTGGAGCAGTGCAGCTTCCAGCTCCCGCACGTTGTGAAGATGTGGATGGTTCTCGTGTACCATACGGCCAAGAATGTCCCACACGTGTTCGATAGGAGACAGGTCCGGTGATCGCGCTGGCCAGTCCAACACCGGAACGTTGTTAGCATCAAGGAAATCACTGGTGACCCTAGCTGAATGAGGACGGGCGTTGTCTTGCTGGAACATAAAGTCTGCATGATGCTGCATAAAAGGGATGACAACAGGGGCGACAACTTCTTCACAGTAACGTTGAGCCGTTAAATTTCCGCGAATCACAATAAGATCTGTTTTGCCATTTTCATGGATTCCAGCCCACACCATGACACTGCCGCCACCGAATCTGTCGTGCTGAATGATGTTGGCTGCATCATACCTTTCTCCTAAACGTCGCCAAACCCGTTGCCTACCATCCGCCAGATCCACACAAAACCTCGACTCATCACTCAACAAAACGTGGCTCCATTGTTAAGCACGCCATCGCTGATGAGTTCTTGCCCATGCAAACCAATTCTCGATGTGATGCTCTGTAAGCCGAACAGCAACAAGTGGATGACGGGCATGCAGTCCAGCATCATGGAGTCTGTTTTGCACAGTTTGTGCATGCACTGTAGTGCCGGTAGCGGTGTGCAAATTACGGGAAAGAGGCGGCACAGTCTCAAACCTGTGACGTCATGATGACGTCACTAAGTAGCGGTCTTCTCGTGGTGTTGTTGCTCTCGGTCTGCCAGATCGTGGTCGGTCATTAACATGTCCAGTTTCCTGCTCACGTTGGCGGAGACGGGAAATGGTTGAGGCCTGAACATTAAAATGTCGAGCAACAGCGCAAACGCTCTGCCCAGCAGCGAGTATTCCCATTGTTTCATGGCACTGATTTTCTGGTAGCCCTGGGCGGCGGCCCATGTTCGGTAGGGTAAACCTTTAAAGTGTAAGTAAAACGCTAAGCCAACTTACTGCGTTAGTGTATGGAAATAACTTAGTATATGCCAACATAATGATATGGTTATACAATATTTTTATAGACTATTACAATTTATATAAAATTTCATATCAAAAGTGCTAATTTTCGTACCTTCCGAAAACGAAACTCGAACACCCGGAGACAAGGCTTATGACGTAATATCAGGGACCTGCGTACGACGGAATATTGACTGGCTAACATTCTGACAGCTCGCTTGCGTGTTGGTGATCATTTGATGCGTCAAGATTTAGGATATAGCGGCTCAAATTGGTGAGAACCCAGCATATACATTATTATATTACCTTTTAAATACAAATACAAATATCTCATGTTGTGTGGTTTAGCGTATTAATACAGCAAATCAGTTTCAATGGAAATGAAATGTATTTCCGTGATTGTGATAGTTGATGCACGTCTATTTCATGAACGTCAAAAGCTAGTTGTAATGGCTATAAAACAAGTTTTCAGTGCCTCAAAATGATACTTAACCCTTTCACCGACAAATGCCTGAAAAAGTATGGGGCCTATCTTTTAAAGTATTTAACATATTATGTTAAATATTTTGCAATTAATTTGACTGGAAGCCAAATATATGTTGCTGCAACAGGTTCCAGTCAAATTATTTGCAAAATAGTTAACACTTCCTCTATGGTTGCCTTGGGAATGAGATATGAGAAAATTAATTAACCCATTAATGGTCAAGATTTTCCAGCAAAATTTGAATTTTTGCTCAGTGATTCAGAAGGTTCTGGATTCTGCAATGATCTTGCAAAAATGTACATTTGTAGGGCAAGAGACCATTTTTGAAAGTTTACCACTGCAATGACAGGCTCACCTGCAAATGGACATTCACCAAGCAAAGCTTTCAATTTTCCTGACCAATCAATATTGTTTTTCAGCCAATTTGACAAGAGGCCATCTTGGATTTTAGCCAATTTCTAGAAACCTCTTTAAAAATCTCCGAAACCACTTGGGGGATTAATTCAAAACTCATGAAATAGCATCTAGTATTAAAATTTAAATTGCATGGCAGTCATACAGGTCAGCTCTTTTTAACAAAGTTTTGATAGAAAGTAGGTGCTGTATTGAGAAATATCCTTTTGCAGCCCATAAGAAGATTAGTTTTGAAAATTTATCGAGCCAGACATGCCAGTGGTCCATTTAAAAAGTCTTCTCTTGGCCTGCAAATGGACATTCAATAAGCAGATATGTCAATATTCTTGACCAAATTTAGTTATTAAAGAGTTAATAGGCAAAATTGGTCTAAAGAACATCTAAAATCTGGTTTGTTAACTGTTCATTTGCAGCCCAAGATTACTTTTTAAAGTTTGCCACCGGAATCACTGACTTGATGTTGTCATGCTACTCATTCCATTATTAAATCTTCAAAAATGGTCTCTTAGTCAGTAAACCAACATTCACAAGATAGATCTAAAGGCCTGCTTTTTCCAGCTTGACCACCAAAGGTTAAAATGTCTGTGAGAGAGAGAGAGCGGGGGGGGAGGGAAGTGTGTACTATATACTTTATTATATATAATACGCTCCTGAATCTGTTGTCTTTTTATTCAATTTTACAGTGTGTCTGGCATTCTTCAAGGAACTATATATGTGGTACTATACTTCAATATGCTTACTTCCACATCGCCAATAACAAATGATAAAGGACTGACAGCTCAGAAGAAGTGGACAATATATTTAAATAATTTAATCAAAACAATGTTCTTTCTTCTAGGATTTCTAAATGATGTTTGTTGGTGTTTGGTGTTATTGTATGGGTTCATTAGTAATAAGTACTATCACATTCACATGACTATAAATAAATCACAATCCGTGCATTTCTATATCCCAGGCTTTGCTTTCTCATATACTTTTTAGCTGCGACTGTCTCAAAAACTTCTGATCCGATTTGGCTCAAATTTTAACCTGAAGAAACTTGCCGTCAAAGAGGATTTCCAGTATTGTCCATGATCCGTATGAAAGAACCTGGATTCCGATAGGATCAAACTCTAAATCTGTGGATATCTCGATCGGAAACTACTGGTCTGATTTGGCTACAACTTTAACACATGAAAGGGTGTGACCATACATTAGGATTCCACAACCTGATGTGTAATCCGAAAAACATCCAGAAAAATGTGAAACAATCTGGACTTGCGACCAGGAGCATTCTCTGGCGACTTGGCAGCGTCAGACATCCTAATAATAAGTCAAAGCAAGTTGCAAAACAACTCAAAGCTTAAAAAAGAATGAAAGCAAAAGCAAGGCTAGAAAGCGTGTTGCAATGGCAGGTCAATATTTTAAGAAGAGAATGAGTCAGCCCCGCGCATGTGCGAGTTTGGGCTGCACATCCGCTGGTCCGTCAGTTGTGTAACCTGCCCAGTGGGGGCAGTTTCTTTTTAATACTGAGTATTATTGAAGCTAGGTCGATATTTAGGAAATATCATAAAGTATCAGGGTGGTAAGTATACTCTTGATGTGAAATATATTTACTGAACAAATTTTTTAAGGTAGATTAAAACATTTAACGATATGGCCCAGACACAAAGTTTTTGACACATTTCAGCCGAGATAACTCGGTAGAGTTCAACAAAATGAAATCATGACACATCAGCTCCCCCATATATGGCCACTTGGCCTTTAACATTTCTCCAGACCACTACTGGGGCCAAGACAAATTTTTCTTCTTAATGTATGTGGCTTATAAAGATTGCCTCGATAAGAAAGGATACGTTGTAAGCAAGTTTGTCTATGGAAGAACAGGTTTTTCAATATAGCACTAATTACAATGCCAACCCTGTGCATGGACTCCATCATAGATGCATGATTTTAATTACTCCTCTCAGTAATGTATCACAATTTCACAAACACACAGGAGAGTTGCTGATATTTAGATAATATTCAGATTTCAAGTTGTTACTGCCTTAGAGATACATTTCTCTTTCCATAAGGAAAATGAACAACCCTTTATACCATTCCATACAGAAGAGGGACACCCCCTTATACCATTCCATACAGAAGAGGGACAATACCTTATACCATTCCATACAGAAGAGGGGCAATACCTTATACCATACCATACAGAAGAGGGACACCCCTTATACCATTCCATACAGAAGAGGGACAATACCTTATACCATTCCATACAGAAGAGGGACACCCTTTATACCATTCCATACAGAAGAGGGACACCCCCTTATACCATTCCATACAGAAGAGGGACAATACCATATACCATTCCATACAGAAGAGGGACAATACCGTATACCATTCCATACAGAAGCGGGACACACCTTATACCATTCCATACAGAAGACGGACAATACCGTATACCATTCCATACAGAAGAGGGACAATACCTTATACCATTCCATACAGAAGAGGGACAATACCGTATACCATTCCATACAGAAGAGGGACACCCCTTATACCATTCCATACAGAAGAGGGACAATACCTTATACCATTCCATACAGAAGAGGGACAATACTGTATACCATTCCATACAGAGGAGGGACAATACCGTATACCATTCCATACAGAAGAGGGACAATACCTTATACCATTCCATACAGAAGAGGGGCACCCCCTTATACCATTCCATACAGAAGAGGGACACCCCTTATACCATTCCATACGGAAGAGGGACAATACCGTATACCATTCCATACGGAAGAGGGACAATACCTTATACCATTCCATACGGAAGAGGGACAATACCGTATACCATTCCATACGGAAGAGGGACAATACCTTATACCATTCCATACGGAAGAGGGACAATACCTTATACCATTCCATACGGAAGAGGGACAATACCGTATACCATTCCATATGGAAGAGGGACAATACCGTATACCATTCCATACAGAAGAGGGACAATACCTTATACCATTCCATATGGAAGAGGGACAATACTGTATACCATTCCATTGGAAAGAGGGACAACCTCTTATACCATTCCATACAGAAGAGGGACAATACCTTATACCATTCCATAGGAAAGAGGGACAACCCCTTATACCACTCCACAGGAAAGAGGGACAACCCCTTATACCACTCCACAGGAAAGAGGGACAACCCCTTATACCACTCCACAGGAAAGAGGGACAATCCCTTATACCATTCCATAGGAAAGAGGGACAACCCCTTATACCATTCCATGGGAGAGGGACAATCCCTTATACCATTCCATGGGAGAGGGACAACCCCTTATACCATTCCATGGGAGAGGGACAACCCCTTATATCATTCCATGGGAAAGCGGGACAACCCCTTATACCATTCCATAAGGAAGAGGGGCAACCTGTATACCATTCCATAGGAAAGAGGGACAACCCCTTATACCATTCCACGGGAAAGAGGGACAACCCCTTATACCATTCCATAGGAAAGCGGGACAACTCCTTATACCATTCCATAGGAAGGAGGGACAACTCCTTATACCATTCCATAGGAAAGCGGGACAACTCCTTATACCATTCCATAGGAAGGAGGGACAAGCTCTTATACTACTCCACAGGAAAGCGGGACAACCACTTATACCATTTCACAGGAGAGGGACAACCCCTTATACCATTCCATGGGAAAGAGGAACAACCACTTATACCATTCCACAGGAAAGAGGGACAACCACTTATACCATTCCATAGGGAAGAGGGACAAACCTGATACCACGCCACAGGAAAGAGGGCCACCCCTTTAGCAAAATATTTACTAGTGTTTTTAGATTGTGTCTAGACACTAAGCCCACCAGCTCATATACCATCATCACTGGTGAGTACTTACACACTAAAGTTTCTAAGCAGACAGACTTTTGGCTTTGTTATTAATCCGGTCAATTACCAGTGTCGTATATTCTGAATTTAGTCGTTTAATAGTTAAGCCGGTCAAAACCGGCCGCTGCTCTGGTCATGAGAAATGTTCATTTACAGAGGCATTTTTTTTTTTTTTACTATTTACCACTGGAATTACTGGTTTGATAGGGTTAAAGACAGCCATAAGGTAATGATGATGAAATAATTTTAATGGAATCCATTGTTACCATATCAAAAGATTCCAGTCAAACCATCAAATTACGTTCCAAATATTCCGCAGAATATATTTAACTCTTTAATGGTCAAATTTGGTCAAGTTCTTATTGAATGTCCATTTACAGGCCAAGAGAATACAATTTTTTGAAAATTTCTCATTGGAATGACTGACTTGATTATCAAGCCAGTCATTCCAGTGATAAACTTTCAAAAATTGTATTCTCTTGGCCTGTAAATAGACATTCCACAAGACCATTGCAGAGGCCGGTTTTGACCGATATGACCATTAAAGGGTTAAAGTGTAGCAAAATTATTGTGGCTTTCTGAATGGTTGTCCAGTTTTTATTATTATCCAGAGCACAACTCAGAAATAAGTTACAATGTTTCCAAAACAAAAACATGTTAGTTTGTAAGAAATGTTCTATTGAATATTTTGAACATAATTGGATTGGAAAACATTGCTGCCTTAGGCAGCAAATGTTTTCCAATTCAAGTATGTTCAAAATATATTCAACAGTACATTTTATTTGGCTTTGGAAACAAGTTATTACTGAGTTGTATGTATATGGTGCACGGCGTACATAGCCTTAAGGTACATGGCCTACATACAATTACGGTACACAGTATATATACTCCTACAGTACATGGCTTACATACCCTTACAGTACACGACTTACATACCCTTATGGTACACGGAGTACATACCCTTACGGTACACGGCGTACATACCCTTATGCTACACAGCATAATACCATTATGGTACACGGCGTACATACCCTTACGTTACACGGCATACATACCATTATGGTACACGGCGTACCTAACCTTACGGTAGATGGCGTACATACCCTGTGCTCCTCCTGCTCCACCTTCATGGCAGAGATGACAGAATACTGCGCTATGGACGTGATGATGTAATGTGACAGACGAAATACAACTGTGGGCAGAATCAACTGCCAGATAGGTAATAGACGATTAGTCTGAGGTAAGCCGACACCGACAACACGGGACACGCCCTCCTTTAGACAGTCAAACACACCGGGTCGTTCACTGGCAATGTCACTCTGCAAAAGGATAACAGGATTCATGGACAGTTATTGTGCGTCAATAGTTTTTTGGAGACAAAAATAAGATGCTTATTTATTTGGTTATGGAGACAGAGCCATATTTCAAATTGATGCTTATTTATAATGGCTAAGGGAACGAAGACATATTTTAAATAAATCAAATATGGTATCAATTATTTTATTAGACCATGAAGAACTTTGCGTAAACAAAAATACTAACTTACTAACCATATTCTTGATAACTCGACCCCAAATACTATGTTTCTGATGTAATCAATTATCAACATACCGAAGTCTCAGTAACATACTCCAGGTACTGAATGAGCAACAAAATTTGGACTAACACACGCATGCATACATGTATGATCGGAAGAAGACATTGAAGCCCCTTGGTTTGTGGAGTCTAGATAAATATCATCCATGGTAGACAGCGTGTAATGGATTATAAACATATATTTGGCACTTTATCCCTAAAAGGTGTTCAAGAAAATTTCAACTTTTCTAATAGAATATGTCAATTTGCACACCAAGATTATATTTGCAAACTTACCACTGGCATGACTGGCTCGGTTATAGACCCAGCGATTAAGCTGGTGAATTTTCAAAAATAGTCTAACACTCATATCAGCCAAAAATAGCTTTTGCAGTGGTCTTGAGAAATGTCCATTTGCACACCAAGAGACGACTATTTTTGAAAATTTATCACTGGAATTTCGAGCCAGTCATTCCAGTGGCAAATTTTCAAAAATAGTCTTCTCTTGGTCTACAAATGGACACTTTCTATGAGAAAATTGAAATTTTCTTGAATAAATTCGAGGGTTAAATGGTTAATAATGAATTAGCTAACCTGCACGGTTTCGAGTAAGCTTGCTGCATAGAATGGTGTTGTGACTAGGTATGCAATCCTGCAACAAAACAGCCATAAACATGCTTATTTACAAAAAAAATCATCAGTAAAAATCTACTGATGGTGGCCAATACCTATCAAAGACCAAACCTATATTGGAATGGTGGAAACTATAGCTTCTGGTGATCATATTGCAAACAGCCATCATAACTTTCACATCATAATGATTAACTGTCTAACTGCTGATAGAGATCAACAAATTTAATATACGGAACCATGTCCATATTACAATGCTTCTCATGTGTCAATACTAACATTTTAACATTAATTAATTCTTATTTATGGTCATCCAATATCCAAGAAGATGCAAATTATAAATTCCACAAATGTTAAAATTGCAAACGCAAACCTGATAGGGCTGTTATCACTATTTCCAAGAGAACCTAGAGAATTTACTATTTAGCATCGTACCAACATACGCCCACTCACAGAGCTACGCTGTTCAAGGCCGGACTTGCACACCTTTGATATCTCGCTATATTGACTGCCGGTTTTCACGCCGCCAATCAGATTTCTGCCTACTTCAATCTAAATAGCAATCTAAAAATAGAGGCATGGCTTCGTGTCAATATCAATCGACAGCTCGCGAGACACAAATGTCAATCTATGTGATTGACAGTATTAGTAGAATGATAACAACTGGCCAATTTCATTTTGCGGAAGTTGACTGACCTCATTTAGGAAGTTTTGTTCACTTAACTTGGATATCATAGCCTGCAAGCACGGTACTGGATACAGGAACAGAGTCGGAGTCTGTGGATCGTGTAATAGGACGATGACTATTTAGTGGGAGCTTGTGCTTCACAGCTAGGTTGGTTTATAACAAATAGTAGTATTATTATTATTATTATTATTATGACTAATAATATTGACGAGGCTCCTAGTACAGACTGATTTTATGTGATTCAGTTGTTTCATGTCACAAGTATAATTTTTATGGTTTTTATTCTCCCTACTTGTTGCCTGTGATGTTCTGCGCATCAGGCATTGTGGCGCTAGTGTTTTGTCTGAAGACGCTGAACTGTCTCGCCATATTTAGGATATTCTGAGTTCTTCGCAATTGGATTGTTTTGTAACTATAACAAGAGGCCTAAGGGGCCTGTATCACTCACCTGGAATTATTGGCCACTGGCATAATCGAACAAAACGAGATGACAATTGAAAATATTTACCAATCAAATTTCTGAAGGTTTCAAATTGGCTCAGTGATTAATAAGTACGGTAGTCTTTTTATGATTTTGTCAGAAATTTGCAGAAAATACAAGATGTCCTCCAAAAACGCTAAATTCATGGTGAACATATGTTTTTGACATACCATATTTCAGCCCAATCCATTCAGCGATTCTGGAGGTCGTTTTCACAAAAATTATGACATCCAAGAGGGCCGCCGAACCATTTGGCAAATCAAGTTTCTTCGAACAAACTTTGTTCAGCTCTTGCCCTAGACCATCTTTCATGTGCTTTGCATCAATCCCCTAAGTGGTTTGGGAGATTTTTTAAGACGTTGCTAAGTCGCCCAAATCCAAGAAGGCCACCGGCCAAATGTCTTCCTTTGAACAAACTTGTACCACTATGCCATAAGAATGCTTCCTGTTAAATATAGTTGAAATCGGCATAGTGGCTCTCGAGAAAACATTTTAAATTTCCCATTGCTTTAGTATGGGAGCTTTTGGCGGGAAAATTATCAAAGACCAAACTGTTTATGCGACAGATTCGACAATGGCAAATTTGAGATCAGAATACCCTAAAAAATATATAAAACCAATTTCGGCCTTTCAAAATCCATCAAATAAAAAAATCTGATATGCCAGCCAAACACGCTAGATTTTGATTGACCCACAGCGGCCATGTTTTTACGGAACACCTTCCTTTGAAGAAACATAAATGACACATAGCCACTAATAATATCTCCCAAATTTTGGCCCGATCCCTTCAGAGATTCTGGAGAAGTCGTTTTCGCAAAAACTAGGTCATCCAAGATGGCTGCCGAACCATTTGGTCAATCAAGTTCTCTTGAACAAACTTGGTTCAGCTCTTGCCCTAGATCATATTTCATGTGGTTTGCATCAATTCCCCCAAGCGGTTTCGGTGAAGATTTTTAGATGCTTCTAAAAATCGGCCGAAATCCAAGATGGCCGCGGCCCAATTGGCCATTCAGATTTGTTTGAACAGACTTGCATCTCTATGCCCTAAGGATGCTCCCTGCCAAATATAATTGAAATCACCCAGGTAATTCTCGAGAAGACATTAAAAATTCCCCATTGCTTTAGCATGGAAGCTCTTGGCGGGAAAATGATCCAAGATGGCCACCAAACCATTTATCCAACAGTTCTGGAAATGGCAAATTTGAGATCAGAATACCCCAAAACATATATAAAACCAATTTCGGCCTCAAAATCCATCAAATAAAAAAATCCAATATGGCTGCCAAACACGCTATATTTTGATTGGCCCACGGCGGCCATGTTTTTTACAGATCAACTTCCCTTGAACAAACTTTAATGAACCTTAGGTCCTAATCATATCTGCCAAATTTCAGCCCGATCCCGTCAGCGGATCTGAAGAAGTGGTTTTCGCTAAAACTAGGTCAACCAAGATGGCCGCCGAACCATTTGCCTAATCAAGTTCCCTTGAACAAACTTAGTTCAGCTCTTGCCATAGATCATATTTCATGCAGTTTTGCATCAATCCCCCAAGCGGTTTCGGTGAAGATTTTTAGACGTTTCTAAAAATTGGCCGAAACCCAAGATTGGCCGATCGACTTGTTTGAACAAAGTTGAATCTCTATGCCCTTGCCCTCAGGATGCGTCCTGTCAAATATAATTGAAATTGACCCAGCAGTTCTCGAGAAGACATTTTAAACTTCCCGTTGCTTTAGTATGGGAGCTTTTGGCGGGAAAATGATTCAAGATGGCCGCCAAACCGTTTATCCGACAGTTTCGAAAATTGCAAATTTGAGATCAGAATACCCAAAAACACACATAAAATCAATTTCGGCCTCAAAATTCATCAAATAACGCTATATTTTGATTGGCCCATGGCGGCCATGTTTTTTTACGGATCAACTTCCCTTGAACAAACTTTAATGGCCCGTAGGTCCTAATCATATCTGCCAAATTTCATCCCGATCCCTTCAGTGGATCTGGATAAGTGGTTTTTGCTAAAACTAGGTCAACCAAGATGGCCGCCGAACCATTTGACCAATCAAGTTCCCTTGAACAAACTTGGTGCAGCTCTTGCCCTAGATCATTTCATGCGGTTTGCATTAATCCCCCAAGCGGCTTTGGCGAAGATTTTTAAAAACGTTTCTAAAATTTGGCCGAAATCCAAGATGGCTGCCGGCCCAATTGGCCGATCGGCTTTGTTTGACCAAACTTGAATCTCTATGCCCTCAGGATGCGTCCTGCCAAATATAATTGAAATCGCCCCAGTAGTTCTCGAGAAGACATTTTAAACTTCCCACTGCTTTAGCATGGGAACTTTTGGCAGGAAAATGATCCAAGATGGCTGCCAAACCGTTTATCCGACAGTTTCGAAAATTGCAAATTTGAGATCAGAATACCCAAAAACACCTATAAAAACAATTTCGGCCTCAAAATCCATCAAATAAGAATCTAATATGCCCGCCAAACACGCTATATTTTGATTGGCCTGATACTAGATACCTGCCGAGTTGTGTGCAATCCGTAACAAAGAGACATAACCAAGGCGCCATAACTAACTAATATTCAATAGTAAACATTATGGGCACGCACACACACAGCAGGCATGCTTGCAGAAAATATTTAACTGTTCACACACACAGGTATATACTGATTATTGACATCAAATGTCCTACCTACAGAAATTATCTCACCCTTTGAGAATCAAATGTTCACCAATTTTCTTGATAGAACTGTGTCTGTTGATTTCTCTGGAAGAGAAGAACAGGTGAATGTTACTGATCATACAAGGACATTTATATTAACGTGCCTGTTTCTGCTACATGTACCTTGCTATAAGTGACATATAACCATGTTATAAGTGACATGTAACCATGTTATAAATGACATGTAACCATGTTATAAGTCACACGCAACCTCGTTATAAGTTATACGCAACCTCGTTATAAGTCATACGCAACCTCGTTATAAGTCACACGCAACCTCGTTTTAAGTCACACGCAACCTTGTTATAAGTGACATGTAGCAGAAGTAGAGGATCTCAAATGAGTTTCTTTGTAATATAACAGTAGAAGGATTGCATCCTGTAGGGATTCTCTTAAGGCTCCTTTGAGGGGTTTTCACCAAAGTGCAACCCCACCCCCCCCCCCCTCCCAATAGCAGTGGAAGTGGACCCATGGGACCCCTGAAAATCTTGTACGATCATTTATTTTTATAGGGGTTTTGCATAAAAAAATACCCACAAAATCTAGCATGGGACCCATATAATGAACATCTCCAGTTTATCCATCAATCATATGATGCCATAATCAACGTGATGTCTAGGATGACGTCATAACCAATGACATCATGAGTGTCGACAATAATTTTGTTACAGATGCATAATTGATGACAGACCAAGCATTGTTGTATGAATTATATGTCTTTACTATTTAATAAAAATGCTTTTAAATATTTTGAAATTACAGCACCCAGTCAAATTAGTTCCAAAGTATTCAACTTGGGTTTTTTCCGCATATCACACACCATATGTGGCAGAGTCGTGGAATAAGGGTTGTCATGGTATGATATACTATTGTATAGGTCATGGTATGGTACGCTATTGCATAGGTCATGGTATGGTACGCTATTGCATAGGTCATGGTATGGTACGCTATTGCATAGGTCATGGTATGGTACGCTATTGCATAGGTCATGGTATGGTACGCTATTGTATAGGTCATGGTATGGTACGCTATTGCATAGGTCATGGTATGGTACGCTATTGCATAGGTCATGGTATGGTACGCTATTGCATAGGTCATGGTATGGTACGCTATTGCATAGGTCATGGTATGGTACGCTATTGTATAGGTCATGGTATGGTACGCTATTGTATAGGTCATGGCATGGTACGCTATTGTATAGGTCATGGCATGGTATGCTATTGTATAGGTCATGGCATGGTATGCTATTGCATAGGTCATGGCATGGTATGCTATTGCATAGGTCATGGGATGGTATGCTATTGCATAGGTCATGGGATGGTATGCTATTGCATAGGTCATGGGATGGTATGCTATTGCATAGGTCATGGTATGGTATGCTATTGCATAGGTCATGGTATGGTATGCTATTGTATAGGTCATGGTATGGTATGCTATTGTATAGGTCATGGTATGGTATGCTATTGTATAGGTCATGGTATGGTATGCTATTGTATAGGTCATGGTATGGTATGCTATTGTATAGGTCATGGTATGGTATGCTATTGTATAGGTCATGGTATGGTATGCTATTGTATAGGTCATGGTATGGTATGCTATTGTATAGGTCATGGTATGGTATGCTATTGTATAGGTCATGGTATGGTATGCTATTGTATAGGTCATGGTATGGTATGCTATTGCATAGGTCATGGTATGGTATGCTATTGCATAGGTCGTGGTATGGTATGCTATTGTATAGGTCGTGGTATGGTATGCTATTGTATAGGTCGTGGTATGGTATGCTATTGTATAGGTTATGGTATGGTATGCTATTGCATAGGTCATGGGATGGTATGCTATTGCATAGGTCATGGGATGGTATGCTATTGCATAGGTCATGGTATGGTATTCTATTGTATAGGTCATGGCATGGTATGCTATTGTATAGGTCATGGTATGGTATGCTATTGTATAGGTCATGGTATGGTATGCTATTGTATAGGTCATGGTATGGTATGCTATTGTATAGGTCATGGTATGGTATGCTTTTGTATAGGTCATGGTATGGTATGCTATTGTATAGGTCATGGTATGGAATGCTATCTATGTCTTTACTATTTAATAACAAGAGGCCCAAGGGGCCTGTATCGCTCACCTGCATCATAGGCATTTCAACCAGAAAGGCCATCAACAGTAAGTAGAACCCTACAGAGTTGAGCAGAATTATAACAAGAAAACAGAAGCCATGTTTCTTTATGTATCAACTACTTTTGAACAAAACTTAATGGCCCTTAGTCCCTTATCATATCTCCCAAATTTCCGCCCAATCCGTTCAACGATTCTGGATACGAAGTTGTTTTCACGAAAACTAGGTCATCCAAGATGGCCACCAAGCCAATGGACCAATCAGGTTCTCTTGAACAAATTGGTTCTCCTCCTGCATTAGATGTTTCATGAGTTTTGAATCAACCCCCAAGCCATTTCAGAGATTTTTAAAGACATTTCTAAAAATTGTCTGGTTTAGCCGGTGGCCATCTTGGATTTTGGCCGATCAGCTTCGTTTGAACAAAGTTAGACGTCTATGCCCTAAGGCTTAATTCTGCCAAATATAATTGAAATCGGCCAAGTGGTTTTTGAGAAGTCATTTAAAGAATTCCCCATTGCTTTACTATGGGCCCATTGCTTTACTACTGGAGCCTATGGCAGGAAAACAAACCAAGATGGCAGTCAAACCGTTTATCCAACAGTCTCGAAAGTGTCATATTTGAACTCACCACCCTGATAAGCATATATACAGCAATTTTCGCCATTAAAATACATCAAATACAAAAACCATAGATGATGTGTTATGAGTATTGAATCAATTCCTCTGGCGGTTTCGGAGATTTTTTAAAGTGTCTAAAAATCGACCATCTTGGATTTTGACCGATCCGCTTCATTTGAACAACTTAGATCTCTATGCCCTATGAATGCTTCCTCACAAATATAATTGAAATTGGCCCAGTGGTTCTTGAGAAGAAGTCGTTTAAAGAATTCCCCATTGCTTTACTATGGGAGACTATGGCGGGAAAACAAACCAAGATGGCAGGAAAACCGTTTATCCGACAGTCTCGAAAGTGGGATATTTGAACTGGCCACACTAATAAGCATATATAAAGCAATTTTCACCATCAAAATACATCAAATACAAAAAAGCCAATATGACCAAAAAACGCAAAATTTTGATTGGTTGATGGCGGCCATATTTTTAGCGAACAAACTTCCCTTGAACAAACTTGAAAGGCCCTTGGTCCTTATGCATATTTACAAAATTTCAGCTCTATCCCTTCAGCGGTTCGGTAGAAGAAGTTGTTTTCGGGAAAACTAGGTCATCCAAGATGGTCGCCAAGCAAATCGGCCAATTAGGTTGCCTTGAACAAACTTGGGTCTACCATTGCCACAGACGATTTGTTATGACTTTTGAATCAATTCCTCCAGCGGTTTTGGAGAAGATTTTTTAGTGTTTCTAAAAATCAGCCATTTTGGCCGGCGGCCATCTTGGATTTTTACCGATCCGCTTCGTTTGAACAAACTTAGATCTCTATGCCCTTTGAATGCTTTCCCCAAAATATAATTGGAATTGGCCCAGTGGTTCTTGAGAAGAAGTCGTTTAAAGAATTCCCCATTGCTTTACTATGGGCCCATTGCTTTACTACGGGAGCTGATGGCAGGAAAACAAACCAAGATGGCAGTCAAACCGTTTATCCAACAGTCTCGAAAATGTCATATTTGAACTCACCACCCTGATAAGCATATATACAGCAATTTTCGCCATTAAAATACATCAAATACAAAAACCATAGATGATGTGTTATGAGTATTGAATCAATTCCTCTGGCGGTTTCGGAGATTTTTTAAAGTGTCTAAAAATCGGCCATTTTGGCCGGCGGCCATCTTGGACTTTGACCGATCCGCTTCATTTGAACAACTTAGATCTCTATGCCCTATGAATGCTTCCTCACAAATATAATTGAAATTGGCCCAGTGGTTCTTGAGAAGAAGTCGTTTAAAGAATTCCCCATTGCTTTACTATGGGAGACTATGCGGGAAAACAAACCAAGATGGCAGGAAAACCGTTTATCCGACAGTCTCGAAAGTGGGATATTTGAACTGGCCACACTAATAAGCATATATAAAGCAATTTTCACCATCAAAATACATCAAATACAAAAAAGCCAATATGACCAAAAAACGCAAAATTTTGATTGGTTGATGGCGGCCATATTTTTAGCGAACAAACTTCCCTTGAACAAACTTGAAAGGCCCTTGGTCCTTATGCATATTTACAAAATTTCAGCTCTATCCCTTCAGCGGTTCGGTAGAAGAAGTTGTTTTCGGGAAAACTAGGTCATCCAAGATGGTCGCCAAGCAAATCGGCCAATTAGGTTGCCTTGAACAAACTTGGGTCTACCATTGCCACAGACGATTTGTTATGACTTTTGAATCAATTCCTCCAGCGGTTTTGGAGAAGATTTTTTAGTGTTTCTAAAAATCAGCCATTTTGGCCGGCGGCCATCTTGGATTTTGACCGATCCGCTTCGTTTGAACAAACTTAGATCTCTATGCCCTTTGAATGCTTTCCCCAAAATATAATTTAAATTGGCCCAGTGGTTCTTGAGAAGAAGTCGTTTAAAGAATTCCCCATTGCTTTACTATGGGCCCATTGCTTTACTACGGGAGCTGATGGCGGGAAAACAAACCAAGATGGCAGCCATACCGTTTATCCGACAGTCTCAAAAGTGGCATATTTGAACTCGCCAAACTGACAAGCATATATAAAGCAATTTTCGCCATCAAAATACATCAAATACAAAAAAGCCAATATGACCAACAAACGCTAAATTTTGATTGGTTGATGGCGGCCATGTTTTTTAACGTACGAACTTCACTTAACAAACGTGAATGGACCTTGGTCCCTAAGCATATTTACCAAATTTCAGGTCTATCCCTTCAGCGGTTCGGGAGAAGTTGTTTTCACGAAAACGAGGTCATCCAAAATGGCCGCCAGGCAAATCATCCAATCAGGTTGCCTTGAACAAACTTGGGTCTACCCTTGCACTAGATGATGTGTTATGAGTTTTGAATCAATTCCTCCAGCGGTTTCGGAGATTTTTTAGTGTTTCTAAAAATCGGCTATTTTGGCCGCCGGCCATCTTGGCCGATCGGCTTCGTTTGAACAAACTTTAATCTCTATGCCCTAGGGATGGTTCCTGCCAAATATAATTGAAATCGGCCCAGTGGCTCTTGAGAAGAAGTCGTTTAAAGAAAAAGTTGACGGACGACGGATGGTCGCCACGGCATAAGCTCACTTGGCCTTTCAGGCCAGGTGAGCTAAAAATGTTTTTAAATATTTTGAAATTACAGCACCCAGTCAAATTAGTTCCAAAGTATTCAACTTGTGTTTTTTCTGCATATCACACATCATATGTGGCAGAGTCGTGGAATAAGGGTTGTCATGGTATGATATGCTATTGTATAGGTCATGGTATGGTATGGCATGCTATCACATAGGGACGGGCAGTTTATTGTGATTGGCTAAGCTCTGGATGATTTAAATGTACAGTACATTACATGTATGTCCATTGAAAAACATCCAAAGTCCAAACTACATAAAAATATAGAAAAAGTCATTTTCTTTATGATGGAGACTGGATGCAATGATGGTACAGAACAAATCTACAAACTGTTAGTAAGATCTGATAGGACCTTGATGAATTAAATGTCCAGTGAACCACATTATGTAACTTTATCAGAAATGCCACACAATTGACTGACCAACTCACTGACACACCGACCGACAGGCAGGCAGTCAGACATACAGACAGCCATGCAGTCTTTTACTGGTTGCAAATTGCAACCAAAAGACTACACGGTAATTTGTACTAATTAAGATTGCTCTAACGCTTGTGTGTGCATGTATGCATGTCTCTGCGCGGTGGCTTACACAGCCCACTTACTTCGGGAACGGTGTGAATTCACTGATAACTGTCTCACTAACCAGGAAGACTCCTTTCACTATAAATGTACTGCTGATGCCCTTCCAATAGGTGGTTATTCCCTACAAACAAACACCAGAGGTCCAATAGGAGGTTATTCCCTACAAACAAACACCAGAGGTCCAATAGGTGGTTATTCCCTACAAACAAACACCAGAGGTCCAATAGGTGGTTATTCCCTACAAACAAACAGCAGAGTTCCAATAGGTGGTTATTCCCTACAAACACCAGAGTTCTAATTGGTGGCAATTCTCTACAAAGAATCACTAGAGTTAGAATTGGTGGTTATTCCCTATAAACTCTAGCATTTGAATCTACTTGCGTATATCAGGTGTACCCTAAAAGGACAGGTGGCAGGTATGCAATCGAACCTGATCGTGAGGTTAACTGCCACCTAAGTCGCCAGGAGTCAAAAGCGATCATGGTTCTTTAAGACAGGTACATGTAACTGGAAAACAGCATGAAGGATCAGAAGGATCGCCATATTTTGGCCATTAAAATTAATTCACCTTTCCAGAGTACCCACCCATCATATGATGTCATAATGAACTGCGTGATGTGTACAATGACATCATAATGAATGACGTCGATAAGTACGTCATGAACGCATATTTGAAAACGGTCTATGCGTTGTTGTACAAATTGTTTGCTTTTACTATTTAATAAATATTCTGTTGAATATTTTGAAACTAATTTGATTGGGCGCTGTTGCTGCCATAGGCAGCAACAGCACCAAGTCAAATTAGTTACAAAATATTCAACAGCTTCCCTGTATAGTTTTCAGGAAATTGATAGTTAGGGCATTTGGGGATCGATCAATCCCAACATGGCGAGGTGTGGGTGGAGCTTAGTTAGTGATGGGCGGGGCATAGCTAAAAATGGAAAGGTCCATTGCGTACATTATAACTGCGCTACGCAAGGAAACCAGCTCTGCCTTAGCGATCATCGATCTGGAGAACTAATATAGTTGACTGCCTGCCTTTAATGACCACCTGTCTTTAGTTACCACATTTTGTGGATTCACTTAGCTAGTCATATACATGAAAGACATGTTTTGCTGTATATTTTGTCCAATGGATGAACCTAGTCTTAGATATATCCTGAACATTCCTAGCTACGCTCCGCCCATGCTTTGTCCATGTTGTCATCGATCGAACCCTGCACTCCCTGAAGCTCAATTACCAGAAAACTATACACGTAAGCTGTTGAATATTTTAAAACTAATTTGACTGGGTGATTTTGCTGTCTATGGCAACATGTTCAGCATCCAGTCAAATTAGTTTCAAAATAATCAACAGAAGGTTTATAAAAGAGTAGACATACAATTCGGACTTGACGTACTAATAAGCGTTTATGATGGCCTTAATTACGGCATTCATGACATAATTGATTATGATGTCAGCCTCCATGACGTAGTTCATTATGACGTCATATGATTGATCAATAGACAAGATGAAATCGTGACAGAAATGTGCAATGAATCATGGGTATGACTTTCACATGTATCTTATGAAACAGAGAGCAAATTATATTCAGAGATAATTGGGCAAGGATAACAGTGTAAATTATAGGAATGCTACATAACTATGTACACACCTGATTGCGTCCCATGTTGAGCATTATTTGGAACACTGTGAATGGTGTCGTGTGATACCAGCTGCCTGTGCTGTTCACCTGGATTAAAGCAAAGTTATCATTAAAGCTCTTACCTCTTAACCCTTTAGTGGTCAAGCTGGCCACAAAGCCTTCCGCATTGATCCTAAGAAATGCCCATTTGAAGACCAAGATAAGACCATTTCTGAAAACTTATCACCGGAATGAGTGGCTCGAAAACCGATCCAGTCATTCCAGTGGTAAATTTTCAGAAATAGTCTTCTCCTGGTTTACAAATGGACATTTTCCAAAATTAAAATTTTCTTGAACAAATTTGATGGTTAAAGGGTTAATAGTGACACCGGCCAAAACCGACCTCCGCAATGGGGTTTTTTTTTTATAAAAGTCCATTCGCAGAACAATGGAAGAATATTTTAGAAATCTTATCATCGCCAAACAGGCTGTCTTAACTTGTCGAGAACCAGTGGTACATTTCCTACAATAGGCCTCTCTTGCTAGGCACATATATACATATTCTATGAGAAAGGGATTTTCTTGACCAATGCTAACCAATTGCAAACGCCATTGTAGCTGAAGGTTTGTCTATTAACCTTATAATGGTCAAGACGGCCAAAAACAGTCTCTGCTTTGGTCCTGAGGAATGTTCATCAGCAGTTCAAGAGAAGACTACTTTTGAAAAATTACCACTGGAATGTCTGGCTTGATAATAATCATCTCTTGAACTGCAGATGGACATTCAGTAAGTAAATTTTTTTTTTTTCTTGAGCAAATTTGACCATTAAAGGGTTAAACCAAACACCCAGAATGTAGCATAAACTTTGGCAAAGTTTTGGTTCCTGGAAGTTAACGGCTTCTGCAGTGGTCTTGGGAAATGTCTATTTTCAGACCGTGAGAAGACTATTTTTGAAAATTTACCACTGGATGTGACTGGTTCAATAACTGAGCCAGTCATCCAGTGGTAAATTTTCAAAAATTCTTCTCTTGGTTCGCAAATAAACATTTTCTATGAGAAAATTGAAATTTTCTTAAACAAATTTGAGGGTTAAAGGGTTAAAATAGCCATGTCATTGAGGGGTATGAAGCATGGTAAATTTCAAAACTGATCCTCCTGAACACCTCTTGTTAAGCTATAGACATGCAATGTCAGTCTCTCACCTTTAACACTCATACCAGCCAAAAACTGCTTCTGTTGTGGTGTTGAGAAATGTCCATTTGCAGACCAAAAGAAGACTATTTTTGAAGATTTACCACTGGAATGACTGGCTCGATAACCGAGCCAGTCATTCCAGTGGTAAATTTTCAAAAAATAGTCTTCTCTTGGTCTTCAAGTGGAGACATTTTATGAGAAAATTTAATTTTCTAAATCAAATTCGAGGATTAGCGTTAATGATGCAGATACATTTATTTAGCCTAGAACTAATGGAGCATAGTTCTGCCCATAATAGGGAGATGATAATGAGTACGTTCACCACTCAGACAAAACTACTAGCACGCATTCCTGACTTGTAAACTTCTCCAAGAATCCAAATACAACTAATGTTACAAAGCCACCAACAACTTTCAGTCAAATTGTTTTCTAAATATTCAGCAAATCAAGAATTATTTCTCATTTAAATTATTGTCTGGTGGCTTGTAGTTATCCGCATGGATACTAAGTTCATTATTCTGCCCGTACCTGACACTGTCTCCTCATCACCACACACGGATGTGACATCACACATTCTGATAGGACGCTGAAGGTAAACAAACGGGTGATTTGAGAAAGTAGCTAATTAAAATAAACTAAAATTCATGTGCATTTACTACAATTGACCGTTCCAGTTTTAGCTATGTCCCACCCATCACTAGCTAAGCTCCACCAACACGTCGCTCGTGTTGGGATCGATCGATCTCTGAACTCGCTGACTATCAATTTCGAGCAAACTATACAGGTAAGCTGTTGAATATTTTGAAACTAATTTGGCTGGGTGCTGTTGCATTCAACAGAATGCTTATTAAATGGTAAATACATACAATTTTTTCAGATTTTCAGGACATTTCAGATCAGGCCCAAAGTTATGGAATTCCAGTGTATGATGACAACCTTTCATATTTTTTAATTTGAGCCAAATCGAACCAATATTTCTGAGATAGCCACAAATTTAATTTGATCCAATCTGGATCCTGGTTCTTATATTTGAACCATGGCCACTCTTCCATAGTAAATTCATGTGTTGTGTTAAAATGTGAGCCAAATAGGATCAGTAGTTCTTGAGATACAGCTCCCAACACACAGACACACGGACAGATGCACACGATCGCAAAACCCTCTTCCGCTTAATGTGCGAAGGTAATAAATTGGTTATGACAAACATAATAGCTTAATCAGAAAGCGAACAATCATTTCATCCCGTAATTTGGACATGCCCAGTTGCCCACCATGCTAGTATTTCACAAGAAATTGGGAAATGTTGGACAATATTTGGAAATAGTATTTAGATTTGTCCCCAGATGAAGTGGCTTAATCAAATGTCTAGTTAGGCTTGATTTACTAAGTTTACATGGCATTGGGCCATACATGTATATGGGCTTGTCGAACTTTGTAAGCTCAATTTAAGTGTTCTCTACATACCTGGATAAACCTATTCCTAAGCCAGCAAACTTCTTCAACTGATCTGAAATTAGAAAATAATAAATTTCATAAGAATTAAAATTAAACAATATCCTGTAGCAAATATCAAATGTAAGAGGATACTGCGTACAGATACATAGCAAGGCGATAAGGAAATCCATGTCACCTATTGGGACTGGTCTATCACTTTAAGAATAGGTATACCTACAAAATTACTGTTAGCTCTTACCACTCTGATGTCAACATTCTATCTTTTAGTGTGTCAATAGCAACGAAACCGGTGTACATTTTAAAACAATTTTGGTGGAAGATCAAGGTCAGTGTGATAATGACAAAACTAGTTCTTATTTAAATAACAAAATTAAAATTCTGTTATTTAAATAACAGTAGTTAAATAACATTTACCTTTTACCTCAACTTAACATTTCCTATCTCATGTTGTGTTAATAATACTGTGCGCAAACTGTGACACTTGCTAATGAGAGGGTATGAAACAATTACTTTGTGGTGATAAGATCAAATTCATGGTCATTGATAAGTGTATTGGTAAGCCTTAATAATTTTATGTTTGAAGTCCAGCTTCGCAGTTTAGTGCAGTCGTAAAGTCGAGCTTCATAATTGTATCGCAACCACATTTTTGGTGTACGGATTAATAACTACGTCATGAACGCTGTAGCCGGTGTAATTGACCTTTCCAGTTTTAACTATGCCATCTAAGCTCTGCCTACACCACGCTCATGTTGGGATCGATCGATCTCTGAACTCCTTGACTATTAATTTCCAGAAAACTATGCAGGTAAGCTGTTGATTATTTGGAAACTAATTCAGTTGGGTGCTCTTGCTGCCTAAATAGCAAAGACATACAATTCGTACAACATGTCTGACTATTAAGGGTTAAAGACGGACTATATCGAATCATTCATGACATCATGATTATGACGTCAGCATACACATCACTTAGTTGGCTATGCCATCATATGATGGATAGATAAACTGGCAAGGTCCATTGCTGTATTCATCTAACGCTCTCCTAACCCACATTGTTGATGCCCTGAGGGTCACAGGGCTTTAGATTACTCTTTAGCTATGACTTTACAAGTGATGCCCAAATGAAATCCGCCCATAGTAGTGAGCCCAAATTAAAATCCTACTGGCTGATATGAACACTAATTAACTGATTTACAGTCAATTAAATACTCAGAGATGGATGCTGTGGCATTTTATGGCCATTCAGAGGTTTTATATTTCTATTAAGACTAAATTGGCTCAAAATCCATCTCGCAGATTTCAAAATTCTCTAGCTTCTCGGAGCATTGATCGATCCCGGACCAGATACGCCCAAATGAGGTAAATCTAAAGCCCTGGCTCATGGATACAGGGTAGTTGATGGATCCTGTTGTGCTCCTGTCTTCTCCATTTGGTGGAATCTTGAGGGTCTGAATCTGTAACAATTTCCTGACCGCCTTGCAGGTGTCATTTCTCTATAGGCAGTAGGTGCCTATGAATTCAGAAGGAATTCGTGCCACCGTATGCAGGTGTCCTGGCAGTGCCCTCTTCTGTATATGTGCCAGGGTACTGCTGAGGGACTCCACGAACTTGCTCAGTGCCACCAGGGCGACCTCGCACAGATGTGCGGTGGCCACTGAGGTGCCCAGGCACCTCTAGGAAGGAATGAAGGAAATGTCAATTTCCCTTTCTCTGAGATCTAACAATACTCACCATTCTGTTACTTCTGATATACAGCTGGCCTTGACAGCTGGCTCTAGGACTATAGACTTAGAAAGCTTTACCGACTCCTTGGAACCGGGTACTCGGCTCCCAACTGCCGAGTACCCATCTACCAGAGAGGTCATATTGTTTGCATAGCCACCAAACAAGAGAAATCCATGGCTTGCCTCCGTGGGACTGGGAGGCTGGGTCAGTAACAGAATGGTGAGTATTGTTAGATCTCGGAGAAAGGGAAATTGACATTTCCTTCATTCTCCTTCGATCAATACTCACCATTCTGTTACTTCTGATATACACCAGATTTGATCAGTAACCTGGTGGGAAGGGGCAAGCCATCAATGCTACTTTTGCCCCTGGGAGAAAGATTTAGACTTAAACTTGACTAACGGAGCCCTAAAAAGGACCGTCAAGTTAACGGAACCAAATCACATTCGCATCACTGGCCCCCACCCCCCCCCCCCTTTTTCCTCCTAAGAAAAGGGAGAGAACTCACGAACATGCATCTCGCCTGAAAACACAAATATGCCAAGAGGGTTAACTGCTCCCTGCATATACATATGTATTAGCCTGGGAATGAGCATGAATATATAAGATGAATGAACATGATATATAGACATAATACAAAAAACTCTCAAACTTGAATCACCGTATGATAATTGGACTTCAGACGTACCGCCTCCAACCATTCACTGGTCCGGCCATCAGTGACACAATCTGGCTGTCATGCTCTCGCTCGACCATGTCTGCTTTAAATTCTTTTCTTACCAAAGTGAAAAAAGGGTGAAGAGCAGTGTGGTCACTTAACTATCGTTTCAAAACAGCTAAAGCGAGTGGATTGGCTGAGTCTGACACATCCTTCATATAGTAATCCGTGAATGAGGACTCACAGTGCCATTGTGCAACGGCCATGATGTCCTCTAACGGAACACGACTGTAAAGGGCGGTCGAGGCGGCTATTGCTCTAACATCGTGTGCCCTTGCGCCTTGCACCTGGTGCCCAGTCGCCATCTCACGAGTAGTCTGAATGCATTCGACTACCTAACGAGAGATAGTATCCATGGATGCGGCGCCATAAGGTCTCTTATGGCAGATCCACAGATGTCTATCGTTCGACCGTAACGAGTCAGTCCGTTTCCTGTACTTAGTCAAAGCACGGACCGGGCAGCAGACACTGGCATCACGATCAAACCTTGTTAACTTCGGTATTATGATCGGTTTGCTGGGATATCTCAAAGATTGATTCTTTGACATAAACTCTGCTCTTGGCAGAAGACGCAGACCCTCTCCGGAGACAATAAATCGGTCCCTCTCTGCCGACAGCGCATGGATCTCACTGCGCCTGCTAGCTGAGGAAGCTGCCAATAGAAAAACCGCTTTTAGAGTCAAATGCTTTAGACTAGCCGAACGCACCGGTTCGAAAGGGTGCTTGGCCAGTACATTAAGCACTAAAGATAGACTCCAGGCTGGAATGACTACCAGTTGTCTCGGTCGGAGATTGCTCATTCCCTTCACCATCACATTTAACTGGGCCACCTCTGGACTATCCCTGTTGGCTAGACAAGGGATAACTGATGCCAAAGCTGACTTGTATCCAGCAATTGTGACGGGAGCTAGTCCTGAAAAGAACAGCTCACAGAGAAAGTCTGCTATTTGCTGAATAGTGGATTGAAAGGTATCAATACCCTTTTCTTCACACCAGTTTGCAAATCTGTTAACCGTGTTGTTATATGACTCGAAGGTTGACCTCCTCGCAGCCGCGATGAAATCAGCAGCTTGTCGAGAAAAGCCTTCCGACGTGGAACGTTGTTTGATAACATCCACACAGTCAATTTGAACATTTCGGGACGCTCGTGTAGGAAGCGTCCCTTGGCCTGGGAGACTATGTTCGGAATCTCGGGCAACTGCACTGGGTTTTCCACCAGCAGATCTAGCAGATCCGTGAACCACGCCCTGCTGGGCCAATACGGCGCTATTAGCAGGACCAGACACGGTTCCTCCCTGATCTTCACCAATACCTTCGCCAGAAGAATGGTGGGTGGGTACGCGTAAGCGTGCATCCCCCTCCCGCTTATCGCCAGAGCGTCTGTATCGACGGCATTTGGATCTGGAATCGGCGAGACATAAGTCATGATTTGAGCATTTTCCCTTATGGCGAACAAGTCCACGTTGGGTTTTCCCCAATGCTCGAAGATCCTTCGCAGAACTGGAGGGTTGAGGGACCATTCTGTTGGCAGAATTCTCTGTCTGCGAGACAAAGCACCCGCCAGAATGTTCAATCAGCCAGGAATGTGAGCTGCTTTCAAAACAACCGAGTAATTCCTGCACCATTGAATCAAGTGCCACACTTTGATACACAGCGTGGGTGACCTGGTCCCTCCTTGGCGATTTATATATGATACTACCGTCGAATTGTCCGACCGTATCAATATCACCTTGCCCCTGATCATCGGAAGAAACTCTTCCAATGCCAGTTCCACTGCCATCATTTCCAACAGATTGATATGCAGCTGACTCTCTTGGAGAGTCCATGTGCCCGAGACCTGGTGCTCTCCCAGGCAGGCTCCCCCCACCCCTCCAGCGATGCATCAGTGTACACGGATAGCTGGGGGTGGGGTAGGTGCAGCGAAACCCCTACTAGGAGATTCTGACGCTCATTCCACCATACAAGATGCGACATTATCGGCTCCAAAACTGGCACCAGTTTTGACAGGGGTTCTGTTCTCTGTTTCCACAGAGACATCAGATATAACCGGATAGGTCTTCGCATTAGAGCAGCGTACGGGATAATCTGCTCCATGGAGACCATCATGCCGGCATCTGAAGAAACCGCCTCGCCTGAATGTGGTTTCCGACTCGAAAACTCTTGAGGATGGCTAACAGAGACACCACTCTGGGCTCTGATGGGTAAACCCTGCCCTCCTCGAGATCGAATCTCATCCCCAAATAAACGAAATGTTGAGTGGGTGTCAACTCGGATTTCTCCTTGTTGACTATCCAGCCTAGATCTGAAAGTAACTTCCAGAGTCAGAGCAGTATCCACATTCAACCTGGCTGCCGAGTCTGCTTTGATCAGCCAGTCGTCTATGTAGGTGTGTAGCGCCACGTTCTCTTTCCTGAGAAACGCTGTCACCGCAAGGACCACTCTTGTGAAAACCCTCGGAGCTGTCGACAGGCCAAACGGGAGAACAATAAACTCCCATACTGGATTCTGAAACGCAAATCTCAGAAACCTGTGACAACTCCGGTTCATCGGAATGTGGAAATATGCATCTTTCAGATCGATCGACACACACCACATTCCCTTCCTCAAGCCTGCCATTACCGACCTCGGCGTTTCCATCTGGAACCGAGGCGTATGGATAAACCAATTTAATGGCCTGAAATTGAGTACGGGTCTCCATCCCCCTGTGCTCTTGGGGACAAGGAACATATTTGAATAGAAGCCTGGAGTGTTCTGGTTCGCTGGTTTTATTGCTCCCTTCAGAAGCAAACCTGACACTTCGTTTTGAACGGCTTCTAACTTGTCCGGTTCCCTTGGTACGGGTGTCCAGGCAGGTGCCAAAGACAGATTCTGTGGCGGAAAGTCCCACCACTCCGGCATGTATCCCTGGGATAACCATCCCAGGACCAGACTGTCTGACGTCACACCTCGCCAAGCCTCGACGAAACGCATGAGCCTTCCACCCACCATAGACGCCTCGACGTCTAACGGGGTTGTCCGGCTCGCGGTCCGCTCCCCCCACCCTCTCTTAACGAGAGAGAGAGAACCATTTCGGTCTTGGCTCGGCAGGTCTAACTGGCACCGCTGTTCCTGTCGCACAGGTGCAGTCCAGGCGGATACGAAGGGAGCTCTCATACCCTCAGGTACGATCCGCTCCCTTCTTTCCGCCCTTACCCTTTCCCTTCCCGCCTCTAGGGCGATCAGGAGCAACATTGGGGAGGGTAGGGGCCTCCACAACCTTCCAGGCTTTCTTCGCCGGCGGCGGCTGAGAAAAACCAGATGAAGCAGAAGCCGCACTAGGCTTAGCTTTTGCCTTGCCTTTATGCCTCTTCCGCTTCTTGGAAGGTTGAACAGTCAATGGCTTCCCAACAGCCCCTAGTGCGTGCGCTTGCCGCACTAGCTCCAGCTGTAAGTTTACCGCTAATCGATTCTGCGCAATGCTAGCAGTGTCCTCTAGGATGGCCCGCGCCTGGCCACCGAAGATGCTAGGACCTGTCAAGGGTGTCCCAAGAAGACGCTCCCTGACGGCCGTAGCCGGATGCATACGGTCAAGAACCATTTGCCTGGTCTTTGTCACACGCGCCTGCACCCGTGCCAGTGCATCCATAGACAGCACCAAGCCGTCATTGACGCACGAAAGCGCCACAGGTGGCACAGGGTGGCCTGCCCACACCGACTGAAGAAGACGATAAGAGTGGTTGACAGCACTCATAGCTGCCCTCACACCCTCATCACATAGGGACAGGACTTCCTCCTGGTGTGCCTGGGACTTGTCCACAAGTGCCGGACCGGTGCCACACGCTCCAGCACTCTGGACACCCAGAACCCATCGGGCATCCTCAGTGACCAATGGTACCACACCATACCTGTCCTATTCCCCCCGTGGAATACGAAATCTCGCCCGCACCTCCCTGGAGCCCGCAGGTAGATGGCCCGTGGTCATGAGCTGCTTACTATAAATAGCATCCAGCAACTCGATGAACCGTGGATCCAGTCCAACAGACTGGATCCGGGCTGCGGGCAAGATCCCCGTCCTAATCGATGCAACCGACGGACGAGGCCCATCTTCCTCGGCCGTGGCCCATCTTCCTCGGCCGTGGCCCATCTTCCTCGGCCGTGGCCGAAACCACAGACAGGGTCCACCATGGCTAGCCAAGCCAGAGCCTCCGACCAGTCTCTTCCGAGGAAGACACACCCGTGAACACGACGCTTTCACGAGCCTACCAGCCACGGCCTACCAGCAAGGAGCCGTGGCTGACACGCCAGGCACTCCGGTACCATACGGTTCCGCCGCCACCCCATGAAACACACCAGTCCATGGGGTAGGCCCGCACGGAAACCCGTGCGGACCCATAGCAGACGAGGAACCGTGGCCAGACACGGGCGCCATTCGGGCGCCAATGGCACCCCACGTCTGACCGCCGGACCAGGCGAGATAGGTGAGTACCATGCCTGGCCTGGCACACCCGTCACTGTGTCGGCTGGCGTCAAACCAACCATCACGGGACCGGTGCCTGGTACCAGATTGGCCTCAACCACGAGTGGAGCCGCTCCCATGGCTTGCGCCAAGCCAGACAGATGGAGGACGGTTCCATCCAGGACGGAATCGACCTCCATATTCTCCACCCGTGGCATCATAGGCCGCAGCAACCTCTCCTCCTCGTCTTCAGACTCCGAAGAGTCATCACTAGACGAAGAAACCGTGGAGCCATCCTGGCGGACGGCTCCCATGCCTGACGGACCGACCACCACTACTGAACCACCCGAAGGCGGCCGCAGAGAGACAGAACCCATCAGGCCGGAGCCCGATGGGACTGCCAGGGGGCTGTACGAGACGGCTCCCTCGGTGACCAGTCCAGAACCCTGTCCAAGGAGAGGGTCTGTACCAAGCATGGGGAGAGACTGCCCCACAACCTTTGGCATTAGGGACGACACCAGCGTGGGTAGAACGCTATGCAGAAAGCCCTGCATAGCCGGACCAAACCACGCCGGCGGTGCCATCTCCGCCACCTCCGGCTGAGGACGCGGAGCGCCCCCACCGGCCGCTCCACGATTTAACTTCGGACCGCCTGACCCCGCGTCAGACCCAGCCAAATCCTTCTGGGCAAGGAACTTCAACATCATATCCGCGGACCACACTGCACACACATTACACCTACTATCAAGGTTACATGGAGTACATCTAAAGCAGACATGGTCCTTAAATAGGACCCGTACGAACTTGTGGCACTCGTCACATGATGGCGGGGCTGGCTTGGCCTATAAATAAGCACAAACCTACAATAAGCAAGCGGAATGAGACACAGATGGAAGGCAGACAATTAATTTTTAAATATTTGACCATAAATTAACTGTACCCTCCCGCACCCCCCACTGCAACGTTACAGCAAAGATCGCATTGATTATGACGACAAGAACGAAGCGGCCACCAATACACCCATAATTGATCCTCCACGATGTATAACGGAACCAGGAATCATATCGCATAGCATTCGGGGTATATTTACCAATCAATATAAATTATACTCCTAACGAAAGCCAAAACGACATGTGAAGAAACAACAAAATGTAAACAAACTGCTGTAGCACACGGTAAAACTGCAGACCACGCATCTAATCAAGAATTTTGAAACCACCGATCATTGCAAACAGATCGTGATAACACGCAAACTTGAACATTCCAAAGTTTTCCGGTACCATTTTTAGTACGCAGCACCCAGAACAAGATGCGCGAATTAATGAAAACATTTTCTTCACATAAACATCCGAGCACCACGGGTGTGACGTCACCCGCTCGGATCCTACGGAGAACGACGTCACCCGATATTCGTGTTACAAATACCGTAGAAACACCTATTTTCATATCTGCCGATCGCCTGTCGGGGTTAAAGAAGGCGACCATCCGGCATATCTCGTTGTTAACACACGTCCAAGATTCTTTGGGGTCAGAAATTGGAACATGCGACACAAACGAAATTTAGAGACCTAAGTCTTTTAACTATGGAATAATAAGGAATTATACGACCTGGTTATCATCGGTGGTATCCATATTATCCAATTATCCTTGCAAAAGAGTCACTAGCTATCACAATCACAGACACAAAGACTTAGATTATTTCTTAATCTTTCCACTGCAAAAAGCATGTATAGCTCTTGTTGCTATGCAAACAAGAATAAGCTCTATGGTAGACCGGTACTCGGCAGTTGGGAGCCGAGTACCCAGTTCCAAGGAGTCGGTAAAGCTTTCTAAGTCTATAGTCCTAGAGCCAGCTGTCAAGGCCAGCTGTATATCAGAAGTAACAGAATGGTGAGTATTGATTGAAGGAGAAACATAGTTCTGAGCGATGCCCGGTCACCACTAGGATGGCATCGCAGTCCAAGCGGTGCCCGAGCACCTCTAAGAGCGCACCGTAGTTCCGAGCGGTGCCCGGGCACCTCTAGGATAGCACCATAGTTCTGAGCGGTGCCCGTGCACCTATAGGAGGGCACCGTAGTTCCAAACGTTGCTCGGGCACCTCTAGGAGAGCACCGTAGTTCTGAGCGTTGTCCGGGCAGCTCTAGGAGGGCACTGTAGTTCCGAGCGGTTCCCGGGCCAGAGAGTATAAAAGGACGAGGCAAACAGTGCTCCAACCATTCAGGCATCAAGCCAGTCCTCATCGGTGGCCACCAGGGAATGCTCGCCGAACCTAGGGTCTTCGTCATCCTCTACAGCATTCCCAGATCGAGCGGAGGCTGTTACCAGAGCTCCCGTTCCCAGGCCTATGGGCGAGGCAAGCCTCAAGCCTGGACCTGCGGGAACCACCTCTGGAACGAAATCTAAAACTGGTTGCCTAACAGGAAAACCTGATCCAGAGAGGTGGGGACATTCCGCTCTGGTGCAGAATACGCTAAACAACCTAAACCACGAAGCATGCTGCGGCGCATTTCCGACAACAGGTCTTCTTCATCTCACATTCATTTCAAAATGAAAGGCTTCCATGTCTCCATGGCCAGGCCTCCCTTTTCTTACCAGAAACCACTTTTACCACTCGTTTCTTCTCATCACTTGCCATATCTTTGGCCTGAAGATAAAGAAAATCATTAAATAATTCCCCCGACAAATTCTCACATACTGCACATTTAAGAAGGGGACCTCATGTGCTGCACCTAGAAATGCTGTGAACCTAACTTTGGTGAACCGATGGCAACTAGGAGTCAGTCAGTCAATACCTTCTGAAATGACACAAGGCATGGACAATTAGTTTTTGGTCGGTATAGAAAGTAAAAATTAAATATAATAATGCAGTAACTATGAATTTCAACACTGAAACCTTTAGAAAGGGAAGTTGTCTAAAAGAAAGCAGCCACGATATAGTGTTAATGTAATAAACATGGGTGTCATATGTCTTCGATTCAAATGGAAATAATCAGTAAAGAATAACCATTGTTGTGTAAGACGAATTGTAGTCAACACCCTAAAGCATAGCATCATTGCTCGAATGAAGTAATAAACCTATCAGAGAAAGCAGAAGGAAGTGACTTTAGCAGTAAAAAATTTGTAAAATTTTCAAACAAATTGAGTGTCCTGCAAATCTGTCTTACACCTGAACCATACTTAGCATAGGTTTACCAACGCTGATGAGTGAAATCCACCGGTAAAGATCTGCCAGTATTCATGAATCCACATCAGAGACCAAAGGGCATAGTGCGAAGGTTACTTCTTCATTAAGCTTCTAATGCAACTCTGATACATATGATTTTTTTCTAACAAAAAATAAGGACAGAGAAACTCAGAAAACACCAACCACAAGATATTTCTTGAAGGTACCTGTGAACCTTGATGCATAACATGTGCTTAGCTAATCAAGGCATCAAATAAGTTTAAAGACCTTACCATGATGCCTTACTGAGTCTAAATTGGGTCACGGAAACACATGACAATACGGAAACATGTGCTAAATGATAATAAAAAACATCTGATGGCTTGGTACAGGCAGGGCCTTCAGTGATCCGACATGATTTAGACTAGGATCAGAAGCTAAATTAGCTACAAACTCAGACTTTAAATGAATAATTTTAGAACACAAATGCATAAAAGCCAATAAAAAATTATCAAGCATGTTGCAATGATGGGCAATAATCATGGAAAAGGATGTGACAGTCTGCGCATGCTCGCCGTTGGGCCGTACATCCGTCGAGCTGTCAGATGTATTACCTGCCTTGCCTTCCATAGGAAAGCGCTCCAGAGAACTCTGCTAGATTAGTGATGTGGAAACCTGCCTCTCCTATGGAAGAGCGCTCTGCTATTTCCCGACCCGTGTTTGGAGGTGACTCGCGAAAAGCAAAAAATGTTTTCAATCTGTGATGTAATTGCATGTGAAACAATGTCATACGTCATAGAGGCATATATTATGTCATAAGCGTGTCACGCAAAGGATGTTGGGATACCGTTTTCTTAGCAGACAATATCGTTCCGTATTGAATAGTTTTGTTCCAGAGCGCTCTGTTAGAGCGACCTATTGAAACTATTTTATGCACGTCCAAAGGCTGCCTAGTACGGGCAGTTTATTTTAAAGTCTGGGTTTTATTGAAACTAGGTTGATTTTTAGGAAATATTAATCAGTACCAGGGTGGTAAGTATAGTCTTGAAGTGAAAGATGATAATGATTAGTCAACAATTATTCAAGATTTAAAATTATTTATTTTGTGCTCAATATATGTTTTCCCGACCCGTGTTTGGAGGTGACTCGCGAAAAGCAAAAAATGTTTTCAATCTGTGATGTAATTGCATGTGAAACAATGTCATACGTCATAGAGGCATATATTATGTCATAAGCGTGTCACGCAAAGGATGTTGGGATACCGTTTTCTTAGCAGACAATATCGTTCCGTATTGAATAGTTTTGTTCCAGAGCGCTCTGTTAGAGCGACCTATTGAAACTATTTTATGCACGTCCAAAGGCTGCCTAGTACGGGCAGTTTATTTTAAAGTCTGGGTTTTATTGAAACTAGGTTGATTTTTAGGAAATATTAATCAGTACCAGGGTGGTAAGTATAGTCTTGAAGTGAAAGATGATAATGATTAGTCAACAATTATTCAAGATTTAAAATTATTTATTTTGTGCTCAATATATGTTACACATACATCATAATTGGGCAGTCCATCAAAGTCATCATCTATAAATCGATGGCCACCCTACACACAGCTCGATACACTGTTATATACAGGCTGATAATTAAAGTAAACATACATAATATAATATTAGTGTCTGTATAGCCTATACTCGGCGCATGCACAGAAAACCTGACTGCACAATATATATTTTTGGATTTAGTTATCTCCGTCTGGCCATTTCCGCTCAACTCTCTTGGTGATCTCTGCCCAAATTTCCTAGAGCGGAGATGGTCAAAATGTATGTGCAGATTACCCACAATTGGGCAATTATATGTCTACTTTGATCGTTACGGGAGAGCGTTGTCACAGTATTATATAAATTACAACTCCAGCACATATGTATGTAATACTGTACATTTGATAAGCGAAATCAGTGCTCCTATTTTAATCTCGCATGATACATAGATACGCCCTATCATTTTTTTGATGACGACAGCGACGGCCTGTAACAATGTTGTTTTTCTTTTATAGCACAGCTCAGAAATAACTTAACATGTTTCCAAAACAAAATAACATGTACATTGTACTGTTAAATAGAGTTATATAATACAAGCAAGATTATATAGAGATGGGCCACATGTATTTGATCAGAGACAAGTGGTCTGGCGCGGATCCAAGGCACACACATAATTACGCAAATATTGGTAAAAATATAATACTTTAACAGCCATTTAATGGTCCATATTCATCTCCGGAATTGTATGAGCGCATATCTGAGAGCATCCAGCATTTCAATATTCCTAGGGGTGTGGGGTAGGAGACTCATGGTCAGCCAGTAGCGCACCACCTCATTTGCCAGCCTACATACATGTCCACCCCATAGGGAAAACTGCACATCCCATACCCCTCCATGTCCATGTTGCCAATGAAATATCCATTAAGAATGCATTGCTCCACAATACAGAAATTTAGATGTCCTCTAAGAGCATTAATATTTCACAAAATCTCGGTGGGTGAAAATTTATTTTCGAAAATTTACCACTGGAACGACTTCTTCAGTTTTCGAGCCAGTCATTCCAATGGCCAATTTTCAAAAATAGTCTTAGCAATGGACATTCCTCAACACCACTTTAGATACATTTTAGAAAATTTGCCTGACTCAGTTTTTGATCCATGCATTCATTCCGGTGGCCAAGTTTCAAATATAGTCTTCTCATAGGCCGCAAATGGACATTCCTCAAGACCACTGAATCCTGAATAGTTCCACCGAATCCTTGAATACCGTCCAAAAATAATTACAAAAGAGATCTGACAAAAATGTGGCTGTGATGGGAGGTGGTTCATCATTTCAGTCCACAAATATGCTTGTTTGAAAGAAATATGTACAATTCCAATAAATAAACGGCATATACAGGTATATATATATATATATATATATATATATATATATATATATATATATATATTTGCCCATGTCCGCCCAGTAGATTTGGCCACCTCCGGCCAAAGCATGGCCAGCCGGAGATAATGAAAGCCTTCGACACCATCCCACGCCAACGTTTACTAGGAAAGCTAAGAAGTTATGGGATAAGTCAACAACTAATCTCGTGGATTAAAAACTTCTTGTCAAACAGACAACAAAAAGTTGTTCAATGCCATGGAGTTTCGTCCGAAGGCAGGCTTGTGACAAGTGACATTCCCCAGGGTAGCGCATTGAGCCTGGTATTGTTTGTCCTTTACATAAACGATTTACCAGATATAGTGAAGGCAGCAACATATCTCTTTGCAGATGATACCAAGATATACAAAAAAAATACAGGGTGCGGATGATGATGAGATGCAAAAAGATTTAGATGCTCTTCTGAACTGGACAGATAAATGGCTATTGAGGTTTCATCCAGACAAATGTAAAGCAATGACAACACAGAGCCAAAACACAAGGAGGAACTAAAGAGAGATTATCATTTATATAAACAAAATGGAGAACATGTGGCACTTGAGTTAGTGGATAAAGAAAAAGATATTGGTGTAATCATCAACAACAACCTATCATTTAAGGCACACAGGCAAGCGCAAGTGAACAAAGCAAACAGCATTATGGGGATAATAAGAAGAAAGTTTACATATCTTGATGAGGAAATATTCACGTACCTATTCAAAGCGTTGGTGAGATCACATCTTGAATATGCAGTCAGTGTGTGGGGACCACAGAGTAAGACGGAAACCCTGGTTGTTGAAAATGTACAGAAGCGGGCAACAAAGCTTGTCCCACGCTGAAAGAGTTAGATTACCCAGCCAGACTAAGGAAGCTTGACCTGCCAACGCTTAAATATAGACGACTGAGAGGTGATATGATTGAAGTGTACAAAATCCTGAATGGAGTGTATGACACGGAGGTGACAAACAACATGTTTGAGGTAATAGAAAGTAGCTACACAAGAGGCCATAGCCTGAGAGTAAGAAAGGAAAGGGCCAAACTAGATCTACGGAAAAATTCATTTACAGTCAACAATGTATGGAACAGCCTACCAAATGCATTAGTATTAGATTCAGTGTTTAAATTTGAGGTAAAATAAGGACTGGATCGATTCTGGCAAGATCAAGAAATTAAGTATGACTTTACTGCGGACTACAAAATGCCTGGAAGTCACGTGCATCCGTGGTACAAGTCAAAGGAAAATGAAAAGGGGGACATATGGGCTGAACTAGCTGTGAAACGTAGCCCCACGCAATTCCGCTTACGACGTTACGCTCAGCCTGGGGCTAAAATGCCAACTGTACAAAAAAACTGGAATTAAATCAGATTTTCCTCTCGCTTCTTGAGTTTAGCAATTACATCATCCAAATTTTACACACGTCTACCGTATATAGCATGTTATCGAAAGATATACACTTTATTGCAAAATATTTCCTATATTTTGATACACGGCTCAATACATTTTTCGGCCGAGGGTATTTCGAGTGAATCGCGCGTCAAATCCAGCGCGCCAGCCATCTTGTCCTAGTTACCGCTATGAATCATGGGAGCTGCACTGCCATATTTGGAAGACGAGGTCACGCGTGCCATATATGAGCAAGTGGGCGGAGCGGCCTGATTCTCACGCTGACGCGCGCAATTTTACTACGATTATAGTATAAATTTGTAAACAAACAGACGACAAACGAGCAGGATTCATAATGTATGTAAATAATAACAAAATTTAGCGCATTTTAAAACAAAATGATGTATTTTTTGTTTTATTTACACATTGAAGCACACACACACAATGATTTTACACAATAATGATTATTATACTAATATTTCCCCTCTCATGGATCATGGGAGTGATAGGTTTGGGTGGAGATGCGGCGCGCGCATGTGCGTGTGTGGGGGGGGGGGGGGGGGGAGAAATTTTGAATCGTCTGATTTTTGCGCCCATCATTGTTGCAGTAGAAATGGAAATAAGTGATGTAAATTTGTGCTATTCTGATTTACAGGTTAAGCATAATTTTCCGTGTCATTTAAAACAAGAGCAACAAGTAATAATACATAAAATTGTGAACAGTGAAAGCGTATTCGCAAACCTGCCAACAGGATTTGGAAAATCATTGTTATACATCATTCTGCCATTGATTTTAAATTTGGTGAATACAACTAAGTCACATTGCGCTATTGTAATCTCCCCTTTAACGGCGTTGATTAACGACCAGACAAAACAACTACAAGACAATTTTAAAATAAAGAGCTTTCAGGTTTCAAGAACTATCCCGTCAGCATCAGATATCAAAGGTAAGATTTTGTACTATATAGCAATATATAGCTTATTCATACACAGGTTTGATTTTCAGATATAAATCTTCACCCACCCCACCACCCCACCCACCGTGCATGATGACACGACATGATGATAGCTAGGACGTGATAACAAGTAAAAATAATCCGTTAAATAATGGTTGTTTCTAAGCATCCCTGCAAACAATGCTATGTTGGCCCAACATAGTTTTGCTTGTTGGGATTACGTTGGCACAACGTATCACGTAGGTTTACCACGTAAAATGTATGTTAGCCCAACGTAACTAACTTACCATCAGCCAGCCAACGTAAATACAACGTAGGCCCAACGTAACTAATTTTCTATTAATCAACCACACATAAGGCCAACATTGGGCCAACGAAACCACACGTTGGGTCAACGTAAGGCCAACGAGCAAAACTACGTTGGACCAACAAATAAAACTTACGTTGGGCCAACGAAACAATGTTTGCTGGGATGTATTTACCTCACGAAATGCAGATGGCCTCTAAGAGCATCGCCAGCAAACAATGTTACTTTGGGCCAATGTTGATTCAACCAAAAACAAGCAGAAATCACAATTAACCATCGGCAAGCAGGTTGTTTTTTGTGTGAGTTTCGGTATCATAACCTAATTTTGAGTTTCATTGTTTACAACTTCTTGCGCCAAAAGTGCTGCGTTCCAGGCAGGTCATCTTTGGGGCCAATCCCTCCACGCAAATGCAAAAACGCCATCGCCAGCTGACTGGGGTTGGGTCAGAGATGGAGACACTTGGTCACCGCAATGGAGTTTGCTTGCAGACGCACCTAAGGCATGCCGGGAACTCGTGAAAAGTGCTTGCAAAAGTAATTGCACTGGCAGATGCAAATGCTATAAATCCAACTTACCTTGTACACAGTTGTTTTCATGCGGTGCACAGTGCGTGTGACGTCTGTGAATCATGATTCAACAATCAACAGCATCATGTATAGCCTTGCACACTCTAATAGGATAATTGAACGTATCTATAACGACCATTACTTGGTTCGATAATAACAAATCAAGTAATTTAAACTATTTCTAGATGCTATATTGTTTTTGTTCTCAAGAGATGGATCTTTTAGATAACACATCTTAAAGAGCCACCGTCTTTTGACATCAAACACAGGTGGTCGCTATGGAAGGATTGATATTTACATATTTAGAGTATTGTAGTGAGTAGAATTATAACGATTGACCCATGAAACCCCTAATTTGACATTAATCCCATCTCTACTCCGTCTAGAGCTTGAGTAATGCAAATTTTCTGCTGGGAAGGCGGCCATTTTGAATCCGCCATTTTTGTTCGGCATAATCATTAAAGGGTTCAAACAAAAAAGCTTTCACCAGCCAAGCCGACGTACGTACCTAGAGACGGACGGATGGGATGAAAACATACCCCCACCCCTAAGCGTAATATAATTAAGTTACACTAAACATAAGCGTGGCATGCCTTAGTTGCGACTTAGGCAGCTTTACCAGAAATGCCCCTAATTTGATCCGCAGACAGACCCATTGCCCGATATACCCATAGGGAACGCATATGCCCATCAACAATTTTTGTCGATCCTTTAATCCTTCTATACCGCTTGGCAGATCGCAGTCCAATTTTGCTGGACGTATTCTGTGGTAGTTGGCTTCAGAACTTCTATTCAGAATTTTTACAGATAAAATCAATTTAAAGCCAACTATTTTCAAAATAAGTTGAATATTTTAAAACAGATATGTCTGACAATCATCGATGCCTTAGGCAACAATGGCTTCCAGCATACAAAGCATTTCAAATTCTACTATTCCAGGTGAGTGACAGGCCGTTAGGCCTCTTGTTACTCTGGTCGCCGTTGGCTTGACCTCGTGACCCCAAATTTATCACACTGATTGACTGACTGGCTGAGGGGCATGCCGGTTTATTGACCTGCTACCCGCAGGGAAAACGTACGCTCTAATATCTCATTGGGAAGCCAACTACAGACAACTGACTATATTGTCCGATAAATATATAGATCTATGTTTTGAAACATGAATTATTCTGTCGTTTACCCTGAACTCCGGTTTAATTTTGATAAATTAACGACATTGTATTAAATATGTAAGATTAACGACAATTTATAAATGCAAATCACAATTCCTTTTCGTTACATATCGGATTATGCTTATACCTGTTGTGATATGAAGCATTTGACCTCGCGCTTAGCTAAAGGGCTATTCGCCACCATCAATCGAATGGCTTTTCCATAGTGTGATCGTCTTACAGATTCTACAATCTTGTTCTTCACAATTGGCCTTCCCTACGTAAAGTGAAGTAAAAAATAGCTGTGAAGCTAGTAATACTGTATATGCCCTATGAAAAGTGACAGTTAAAAGACAGCTAAAGTCGCACATTCACAACAGCATGCTTGGAACACGTAGACCTAATTCAACTTCATAATTTACTAAAACTATTATACTGATTTATATAGGGAATGAAATCATCATATACTAGGATTTATTTCGTATCTTTACATTGAGATACACAATTTACAGGAGCGGATTCAGGAAGTTAAGTTATGGGATGGGGGTCGTAAATGGGGAGCATAGGAGAGAGGTTGTCTACTCTCAGTGGGGTGTGGGGGGGGGGGCTGCGGTGGTTCTCCACGTGAAAATTTTGAAAGTTAGCTGATCTGAGAAACCATCTCATGCATTTTGAGTGACAAAAATTATTTTCTTTTTCTTTTAGATATGTATTAATATCATAGCCGAAGGCGTTGTCCCAAGAGTGTGATCTAGGTGTCATCTGGATGCTATCAGAAACCATCTGCTACCTTTTTGTGGGTAAAAATGGACCGTCAGTTAGCTATGAAAGTATTGATTTCCTTACGCATTTTCGTATGAAAAAACCCATCTACATGGCATTATTATTTGTGAGAAGATGCATACAGGCATAGGTCTGTATGTACCCGCAAGGGATGAACCGTTGTCCTCACCACAAACCCACAGACCCCAAATACCTGAATATTTATCTAAGGATGTGATCTCACTAGAAAGTTAATTAATTAATTAAATTATGCAATTTATAGGCATGAATGTTACTCGCCGTCAGTCCCTTACCTTAATTGCACTTTTGCAGGCTCCATCGTCCTGTCTAATTCTCTTTTTTGATGATATCGGCGAAGGTGTCGACGGCGGTGTTTTCCTCTTAAAACCAACAGATCCCCGTTTTCCCCATTCAGTTTCGAGAATTTTAAGCTTACGCTTAGCCACGACGATATAACGGACACACCTAAAACATTCTCCACACAAATATTCTGTCTCCTTAGTATTAAATAAACTAGTGTTTGTATCTATGTCTAGCACATCTTCTACTGGTAGATCTTTGATGCGTCGATTTAACGAAAATCTATCATAACCACCGGTTCTTGATTTAAATCGCTGTTTACAATGAATGCATAGGTCAGTGGCTTCCATAACTAAACTCTATCTGACAACAGATGCTACAACTAAGCACACACACACACACACACACCTCCGCCGCCCGCCCACCCCAACATAACCACACACCCCAATCCCAACATCCACCACCCAACCCCTCGATCGCGATCCATGAGAGGGAACATAATATAATAATCATCACATTATTGTTGTATAAAATTATTGTGTGTGCTTCAATGTGTAAATAAAACAAAAATACATCATTTTGTTAAAAATTGCGCTATATTTTGTTATTATTTACATCCACATACTCGTTTATCGTCTGTTTGTTTACGAATTTATACTATAATCGTTGTAAAAATGTGCGTGCCAGCTCGAGAATCAGGGCGCTCCGCCCACTTGCCCATATATGGCACGCGTGACCTCGTCTTCCAAATACGGAAGTGTATCTCCCATGATTCATAGCGGTAACTAGGACAAGATGCTGGCGCACTGGAATTGACGCGCAATTCGCTCGATCGTGAAATATATCGGGCCGTGTATCAAAATATATGAAATATTTTGCAATAAAGTGTATATTTATCGATAACCTGATAAATAAGGTAGACGTGTGTGAAATTTGGGCTATGTACGTGCAAAACTCAAGAAGCGAGATGAAAATCCGATTTAATTTCAGTTTTTTGTTATGGTTGGACCTGTAGCTCCAAGCTCGACGTAACGTCATACGCATATGGAGATATAGTACTGCAGCTAGGGCTGAACAAGCCCACAACAACATCCTAAGACATAACCAAAGGCAGAGATCAACAGACACCATGTTTTTGGTACCATATTGTTTTAGATTATCCTATGTAGACACTCTTTATTAAGTTTTAGGGGTAGAATGCACTTTAGGGGTCCCAACTATATTTGCAAATACTACGGGAAATATATTATGACATCATTGAGCTCATGTTAGAGCAAATACTACAGAAATATATTATGACGTCATTGAATGACGTCAATGAATGATGTAATAATCACTCTGTAAATGATCATATATTTCAAGGAAGGTAATCGATTAAAATATTAATTGTAAGTTTTATTCTAGAATTTTAACTTTGTCTTACTTGTTTATTGATGACGCTCATGAAACGGTCGTCTGGGGGGGGGGGGGGGGGGTCTGGGGGAATTTCCCCCAGGTTAAGAATATTTTTTTATTTCTGAAATTAAAATCGTGCCTAGGAAAAAGCAATGTCTAGAGTTAAGAGTAGGGTCTATCGACAACAAGAAGTACGGACCCCTAAAGTGCATGTGTCCCAGTTTTAGCTCCTATTTAGGATTTTTACAGCTATACCGGTTTTTTAATATTATACATTGGGAATGGTGATAGAAGGTGGGGGGGGGGGGGGGGGGGGGGAAGCACTGAAATACAAACCACCTTTACCTGTCTGTCCTTTTCTGTCTCTATCGTGTTGATTTGAAGTACCAGATCTGTCAGCACGTGGGCCATGCATGTAATCTTCTCTTGATGTATAAGAATCACCAGATTTCTCGCTGACCACCCGCGTTCCCATTTGAAATAATTAACTGCAAAATATAAACGACCTTACTTGACGGATGTCGTATCAAGTTTCAGAGGTAAATAATGAGGTGCCGATTCCAGTTTATGGTATTCCCGGTTCCAGTTTCCAGAATTCCCGGTTCCATTCGAGTCTCGCGAGATCTCTTTCGGCATGACATCGAGAAAAGCATGTACATTCGAATACACCTTCCACATTGACGTCATTACGCCGCTATTTTTCTAAATCAACGCTCAGAGCAAAACTACTGGCTGGTACCGAGAGAGAGGGGCTAGTACTCCCAAATGGTGAAGTATATCGACCACAGCACACCTTTTCTCTAATTGAGAGGCCGACTATATCTAGTCTGATTCTTGTGAGAAAAGATAACCTTACTAGATTTGCAAACGTGCCGGTCCTGGAGTTGGATATTAGTCTATCACATCATAAACCTGTTTCGGCTATCCTTGATACAGTCATTATGAGGAGAGCTGCGAGGAAGCCAAATAGCATGCCAGGCAACCCAAAATGGCAGACAGCTAACCATGTACACTATAAAATTAATACCAGCAGACTACTTGAACCCTTTGGGTTCAGAGAGATGAACTCAAACCTTGATGTTGAGCTGTTTGTAGGGGACTTGATAGAGTGTCTTTGAAGCAGAAGTCAGGGCAGTGAAGAGGCCTGGAGTTAAGCTCTCCCGCATGGTGTCGAAGCCTCCAGAGATTGTGGCAGCTCAAGCTGAGGTAAAGAAGACATATAAGCTGTGGCGGGACAAGGGCAAACCTTCATCCGACAGTCCTTACCAAAATATGAAAGTGACGAAGAAAGAGCTACGCTCCCTAAATAAACAGCTGGCAGCTAGGAAGAGAAATAATGAACTGCAAGATATTATGTATGCCTCAATCTGTGACAAGACATTGTTCAACAAGCTAGTAGCCAAGCAGCTTAATTCTGGTGACAGTTTTACATCAGTGCTGGAATATAATGGAATGGTTCATAATACTCCCTTCGAACACCTGCATGTGTGGCATCAACATTTTCACGCTTTGGCTACCTGATCACCTGACGAAGATTTTGACTCTGTGCATGAAGACTTGGTGTCATCATACATAAGAATGCTAAATGAAATGGTTGAGCCTACCAGTGAGATAGGTGAGTTTAAAGAGGAGGAGATCTGGAGTGGTATCCGATGGCTTAAAATGAATAAGGCTGCAGATAGATTTGGCCTGACTTCAGAGCACATTAAGATAGCAGACTACACTATTATCAGTTTCCTAACCAAGTTGTTCAACAAAATACTAGGCATTCGGATGATCCCAAATATGTTTACGGAAGGCCTGTTAATACCCTTGGCCAAGAATAGGAAATCCAAAAGACTTCCAACTAACTACCATGGTATCACTATAATCAGTGTCATCGGAAAAGTCCTCGAGACTGCTCAGCTCCAACAGTAGCAGATGACACAGCCCTGATGATTCCAGTGAATGCAATCTCTGAACATGTAGTCATTAAGGTTGCAGAAAACAGATTCAACAAAGATCGTAAAAGATCAATGGACAGAAATCGGTTTGTTTGCAGTCTGACAATTAAAGATTGGGAGTCTGCAAGGATATTGTGCTGGAATTTAACTCTCAGCCCTTGAGGGTAGCTGATAAGGGGACTCACTTAGGTATTCTGCAGGGACCCATTGCTTCTATCAATAACCAGAGGGTCGGCGATTTGATTAAATCTGCCACAGCAAGCTTGTACCAACTGCTTGGAGCAGGCTGTCACGGTGCTAAAGAGCTTTATGTAAGGGAAGAAAAACTACGAAAAGCTGAAACTGACCTCAAAATAAAGGCTGCAACGATTCATGATGTACGACAAGATTTATCCACTGCTCAGACTCTTATCACACAGCTAGAGTTGAGACATGAAGCTCTACAAAAGTCAAACAAGTTGCTCCGCATGCGAGTCACCTCATTAGAAGCAGAAAAAATAGGAGCTGCTGAGGCAGATATGTCAGAAGGGTTTCACCCAGATCAGCACGGGCACCGGAACTACCAGTTCCACAGGGGCCGTCTACTTCTACAGGACTGGAACAGCTTACCCAGCATCTATATATGCTAGAGTTAACAGAACTTTATAAACGTGTTGAGACCCACAAGACAAGAATGTGCCTTGGTCCTAGGTATTCCAGGCCAAATATCAGGCTATCCACATTCTTCAATGGTGCATAGGCAGTGTACCTGCCCAACATTTCCAATGAATATACCTCCACCTGGGTATCAAACAGCCCTGTGTCAATCACTACCACAATAGCCAGCTCCACCAATGCCTACTAGGGGCTTGCCACCTGTTGCACCACAAGCTGCTAGGTCACCACCACCTGTAGCTACACAAGCTGCTAGATCATTGCCACCTGTACCAACACAAGCTGCTAGATCATCGCCACCTGTAGCAACACAAGCTGCTAGGCCATCACCATCTGTAGCACTACAAGCTGCTAGGTCATCTCCACCTGTAGCACCACAGACCACTAGGTCACTGCATAATGGCAGTCATTATCCAAGATCTCAACCTAAATACTGAACTGGTTTGCAACGCGGTGAAAATACTAACACTAGCTCATTGACGAATGCTCCATCTCGGGATAGACAATATCAATTTCCAACCTTTCCAATCAAAGGCCCTGGTACAGATATCATCATTCCAAAGAAAAGCCTGACACAGATCGCACCTGTATATACCAAATTAACAAAGCGTGGTGATATAGCTTCAAAAGCTAGTCGGCCCGAAATTAAAATACCACAATAAAACCCTGCACAAATCATTCCAATAAGTACTAGGATGATACACCACAACATGGCAGGCCTAACACAACCACATAAGGTTATATATAACGAGCAGATCCAGAAGTATCAGATCCCCTTCAGAACAGAATTACCGAGATAAATCTTGAACACCCACTATCTCCCTATGAGACAAGTAAAACACTACCAAGGAAACCTTATTTAGACAAAGGCCCACACCAACAAACTGTTCCATAGCAGAACGGGCCACAACAAATAATCCATCTACATCATCACCCAGTATGGTCAACCAGCCAAAAGCCCTATGCATCTCTACCTATAACTGTAAGAACATAATCACTAACTCGACTTGTACTGAAGAACTCCTTGCGATGACAGATGTTCTCTGTGTACACGAGCATTAGTTGTTTAATTTTCAGTTGAAAGATCTTAGCGATTTTAACCCAGCATTTGCAGTTGCATCTAGTGAGGAGATATCAACCATATAGTCACCCCTCTACCTGATGGAGATAGTAAAATACAATGCATAGAGATCCAGTACCTCTTTTAATAGTGTCGGTATACATGCCATGTAGAAAGGACTCAGATGCTGAAAGACATTTTACCGAAGCGCTGGATCATCTATATGAATTTGATGAACTGGTGCTATCTGACATCGCAGCAGGAGAAAATGACATGATCCAATTCACATACGGTGAAGTGATAGTAGTAGTAGTACTAGTAGTAGTAGTAGTAGTAGTAGTAGTAGTAGTAGTAGTAGTAGTAGTAGTAGTAGTAGTAGTAAATTGCTTTGTTATGTCAACTGATGTTCTTTAGTTAGGGTTGATTATCAGCGAGACAATTTTCTTGAAGGATTTTCTATTTAGGATCTGTTCCCGTATCTTTGTGATGGTGCTGTTCCATAATTTGGTGGCTGTTATTGTAATGCGTTGTGCTCTTGTTTCCGTTTTTTTTAAATTTGGTATGTAGATTATGTTTATTTCTAGTATTGTGTCTATGGATGTCAGTGTTGAATGTAAAGTTGGAGGCGATAGTTTGTGGCAATGCATTGTGGTGAAAGTCTTTTACAATATTGTACATCTGTAGTTTTCTGATATCTTTGTTCGCCGTTTTGAGTATATTCTGGCCCACTGCTGGTTTAATAGTTGTATGCATTTTTTTCTGAAGGTTTTGGAATTTTGTTAGTTTGCTCTTGTGTGCTGCAGTCCAGATAGCATTGCAATAGGTGAGATGAAGGAGGACAAGTGTGCAATACAAAGTTTTAACGGTGTCTGGTGTCATCTACGGCTTTAGTCTTTGGACAACACCTATGCCCCTGGCCACTTTTGCCATAACTATTTCAATTTGTTTAGCCCAGGTCAGATGTTTGTCCAAGTATACTCCAAGAAATTTAGCAAATGGGGCTTCTTCGATCTTATTGTTACTGTAGATTTTTGGAATTTCACTTTTTTTTAGTTTCGTCATGTTTGTATATAACATATAATTAGTTTTATCAACATTTAGTGATAGTTTATTTATTGAGAACCAATTTGTAATTTCTTCCATTTCTTTATTTACTTTTGCATATAACCTATCTATATTCTCATCGCAGCAAAAGGCATTGGTGTCATCAGCAAACAGTATTAGTGGCATGTGCTTACAGAGGTTTGGTTAATCATTCAAAAATAAAAGGAACAGCTGGGGGCCAAGAATAGATCCCTGAGGAACACCACAAGTTAGTTTCCTGGTTTCATGTTGAATTAAATTGTACGCATTGAGTTCTTTCACTTAGATAGCTCTAAAACCAGTCTAGTGCACATCCTCTTATACCATAATAGGCAAGTTTATCTAATAGGCTTTTATGGTTAATTGTGCCAAACGCTTTCGAGAGGTACAAAAAATGCCTATTATACTTTGCTTTTTTCTAAGGATTCAATAATTTTTTCTGTCATTTCTACTATTGCAAGTATTGTTGAGTGTTTTTCACAGAATCCATATTGTGATTTATATAAAAAAAAATTTTGATCCAAATAGTTTATCAGTCTATTATGCATTAAGCGTTCTAAGAGTTTCAAGAAAAGTGGAAGTATGGAGACTGGTCTGTAATTTGAAAAGTTAGTAGAATCTTTAGCTTTGTATATTGGTGTTACATGGGCTACTTTTAGTTTTACTGGGAAGATACCTTGCACTAAGGATAGATTGCAGATGTGGCCAAGTGGAATAAGCATATCCTCTCCACAGGTTTTAAAGATACGCCATTTAAAGCCATCGATACCGGCACTTTTTGTTGCGTTGAACGTGTTTAGAATGTTAAGAATTTCTTCTGTATTAGTAGGGTGGCTGAAGAAAGATGACTGATAGCTGCCTATGATGTAGTTGGTAAAATCGCTGTTAGAAGTTCTGGACCTATATTGACTAAATAATCATTAAATCCATTAGCAATTTCGAGTTCGTCAGTAATGATCTTGTTATTGCGGAGAAATTGCATTTGTTGCGCTTTGTTTGTCTTATTTAAAAGTGATTTGATAATTTTCCATGTCTCTTTTATGGGGTTTTTTTACTGATCAAATTTACTATGGTAATATGTTTTCTTAGCGGTTTTTATTATTTGATCTAGTTTATTTCGGTATTTTTTAAATAGAATTTCGTTATGCTTTGTTTGACACTTGATGAATATTAAATATAGTTGATGTTTTTTTATGGCCAGCAGCTATAAGTCCATTTGTGAGCCATGTCTCAGGTAGGATACAGCCATGTAGGATTGTGCTTATGCCGATTCTTTTCTTTCATAGGGAAGCTGAGCGCAAATAAGGTTGTACAGATATCATGGAATTTGTTGTAGGCATGTTCACAAGAATGTATGTCTATTATTGTACATCAGTCAACCTCTGACATGGACCTTTTGAAATTTTCAATATTGACCTGAGAGTAATCTCTGCATTCAAATTTTTCACGCTCAAATTTCTTTTGAAATGTTTGTTGTTTTTCTATTAAAATTATTGGTAGATGATCTGAAATGTCAGCTACAAAAATTCCGACCTGGGTTTTGTTAATATTCTGATTAATGTTACTGCAGAATATGTTGTCAATGATCGTGGCCGTGGATTCGGTTAATCTAGTCGGTTTGGTTATCGTCGGATAGTAGAAGTATGTATTTAACAGGTTGATGAAGTCTTTTGTTTGCCAACAGTTCCGTATTTTCAGATCAATATTGAAATCACCATTGAAGTAGGCTGTCTTGTTTTCAGCTTGAATTATATCTAGAATTTTGCCTAATGATTCGATGAATTTGTTGCAGTCACTGCAAGTAGGCTTATAAATTGTACCAATGATATTATTTTTACCTTTTTGTTTTGAAATTTCGATGAATATTGTCTCAATGTGGTCTTCGGTTATGGAGAGCCTTTCACGTTCAAGGTACTGAATGTTATCTTTTATGTACATGCCTACACCGCCACCACCATCCTTGTCACTCTTGTTACTTCGGGGTTTTTCAATAAATGTATAATTGTTTTTGTTAACAAGGGTAGTGGGTGAATCTATTAATAATCCAATAATCCCAAACTCATGTGCACCCATATCTAGGAAATTGTGTAACTTGTCATTGTTCTTCAGTATTGAGCCGGTGTTAACATGAATAAGTGAGAAGGTAATGTTTAATTTATTTTCTATTATGCTTTCATTAAATTTACTTAGCAGTGTGTAGTCATAGTTTTGTGATGGTATGTTTAAATCATTTCTAGCATCGTTTGAGTTAATGTCACTATAGTTCTTAGTATTTAGTTTTAATGGGTTTAGAATGAGGTCTTCGATGTGTTCTGTATAATTGTAATTTACATGTGGGTTGGTGATTGTAAGAATGATGTGTTGCAGTTTAGGCACCACCCCGGTTGCTCATCAGTCTCAAGCTGTAAGTAGTCAAATGAGTTTAGTTCAGAACATCTCAGATGAACCCACTTATTACACAAGGCACATAATAATGCCTTCTGGTTAATTTTAACAGATTTTTTACAAGTAGAGCAGATGAATTTGGTGGGCATTAGGCTGTGGGGAGGGATGGGATATTAGGATGTAGAGAAGTAGCGGATTGGTTACTTGATGGTTTTCTTATCCTGGCAATGGTTGGCGTTTGTGGTTATTTTCCAGTTAACAGTAGTAAACAAAAAAGAAAACAACACAAAATCGGAAGTACAATATATAAAAAAGAATTAGACAGTATGCATCAGGCAAATATCCCGCCATGCCCTTATAACATACAGCACAAGGCACCGACACAGTGTTAGTGTTAAAAAGGGGCCAGTTCGGTTAAGCTGCTGTTGGTCATATGCACATTATGAAATAAAATAAATGGAGCATAGCATGCATAAACCATAGCAAAACATAATAAAACAGAGAAAACAGAACAAATATACAATCATAAAATACGATGTGTACATTCTAATGCATTAATTATCATGATATAAGGTTATGTAACATAGTTTCTATTAGTTCGGTTAACATGTATATTGGGTCAGACATAAGAAATAAGCCAATCAAATGAGCTAGCAACAATAGTGGACAAGTGGATTATGACACTGGCTGATCAAGTGCAAATAATGGAAAGCTGATGCATGTAAGGAACTGGCTCCTCAAATGACGGCAGGCAGGTAGATATAAAACAGACTAATCTAATGAAGATAAGGGCAAGCAGGTAGGTATAGAACATGCCGCTCAATGAGCATAATGACAAGCAGGTAGTTGTAAAACTGGTTACTCAAATGAAACTCTAGTGGCAAGCAGGTGGATATAGACCATGCTGTTCAAATGAAAATGATGGCAAGCAGGCAGGTATAAAACTGGCTACTCAAATGAAAATAATGGCAATCAATTAATTATAAAACAATATACTCAATGAAAATAATGACAAGCAGTTAATTATAAAACATGCTACTCGATGAAAATAATGACAAGGGGGTACATATATGTATAAAACTGGCTACTCAAATGAAACTAATGGCAAGCATATGGAGATAAAACATGTTAATCAAATGAAAATAATGGCAGGCGGGTAGGTGTAAGCTGGCTACTCAAATGCAAATAATGGCAAGCAGGTCGGTATAAAACTGGCTACTCAACTGAAAATAATAGCAAGCAGGAAGGTATAAACTGGCTACTCAAATGAAAATGATTGGGTGAGTATTTGTATATACATGTAGGTGCGCATTAGGTTACCATACATGCCGTATAGGGAATGTTATCAATTTCCTTGCACATTAGACATTCAATGAAACACTTTCCTGCATATAAAACCTCTCATACTAGCCAGATTGCTGACCTAGAATAGATGAACACACACACACACACACACACACACACACACACACACACACACACACACACACGCACACACACACCTTTTTTTTTTAGGGATTTGTAGGTGAAGGGAGCCACACTCAGGCTGGTCGGAACTACTTCTGTAGTGGTCTTCGGAAATGTCCATTTACAGACCAAGAGATGACCATCCTAAAAATTCACCACTGGAATAGCTGGCTCATTGACCGAGACAGTCATTCCAGTGGTTGATTATCAAAAAGCCATATCCAGGCCTGCAAACGGGCACTCTTCTTGATGAAATTGAAGTATTCTTGAACAAATGTGAGGATTATAGGATTAGTGATGTGGCACGGTCAGCTCTTGCATTGTTATGATACCCTGTACAAGGTAAGCAATGAGTAAGCCATGCAGAGGCATTTACATGCATACACCCAAGGTATATATAATAGGCAGAGCAAAATTTAAGCCAAATGTTAGACCTTTGGCTACTATTCACTGTAGGCATGCATGTAGGTACACATGGGTTTTTTTATACTGGTGGAATTCCAGTGTCTAATGGTCTTCCCGGTTTTAACTATGCACCGCCCATCTCCAGCGAAGCTCCACTCACGTACCGCTCGTGTTGGGATCGATCGATCTCTGAACACCCTGACTATCAATTTCCAAAAAAATACGCATTTAAGCTGTTGAATATTTTGAAACCAATTTGACTGGATGCTGCTGCTGACTAAGGCAGCAACAGGGCCCAGTCAAATTAATTTCAAAATATTCAACAGCATATTTATTAAATAGCAAAGAATTACAAACATATACAATTCATACAACGCGTCGGAGTATTTGAGATTTGGTGACGGTCTATATGGAAGCCTTTGTGATGTAATGATTGTGACGTCATCATACACGCGGTGAGCTGATTATGACGTCATACGAGGTCAGATGATAGATGGATACTCTGGAAAGGTGAATTTTTTAGTGAGACTTTCAGGAGATGCAGGTGATATATCTATCACAGAATTTGACTGGAACATAGGCAGCAGCACCTCGCAGCCAAAGTACACCAAGATATACTCAACAGAATCCACCATACATAATAAATCTGTTACATTTACTTTGCAATGGTTAAATCAACTTAGTGGATTATCATTGTGTGGAAAATATTGCAAAGATGGCGTATTGACTAATATCACAGTCACTAAGCTTCTTCTTTTCTCTGCTACTTGGAAAGGGCAGGTGAATATGCCTGGGGGAAATATCCACTCTATCCCTTCTAACCCTTACCACTCTGATGTCAAAATTTAAATTTTCAAATAAAAGTGAAAGATAACCTAGTGCTTATTTCTCAACAAATTTGGTGGAAGTTGGTGCTATCTACCAGCAACATCTTCCACCAAACCTGTTAAGAAATGTATACCAGTTTCTTTGCTATTTACACCCTTAAAGATAGAATATTGACATCAGTGTGCCAAGGGTTAACAAGGGCCAAGTCATGATGCTAATATGTTAGCATTCAGCGGAGTTTTCTGAGGTTTATATGCCATGATGTCAGTGTTAATAGGATGACCCTATAAGTTTAACCCTTTCACCTGTGAATTCCCTATATCTTGTATTCGAGGCAACCATGCATGAAAACTGCTGAATATTTAGAAAGTAACCCGACTTGAAGTGCTTCCAGTCAAATCAGTTTCAAAATTTCCAGTAGGCTAAGTTTTGTATTGTGAACTAAAAGGATATACCTATTCAGGGGTTTGCTGGTGAATGGGCCAACGCTCAAGCCGGCCAAAATCGGCTTCTGTAGGTCTTCAGACATGTCGGAAATATTCATTTGCAGACCAAGGGAAGACCATCCCTAAAAATTCATCACTGGATAACTGGCTCGTTAACCGATGCAGTCATTCCAGTGGTAAATTGTCAAAAATGTCCTCTCCCGATCCACAGATGGGCACTTATAATGCTCCTGTGGGGGTTAGTGTTGTGGTCAAAATGGACCAAGAATTGTCAAAAGTAATGAAAAATGGTCAAAAAGCATCAAAAATGGAAAAAGTACCAAAAAGTCAGAAATGGTAAAAAATTGTCAAAATCGGTCAGAAAGGGACCAAAATGGTAAAATAAACTATAAAAAAATATCCAAAATGGTTAAAAACTGCAAAAATTTGTCAAAAAGGTACAAAATAGTTAAAACAATAAAAAATGACCAAAAAAACCCCCAGAAACGGCAAAAATGATCAAACATGGACATAAACTATCAGAAATTATACAAATGAAAAAAAATGAAAAACTTGTCAAAAACAGCAGAAAATGGCGAAAATCAGTCAAACGATAAAATTGTCAAAATGATGAAAAATGGTAAAAAAAAGCATTAGAAATGGAAAAATGAAAGAAATGGGAAAATTGGTCCAAAATTGTCAAAAAATAATAAGAAATGGACAAAAACCCTAAAAAAGTAGTCAAAGTGATAAAAACGACAAAAACTGATGAATAACGAAAAAAATTGTCAAAAACAGCAGAAAAGTGACCAAGAATTGTTAAAAATGATGAAAAATTTCCAAAAAGCATCAAAAATGGAAAAAATGACCAAAAACGACAGAAATGGTACAAATTTGTCAAAATCGGTCAGAAAGGGACCAAAATGGTAAAAAACTAAAAAAAAATAACCAAAACGGTAAAAAATTGCAAAGATCGGACAAAAAGGACCAAAATAGTTAAAACAATAAAAAATGACCCAAAAAACGGTAAAAATGAGCAAACACAGACTAAAACCATCAGATATAATTAAAATGATCAAAAATGAAAAAATTGTCAAAGACAGCAGAAAATGGCGAATATCAGTCAAAAAGGACCCAGAATTGTCCAAAATGATGAAAAATGGTCAAGAAGCATCAAAAATGGAAAAATGACCCAAAACGACAGAAATGGTAAAAGTTTGTCAAAATCGATCAGAAAGGGACCAAAATGATCAAAACAATAAAAAAAATAACCAAAGCGGTACAAATTTTTAAAAAATCGGTCAAAAAGGACCAAAATAGCTAAAACAAACAAAAATGACCCACAAAAGGAAAAAACCGGTAAAAACTATCAAACACGGACCGAAATCATCAAAAATAATAAAAAATGATCAGAAACAAAAAAAAATTGTCAAAAACAGCAGAAAAATGGCGAAAATCAGTCAAAAAGGACCAGTGTTGTCAAAATGATGAAAAATGGTCAAAAAGTATCAGAAATGGAAAAAATGACCAAAAATGACAGAAATGGGAAAATTGCTCCAAATCGGTCAAAAAGTACCAAAATGGTAAAAAATAATAAACAAACAACAAAAACGGGAAAAATTGTCAAAATCGGTCAAAAAGGTCCAAAATTTGGAAAAAATAATAAGAAATGGACAAAAAAACCCAAAAAGTAGTCAAAGTGATAAAAACGATAAAAATTATCAGATATGGTCGAAATCGGTCAAAACCTGTTAAAATTTGTCAAAAAGTTCCAAAATTGGCCAACAAATTTCAAAAACGAACAAAAACATTAAAAAGTAGTCAAAAATTATCAAAAACGACCAAACTGATAAAAAAAAAAAAAATGGCCAAAATATCGGTTAAAATTTGACAAAAATGGTCAAGATCCGTCAAAAATGACAAAAAAGGGTGTAAAATTATCAAAAATTATCAAGAAGCATAAAAATTGATACATAAACTACCAAAAACAATCAAAATTGTCAGAAACGAAAAAAATGGTTAACTTCGGTAAAAAACCAGTCCAAAAGGGCAAAAATACTAATTCAGCAGTAAATGGGTTAATCAAGATTTACAATTTAGCATTAAAAGGGTTAATAGAGAAATTCAGCAGTAAGATGATTAATTGAGCCTTGTAATACAGCAATGTTATGTAGTAATTTGGGGCACTCATATCTCAGCCGTTTATGGACGGATCGCCTAGATTGTTTCAAACCCTCACCTGTGCACATGGATAACTACATTAAAAAAATGCTGACTTTGTGGTTCTGAAGAAGAAGCCAGTGGAAAAGGAATAATAATAATAATAATAATAATAATAATAATAATTCGTACAATTTCTAAAGGGTTTCAAGCGGAGCTGCTTGGAACCCTAATAATGCCTGACAACCCACTAAAAAAACAAAATAAAATAACAGAAGGTTCTGCTCAGCTGAAAATAATTCTTCAATACATGAATCGCTGTCAGCAATTAGGTACCACTGTTATTCTGATACTAATCTGACCTGTTGAGGTATGGGACATGAGCATTGTAGTATTAGTATAATACTACTATGCAGGTCCCAAGTAAGACAAGTATCCTATACTGGATTATTATCAAGGAGTATTGTGTCTACATGTTAGGCCTTTGGCTGATATCCACAGTTGCCATGCATGTAGGCATACATTTTCTTATTGTTGGAATTCCAATGTCTCCTTCTTGAGTGAGGAATTCAGGAGATGTCGGTGAATACATCACGGAACCAATTTGACTGTAACCTGTTGCTGCTATAGGCAGCAACACCTCCCAGCCAAAGTAGACCCAGATATACTCAACAGAATCATCCATACATAATGAATCTATGACATCTGCTCTGCAAGGGTTAAGTCGAGGTACCCCACTTACCCCGACAACATATCCGAACTTTAGGTATGATGAAAAGCACTGGATATCAATGCAATCTAAAAATAGAGGCGTGACTTCTTCGAGAAATACACTATATACTATTCTCGATCTCGTATCGAAGGCGATGCCACTAGCAACACCTACTTTGAGGGATGGAAGGCGGCAGTTCTCTGGGGCAGGTGGTCATGGGACCACATATCTTAGAGAGCTGCCATCGTGTGGAGTCAATAGACACTAATTGCATAACTGACTATATTCAATGACCACATTTCACCAATGCTTCCCTTTATCAAGGAAATCTAAAAATGTATTTATCGAATGCCCATGTGCAGGCCAGGGGGGACTGTTTTTGAAGACCTACCACTGGAATGAACGTGTCGGTTATCGAGACACGCATTCTAGTGGTGAATTTTCAGAAATTGTCTTCTGCTGCTCTGCAAATGAACACTCATCAAGACCACTGTAGAGGACGGTTCTGTAGAGGCCGGTTCTGGCTGGATTGGCCATTGAATGGTTAATTGTTGCATAAAGTGGCCACTATACATGTTTCAGTGCAACATGATATAAATATACTACTCCCATCATGCCTAACTAGTATTTTTTTTCTGCCCTGCCACAATCTACCTAAATCCTGTTTCCAATTGATACATTTGATTTATCTCTCAGTAATGTATATAATACATGTTAAATGATACTATGCACGTATATATATATATATATATATATATATATATATATATATATATATTATTATTTTTTATTTTTTTTTTAAATTTAATATTTTACGTACAATGTAAAATGATGTACCAATGTTACTCTTATCCAATGTTTCAGATATACTGCCATCCTGTTTCAAAATTTTGTTTTTTTCACTGCCTTATTTGATTTACCTCTACCTTTATGTTAAATACCATGCATGTACTAATTTATAATTGTCTATAATTTCCTTCTGTCTGGCATGACTTACCCTGCTCACAATTTTCTTATGTCACCCGCCTCACAAATTCTATAGAACAATACCAAATTATCTCTGTTCAACACAATCTTTCAGATGCAGGAATGAACTACATGCTGCTTAGTCTATCACCAGGAGAAAAGACCTGATATCGTTTTTACATTGATAACTGCCCATTTAGGGTATGCCTAGATATATTTATAACTATAGATATGGTCTTAATTAATTTTTTCATGCATGACATGCAATCCATGACCCATCCGATTCACTTTTTATCTCATTACCCACCCATTTACCAATGCCCTCTACATGTAATGCATTTAATGTCTATACATGTTGCCTTCAAATAGTCATACAATTCAAATAATACACAGCCAACTGAGGAAATTATTCAACAGCCATCTGTTTTCTGCTGACTTTATTTGTCAGTCTTATATTGCAGCATTTACTATAGCTAATTAACCATATCCCACCCCAACTCCACTCCCTTTCCCATATTCCCACTAAATCCCCATGCTCATGTTGCAATAAACCAGTGAAAGTAAATCAGCAAGCATTACTGTGTGATTGTTGTGGTGACTGTGTGCACAGAACTTGCTCAAAAGTAACGACCACAGATTATGAATTACTAGAAACTAATAAAGAGGCATGGTGGTGTATTAGCTGCAACAAAACCGTATTCCCATTCAATCACCATGGCAACAACACTGAATTTTTACTAAACATTTTAGGTCCCAGCATTCTAATAAACCCATTTAATTTAAATACATGACAGGAATTTTTACTCTCTGAAACCTATACTGATGATGAAACTTACACTCTTCCCCAACTGGAGTGTAAATATATTTTACAGACTGAATTTAATGATAAAATGGTTAAAAACAACGAGGCTGTGTCTTTCTCAGCAATGCATATTAACATCAGATCTCTACCAGCACATTTTGACAAATTAAGTCATTTTATCGAAAACAGTTCTATAGAATTTAATATTATCGGAATTACTGAGATGTGGATCAACTCTAACTCAGCACTTAGCTTAATTAATCTGCAAAACTACAAATTCCTAGAGAATCACAGACCAAATCAAGCAGGAGGTGGGGGCAGGCCTCTACATAAAAGGAAACGTACAGTGTTATGAGAGAGAAGACCTGACAACAATGGAAGACTCTTTTGAATCTCTTTTTATTGAAATACCGGCAAGAAAAGCAAAAAATACAATCATCGGTGTCATTTACAGTTCTCCAGATTGCGATAAAGACAAATTCATAGAATTATTAGAAAAATGTTTTAAAACCAACCAAAAAGAGAATAAGACCGCTTATCTACTGGAGGATTTTAACATCGATCTACTGAAACAAGAAAAAACAATTACTCAAGACTTTGTGAACTTACTAAGAACATTTGGATACTATCCAATCATAACAAAACCTACAAGAATAACGGAAACAACAGCTACTATTATTGATAATATTCTCTCAAATAACACTTTAAATCCAAAAACACAATCAGGTATTTTTGTGGAAGACATGGACTCGGACCATTTACCCATTTCCTACGTAGAAAGATAGAAAGTTAAACAAAAATCATTTGAAAAAGAGGAAACAACCTGTAGAGACTTTAGAAGCGAGAATATTAAAAAATTTAGAAACATCATGCCAAATATAAATTGGAACCAGGTGATAAATTGCGAACTCTGTGAGGATGCCTACAACACATTCCACACTATATGTACTAATGCTTATGAATCTGCTTTCCTACTAAAAAATTAACAAAATTCAAGCACAATCCTACTAAGCCCTGGCTAACACGAAGACTGATAGCTGCTTGTCACAACAAGAATAAGCTCTATTTAGTGTTTATTAAAATACTCAGTTTAAGAAATATAGAAATAAACTGAACCAAATTATTAGGATAGCTAAAATAAATTATTACCATTATAAATTTGATGAACAAAAGATAACATAAAGGAAATATGGAAATTAATTAAGTCACTATTAAATAAGCAAAAGAGTAAATCAGAAACATCAGTTTATCTGCAATAATACTATCATAACAGACAAAAATGATATAGCAGATAAATTCAATGAGTATTTCATTAACATTGGACCTAAATTGTCAGAAAAAATCCAAGCTAGTTCAGAAATTCATATACAGGACTATCTGACAGGGAGCTACCAACACTCAATATTCCTATCTCCAACAGACAGAGAAGAAATCTATAAAATTCTAATGCAAATTAACCCAACTAAAAGTGCAGGTATTGAAAATTTTAAATGGAAAATCTTTAAAGAGTGTATCACAGAAATACTAACCCCACTAAATCACATCTGCAATCTCTCACTCTCCCAGGGTGTATTCCCACCTCGTTTAAAAATAGCACGTGTATCACCTATTTATAAAGCTAAAGATGCATCTGACTTTACTAACTATAGACCCGTCTCAGTACTCCCGCTTTTCTCAAAACTTCTGGAAAGGTTATACTATAATAGAATCTTTAACTACTTAAACAAAAATTCAATCATCTACCAATCTCAGTATGGTTTCAGAGAAAAACACTCCACCATGCTTGCCATTGTGGATATGATAGAGAAAATCTCTAAGTCGCTAGAAAAAAAAGAACATACGTTAGGTATATTCTTGGATCTTTCCAAAGCATTTGACACCATTGACTATGCAATACTATTTAAAAAACGATCACATTATGGCATAAGAGGCATCGCTTTGGATTGGATTCAAAATTACTTAACTGATAGGACACAATGTGTGCAATTTAATGAATCTATCTCAGGAAATAAAAAATTAGTTTGCAGTGTCCCTCAAGGTTCAATTCTTGGACCCCTGCTGTTCTTATTATACATGAATGATTTACCTAATGCCAGTAACCTACTATCACTAATTTTATCCATGGATGATACCAATGTTTTTGGCCATCATAAAGATATAGACACCCTATACAAAATTACAAACAGTGAAATGGAAAAAATTATAAATTGGTTTAAAGCTAATAAATTATCCCTGGATGCCAGCAAAACCAATTTTCTATTATTTACAAGATATAATCAAGTAAACGAAGAGCTTGCTCTCCCAAAACTCTACATAGATAATCAAGAAATACAGGAAACTGAATATGTTAAATTCACAGGAGTCAATTTGGATAAACAACTAAGCTGCGAGAAGCATATAGAGACGATCATATCCAAGGTGACGAGGAACATTGGTATCATGCGCAGACCCAAATCATATCTCCCACCTGATGTTCTGAAAACCCTATATAGCACATTAATACTTCCACACATCACATACTGCAATGCTATCTGGAGCAACACACATAAAACTAAATTTAAAAAACTAAAATCACTACAAAGGCAATCTGTTAAACTATTCTCACAAGCAGCAAAGGGCCAAGATACCTTTAAAACAAACAGAATTCTAAAACTTGAAACATTGGAAAGGTCCAATTATTTACTATTTTAAGAGATTACCACAATGGCAGCTTACCCACATCATTATCCAATATTTTTACACCCAATACAGACATACATACTCACAACACATGAACAAGTTATAACCTACATGTCGCATGTTACCGAACAGAGGCTGTACGCACACCATCCCATCAAGCAATACAATTATGGAATAACACAGATGCAGACACACGTGCGCAAATTCTTACAACAAACTCATTCAAAAAGTACATAAAAAACTAAATTATTGAGAGCTACTAGAATCCAGATTACTAAAACACACACCAGAAACCCTTAATGACAAAAAAGGAGTAATTTCCTGTAATGTAATGAATGTTCTATTGGCTATTTTGGGACAAATTTGAACCGCCACTGTTGCTGCCTATGACAGTAACAGACTACAATTGAATCGGTTACAAAATACTCAATGATTTCACTGTTCACTGTGCACCTGACTGAAATTAAGATACTGAAATCTTAAGGGTTAAAAGTTTAACCACCACCATGGCAGCCATGCTCCAAGACAGCGGAACCTTCTACAGCGGCCACTCGCTTACTGGATCCAGGAGGTGATGGTCCTTTAAAGCAGGTTAGGTTGACATATAAGACCCCCACGTCCTGAAAAGTCGCTGCCCTGTTGTATTACAAGCCACTACCTATATTCCTAAATGTATGAAATAACCAATTTTTAGTGACATTATTTATTTTTTAATGTTGTATAAATGTGGTCTCTGTAGACAGGTTCTTCCGCTGTAGCGCACCCGGCCACCAGGACAACAAATATGTAGAAATATGTACATGTACATGATGCAATAATACATGATAGTGATAATAATACTTAAAATAATAATAATTACATGTAAATAATAGTAATGGTATTGTCGTTGTTATTGTTATAATTAAATATAATGATAATAGTAATGCGACAATAATAATAATAATAATAATAATAATAATAATAATAATAATAATAATAATAATAATAATAATAATAATAATGGTGGTGACAACAATAATTACACTTGATAATAACAATCATTACAATGATAAAACTCATGATGATGATGATGATTCTTTCTTCTTTTCGTTCGCTGATCATACCGCCAGTCCTGTATGTGACTGTTGACATGATCATAAGCGGTAAGTGCGTGGATCCATGGTTTATTAGAGTGCGCCGTGCGGCCTGGAACCTCCGTCTTCAGCACTCGAGGTTTCTGTCAGGGTTACCTCATTCTTACTTCCTTTAGTCGCCTCTTATGACACGCAGAGGATACGGAAGGTGTATTCTAAGCCCCACCTACAGGGCCATATGATGATGATGATGATGATGATGATAATAATAATAACAATAATACATGTAAATAATAGTAATAATATTTTTGTTGTTATTGTTGCTAATAATAATCGTGATTTCACAGAATAGTAATAATACTCCGCAAGATGGTCACTCCACTCCCTCCACCGCCCCTCTCCCCCCTCCCCCACCCCCTTTATGTAAAATGTTATGTCATAAGTCATGTTCAAGTTCAAGTTCAAGTTCAAGATTATTTATTTTGATATAGAATATACATTTACAGTTTCACAACAGGTAGTCCACCAAAGGCAGAGCCTATGTGGCGGTGGACCCCTACATATAACATATAACATATAACAACAACAGTATAGGACATGAGAATACTGAATACATACGGTTAACATGTTATAGTCCTATATATACATATAGTTAACTGTCTCGCTGCCAAGCCTCTGCAGTCTACATTTTCCATGGAGCCTAACTCAGGCTATGCTGAGTACCTCTAAAACAATTTGACCAAACGTTGTCGGTGGCTAAGCCACAAGCAACTTTCAGTCAAATTTTTCTAGAATACTCAGCCAATCCAGAGTCATTGCCAATTGGAGTTATTGTCCGCTTCCAGCAGTCCAACAGTTAATAGACGTATGACAATTTACATTTTTACAGGGAAAGACATGACAGAGGGATGTGTGCTTATCTTGCTTAAGTTAATAATTCTATATTACATATTCTTATTATCAATGACAAAGTATTTTTTAGGCTGTGATGGTAGAGTTAGTTGTTTGGTAGTTACCATTATGACAGATATTCTTCTTATTATTAATATTATTATTATTATTATTATTTGTTCTGGTGACTGGGTGCAAGTATGAGAATAGCATGCCATGATGGTGTGTGTTTTCCAGAGTCTAGTAGGTTTCTATAATCTTCTTTTTGATATTCTGCTTAAAGTACTGTAGCTTTATGATGGCTGTGCGTGTGTTTGTGTCTGTATTATTCCATAACTGGATTGCTTTGTATGAGGGTTTTTGTTGTGCTGCTTTTGTTTGGTGGTGTGTTGAATGGAGGTTATCTCTTGTTCTTGTGTTGTGAGGATGCAATTGTGTATTGAGCATAAAAATGTTAGATAAGGATGAGGGTAAGTTGCCATTGTGGAAGTCCCTTAAGATTGTGTATAGTTGGAGCCCTCCTATGTCCTCAAGTTTTAAGACCTTTTCTGATTTAAAGATATCCTGGCCACCTGCTGTTTGTGAAAATAGTTTAATAGATTGCTTTTGCAGAGATTTTAGTTTTTTTAGTCTAGCTTGAGATGTATTAGTCCAGATAGCATTGCAGTAGGTGATGTGAGGAAGTATCATTGTGCAGTACAGGGTTTTAATAATATTAGGTGTTAGATAGGGTTTCAGTCTGCGAATGATGCCAATGCTTTTTGCTACCCTAGTAGTAATAATTTCAATATGCTTCTCCCATGTTAAATTTTTGTCCAGATATACTCCTAAAAACTTAGCATATTGTGCTTCTTGAATTATCTGGTTGTCGATATAGAGGTTTGGGAGAGCTATTTCTTTTAGTTTCTTAGATTTTGTGAATAGTATATAATTAGTTTTTGATACATTTAAGGACAATTTGTTTACTTTAAACCAGTCTATTAATTTTGCCATTTCATTATTGACATTTTTGTATAGAATTTCTATATCCTTGTGGCTGCAGAAAGCATTTGTGTCATCTGCAAAAAGTATTAGTGGGAGATGTTTGCAGACTTTGGGTATGTCATTCATATATAGGAGAAACAGCAGGGGCCCAAGAACTGAACCTTGGGGAACACCACAGACTATATTATTGTATTCAGAGATAGCCCCATTGAATTGTACACACTGTTCCCTGTTTGACAGGTAACTCTGTATCCAGTTCAATGCAGTACCTCTTATTCCATAGTATGCAAGCTTTTGCAGTAAAATTGTATGATCAATTGTATCGAAGGCTTTGGAAAGATCCAAGAATACACCTAGCGTATGTTCATTATTCTCAAGGGAGGTTGATAATTTTTCTATCATATCCACAATGGCAAGCATAGTAGAGTGTTTTTCTCTGAAACCATATTGAGAAGGATATATGATTGAGTTTTTGTTTAGATATTTAGTAATTCTACTAAAATACAGCTTTTCTAAGAGTTTTGAGAAAAGTGGAAGTACCGAGACTGGCCGATAATTAGTAAAGTCAGATACATCTTTAGCTTTGTATATGGGTGTCACACGTGCAACCTTTAATCTTGATGGAAATACTCCCTGTGTAAGTGAGAGATTACAGATGTGGTCCAATGGTGTTAGTATTTCTGTTACACAGTGTTTAAAAATTTTCCATTTGAAATTATCGATTCCAGCACTTTTAGCTGTGTTAATTTGCATTAGTATTTTGTAGATTTCGTGAGTATCTGTTGGATTTAGGAAAATAGAGTGTTGATAACTACCTGTTAGAAAGTCCGTTATATGTATGTTCGAGCTGGGTTGAATTTTTTGTGATAAATTAGGACCAATGTTAGTAAAATACTCATTAAATTTGTCTGCTATTTCTTTTTTGTCGTTAATGACTCTATTATTATAAATAAACCGTGATGCTTCAGTATTGGTTTTTTTCTTATTTAGTAATGATTTAATCAGTTTCCATGTTTCCTTTATATTATCTTTTTGTTCATCAAATTTATTATGAAAATAATGTATTTTTGCTGTCCTAATTATCTGATTTAGCCTGTTTCTATATTTCTTGAACTGTGAGTCATTATACTTTGTCGGATATTTAATAAAATTCAGATATAACTTGTTTTTCTTGTGACAGGCAGCTATCACTCCTCTTGTAATCCATGGTTTAGTAGGATTTTGTTTAAATTTCTTAATATTTTTAAGTGGAAAGGCAGATTCATAGATGTTAGAGCATATAGTGTGGAAGGTGTTGTAGGCATCTTCACATGACTGGGATTCAATTACCTGGTTCCAGTTTATGTTAGCCATATTGTTTTTGAACATTTTTATATTTTCCTTTTTGAAGTCTCTACAAGTTACTGTTTCTTTTACAAATGATTTTCCTTTTTTGTTTTCTTTTTCTATATAGAAAATAGGTAAATGGTCTGAAATATCTACAACAAAGATACCTGTTTGATTCTTGCCACTTACAGCATTATTCGAGATGATGTTGTCAATAACAGTAGCCGAGCATTCTGTAATTCTTGTTGGTTTCGTTATAAATGGATAAAAGCCAGATATTTTTAATAAATTTAATAGGTCTTGAGTGTAGAAGCTATGTTGTTTTAACAAATCAATATTAAAGTCACCTAATATATAAGCGGATTTCTTTTCATTTTGTATGGTATTTAGAATTTTTTCGAATGATTTCATAAATTTGTCGTTGTCACTTCCAGGAGGTCTGTATGTGACACCGACAAGTTTATTTTTAGTTTTTTCATTGGGAATTTCAATAAAAATAGTTTCAATAAATTCTTCATTCATTGACAGGTCATCTCTCAAATCATACTGTAAACTGTCCTTTATGTAGATGCCTACACCACCACCTTTTTTAGTTGGCCTGTGTTTTTCAATGAATTTGTAATTTTGCATATTAATTAAGTCCAGTGGTGAGTCAGGTTTCAACCATGTCTCAGTAATTCCTATGACGCTAAATTCATGTGAGCTGGAATCCATAAAGTTATTAAATTTATCAAAAATTTTTAGCAGCGATCTAATGTTAATATGAATCATTGAAAAGGTGATAGCATCAGTACTCTTGATAATATTATCATTAAATTCTTTCTGAAGTATATAGTCACAGAGTGGAAAATTCATACCTTCATTATCAATATCTGTTTCAGAGAAATTTGTGTATTCATTGCCCTGGTTAGAAGTATTTAGCTTGAATGGGTTTACAAGTATGTTTGCATTTATATATGTACTGTAGTCATATTTGGCACCTATGATATTAAGCAGAAATTCAGTATCGTTTTCATAGTGATTAAAAGGAAAATTAGTTTGGTTACATTGAAAACACCACCATGGCTCATCAGAACTCTGGAGTTCTTCATAATCTGTGATAGTTAGCCCTTGGGAGCATCTTAAATGCACCCAATCACCACAACAGTCACATAGAATTGCACGCTGATTAGATTTGACAGGTTTGTTGCAGGATAAGCACGGGAACCGGACAGGCATGGACAGCAAAAAATGGGGTGGCTAAAGGCTATTGCTGGCTACTGTGATGGAGAGATAGTGTTTATCTAATAAAATGAGATTATATAAAATGTTAATGGATTAGATGGACATAGTTATGATATTGTCTGACAGTAAGAGAAGATCTATTGTTGGAGTTTGATAGATCACAAGTAAAGCGAGGCGACATATATGGGTAGCGGTGAGCATTTATGTAACCATAAGTTATGGCAGTTAGGCCATGGACAGATATGAGCGAAGGTAAGGCCAGGTGACATGTATTTTCGGAGAGTAACGAGTATTCAGATCACAGGTTAGACAAGCCTATGGGCATTGGGATCGTAGCTACATTTATGGATACTCACGTAACAATCATTTAAGTCATTGAAGATAGAACATCTTAGCCCTTACATTGAGAGGTTTCAAAGAAAGTAGAGTCTTTGTGATATCGAACGTATAGTGTTGTGTCTTTTGAAGTCAACCTGACTGGGAACCATTGCTGCCTAAGACAAAGTGGTGACATTGAGAATGAGATATATTGGGAGTTCACCTTGTTACTTCACCTACTTAGGTAATTGGTAGAACAGACAGATGTACGTATGTCTCCACACGTAATTTGTTTAAATGTATTGTATCGTACTCCATGTCATTTGTAATATAAAATATCCACGTACATGTATATAAATGTTATATGAATAAACATAATATTATAAATTTATGTTATATGTCAAGGGTCCACCGCATCATAGGCCTTGCCTTTGGTGGATGCCTGTATTGAATTGTTGAATTATTTACCTATATGGAAATAATGAATCTTGAATCTTGATATCTATGGGATCCCGCGCAAAGCTACGCCTTTTTCCGGTTCCTGTAATGCAGTTTCCAATCTACAAATAGAGGCGTGGCTTCGTTCGAGCATCCTTTTCTCGATCTCGTATAAAAGGAGATCTCGCGAGACACGAATGCGACTAACCATGTACCCGACTCCATAGTAGCCGATCGCAGTAGGAGTCGGGTAAGCGTAAAAAACAGGAACGAAATATTCAATTATTCAATTAAAATGTCAGCCCCCATGGAAGAGAAAATGAGCGCTGATGAAATTGACGGCAGCAGAATCACATTATCTTTCGCAGAGTTGCTAGCATTTTGTCAGACACTACCCAAAGTGGTAAAATAACAGAACGGGACCACTTCTCAATGTTGTCAACCACATTTATAATTAAATAAGATGAAAACTCCTAATTCCGTGCTTCGACTAAAAAAAAATAATTCAAATTCAAATTTTCAGATTCAAATTCAAAGTTAAGTTACACAATGCAGACATTATTGCCTCTGTGTTCCACTCCATATCCTGTCACAGATTAAAATTATAATGATAATAATTTAATCATTTCCCTATGGGACCACCACCACCATACATACAATTTTGGAGACGAATGAGCGAAACTGGCAAAGATATGAGTTTGTCACCACCCCATTCAAGCAATAGGTGGCCAATGAATGAATGACAACATCTCATTCATTTCTAGGCCGACTTGACTTATTAAATCAGGCTGACGACTATTCTAGGCTATGTTAACTAATTTAAGTAGCCCTGGTTGGCAATTGGGCCGACTTGACTGGAATTCTTTGAGTGTAATTTGAATATGAAAATCTGAATTTACATATTTACCTCGCCCACCACCCCAACCCACTGCCACCCCTGAATATGCAGGAGACACTATCTCAGGACATAGAGATTTCAAAATTTGTTCAGGAGAAGAGTCCCATATTTAGGTTGGCTTTGCGCCCCCAACCCACACCCCCAACCCATCATTTATTTATCATCGTTCATACCATCATAGAACACTTATTTGAGCATGAACAGCACAAATGTTACCATTCACACATACAATGAGCATGTCATTTGATGCACGAATACTGCTTCCAACATGGTATGAAAGCAGTAAATAAATCATTGCCCTCAATATCGTACACAAATAAAGTGGAAATTTAATAAATTTTGCCAAACAATTATTATTTAGAGGATTAATGCGGTGTAAGATAAGATTTATGGGCAGGAAGATCAGTGTTTACTTTATCACATCAGTGGCCGCTTGACGGCCAGGCTTCCCCCATTCTAAAAATAATGACGTAATGACATCACGAAAAAAACTCCTCTCCTAAACCTTCCAGGAATTATACAATTTTTATTTACAGTTTACGGTTAATTTGTTTTTTCAGATGAAAGAATGACATATCTACACCATATTATATTTACAGGGTTGTGTTATATTACAGTTACAGGATTATTGTACAATACACATACATACAGATTAGGCTTGCGCGATTTTCGATTAAATCGTGGGTCCAAATTCCCAAAGGTATAAACCGGGGTAATGTGATTTGTTTCTAGAAAAAGTTGAAATAAATGATACAAAAATAGCACGAAATTAGAACACATTTTCATGCACCGAATTCTTACCATCCTACGTCTATGCTTAATGTATACCTTATATCCATCCTCGCGGGTGTGAAATTATTAATTGGGACCGCCTAAATAATGCGTATAGTTTAATAAACATTTATTTTATCAAAATTTGGGATAAAATGTCGCCGAGAAAATAATATAAATTACAGGACGTATCAGCTTCCGCTTATAGCCTCCCTTTGTAGGACGAGTTTAGGTCATTATCAGAGTAACGCGAAGACATTAATATTAGCACCCGGGGAGATACTGGGCACGCTACATAGGTCGGGAGTTTTGAGTAGGTACGATTGTAACGGCGTAAACTTGTCCTATAGAGCAGTTTATAGTTGCTTTCAGAATGTATGATTTACATTTAAGAGTAATCAACAGAACATGCAGTTTAAAATCAAACAACCTGGAATGCTGTTGCTTTATTTTCTTTAATTTGACATGACAACCGAATCAAAAAGGAAAAATTATTACACTGCCTGAAATTGCTAACTAGAATTAAAAAAGAATTATGCTCATTATATACTTGGCATTTCATGACAGACTCAGGGTCTGCGGCGAAAGAAAGAAAATTATATGGCGATTCGAGGGAGTAACTAGGTGGTTTTCTCAATGACAAAGGTGTTACCTCGCTATTGTTAGCTTGTTTATTGTAGTGCTTTGTGTTGTGATTAGTAATTATTCGGCACGGCGGGATATAAACACAATGAACACAGGCGTGAATTGATTATAATTGTACTCATACATGTACTGATAAAATGCGACGGAAAAGTGCACACTTCAGATTTAAAATAAAACATGAAATCTTTGACGATTTTCCGATTTTTCCTCAATTACAACGTAAAAATCGCGATTTTAAAAATAAATCGAACTTCACGATTAAATCGAAAAATCGCGCAAGCCTAATACAGATATACCTAAAAGCAGTACACCAGTATAGACATTTTCTAATACTTGTGATGGGTTACACACTAGCATCTGATCAAAACATGTAGACTGGTGTGGTTTCACACCCAGTCTGTACTTAACATAGACTGGTGTGGTTTCACACACAGTCTACAGTGGTGTAACTTAACTTATTCAGATGACTGCCGTCAGGGCAGTCTGGATTTGAAAATCAACTGCACTGAAAAATGTTCACCTGCCTTTACTCAGTGGTGCGTCAATAAGCCTTGGTTAGATATAAGCCTTTAAAGGTCAGATTTGTCAAAAAAATACTGTCATGTTGAATGATTATTAAAAGAAGACAACCAATATGGTATTGAAAATTTACTACTGGATTGTTGGCTGGGTAAGCGAGCTGGTCAATTCAATAGTAAATTTTCAAAAATATTTTCTTGGCCTCCATCAGTCACATTGTAATTCTTCCTAATTGCCAGCATCTGACATGTTCTAGCTGTGGGCTGTTTCCAACTGAAAATTACAAATACCATTCAAAACATGAAAACTGATCCGATTACAGAATAGACTCAGTTGAAAAGTTTGCAAATATTTAGTACAATTAATTTGCGGTAATCATTAGTGCAAAATAATAGTAGTGCTTAATCATTTGTAAACTTTTTCTATTGAGTGCATTCTGTGATCGGACCAGTTTTTATGTATTAGATGCTATTTTTAATTTCTGGTCGGCAGCACGGCGTGCAACATTAAGGCCATTGTACATAGTATCACAGGTCGTTTAGATTTTAGGAATCCGGCACAACTCTGAATTAAAATGTAGAGATATCAAGAAGTTATTGGTTTGGTTGGTGTCATTCTAATTTTACTCCAGTTGCGCTTGTATTCACGACTGGGCATGTTAAAACAGCAGCAGTAGCATGTGTACATTAGTACGCATAGAAAGATGTGTTCGTTGTGTTATCTTGGCAGGCAGTCAGTGATTGGCAGAATTAACATTTTAATTGAAAGTAACGATGACAACAACCAATCAGAGATTGCGTAATTCTCCTTCGATCAATACTTACCATTACATTACTCATTAATAATACAGCTATCCTGATAGCTGGCTCTAGGAATCTAGATTTAGTGAGCTCTACCGGCTCCTGGAACGGGGTACCCGGTTCTCAACAACTGGGTACCCGCCTGACAGACACTCATTCTTGTTTGCATAGCAACAAGAGGATACATTGCTTTTTTTGAGTGGAGAAATCTTAGTTTTCTTTGTGTTTTTCTGTGTGCCTATTAACTGTTTCGTTTCTGGACTTACTGGATTTACTATGGAAGGAGCCTCTAATTCTCAGGTCGTATTCTTTCTTGTTATTTATCTAGCTATATGGAGACTTATGTCTCTGAAATTTCGTCTGTGTTGCATGTCCCACTTTCTGACCCCCGGAACTAGGACGTGTGGTTACAACGAAATATGCCAGATAAGATCGCCTACTTTAAATCCCAACGGCGATCGGACAGTAATATGAAACTAGGCGTTGGCTTACGGTTTTTTAACACTAAAATCGGCTTACGTCGTTCAACCGTATGATCCGAGCAGGTGACGTCACACCCTTTTATATCTCGGATTATTTGGTGAAGGAATTGTTTCATTAATTTGCGCATCTTATTCTTGGTGCTGCATGTTTCTCCTTCGATCAATACTCACCATTCTGTTACTTCTGATATACAGCTGGCCTTGACAGCGGCTCTAGGATTATAGACTTAGAAAGCTTTACCGACTCCTGGGAACCGGGTACTCGGCTCCCAACTGCCGAGTACCCGTTTACCATAGAGCTCATTCTTGTTTGCATAGCAACAAGAGCAATACATGCTTTCTGCATTGAGGATTTTAGTGTTTTTTGTGAAAGAAAATCTAAGTCTTTAATCTGTGATAGTTTGTGTGTTCGTGAAAGGATTAACTAAAGGATACTATGGAGAATACCACCGAAGATAACCAGGTTGTATCGTTATTTTTTATCCATAGTTAAAAGACTTAGGTCTCTAAATTTCGCTGTGTCGCATGTTCCAATATCTGACCCCATAGAATCTGGGACGTGTGCTAACAACGATATATGCCAGACGATCGCCTTCTTTAACCGCCAACAGGCGATCGGCAGATATGAAAATAGGTGTTATGCTACGGTATTTCTAACAGGAATATCGGCTGACGTCGTTCTCCGTAGGATCCGAGCGGGTGACGTCACACCCGGTCGCTCGGATGTTTATGTGAAGAACAATTTTTCATTAATTCGCGCATCTTGTTCTGGGTGCTGTGTACTAAAAATGGTACCGGAAACTTTAGAATGATCAAGTTTACGTGCGATCACGATCGGTTTGCAATGATCGGTGGTTTCAAAATTCTTGAGTAGATGCGTGGTCTGCGGTTTTACCGTGTGATACAGCAGTTTGTTATACATTTTGTTGTTTTCTTCACATATCGTGCTGCTTTCGTTAGGAGTATAATTTATATTGATTAGTAAATATACCCCGAATGCTATGCGATATGATTCCTGGAGCCGTTACACATCCTGGTGGATCTATTATGGGTGTGTTTAATGCCCGCCTCATTCTTGTCATCATAGTCAATGCGATCGTTGTTGTAACGTGGCGGGGTGGGGTGCGGGAGGGTTACAGTTAATTTATGAGTCAAATTATTTGAAAATTAATTGTCTGCCTTCCATCCGGGTCTCGTTCCGCTTGTTTATTGTAGGTTTGTGCTTATGTTATAGGCCAAGCCAGCCCCGCCATCATGTGACGAATGCCATAAGTTTGTCCGTGTCGTGTTCAAGGACCATGTCTGTTTTAGGTGTTCCCTGTGTAATATTGATCATAGGTGTAATGTTTGTGCAGTGTGGTCCGTTGAGATGATGGTTAAGTTCCTTGCCAGAAGGACTTGGCTGGGTCTGACGCGGGGTCAGGCGGTCCGAGAGTAAATCGTGGAGCGCCCGGTTCGGCCGGTGGGGGGTGCTCCACGTCCCCAGCTGGAGGTGGCGGAGATGGCACCGCCGGCGTGGTTTGGTCCGGCTGTGCAGGGTTTTTCTGCATAGCGTTCTGCCCACGCTGGCGTCGTCCCTGCTACCAAAGGTTGGGGGGCAGTTTCTCCCCATGCCTGGACGGATCCTGTCCTCGGACAGGATTCTGGACTGGTTACCGAGGGGGCCGTCTCGTACGGCCCCCCTGGCAGTCCCGTCTGGCTTCGGCCAGACGGGTTTTCTGTTTCTCTGCGGCCACCTCCGGGTGGTCCAGTAGCGGTGGCCGGTCCGTCAGGTGTGGGAGCCATCCGCCAGGACGGTTCCACGGTTGACTCGTCTGGTGACGACTCTTCGGAGTCTGAAGACGAGGAGGCCGAGGAGGAGAGGTTGCTGCGGCCCGTGAAGCCGCAGGTGGAGAATATGGAGGTTGATTCCGTCCTGGACGGAACCGGCCTCCATTTGTCTGGTTTGGCGCAAGCCAGGTCAGCGGCTCCGCCTGTGGCTGAGGCAAATCCGTTACCGTGCACCGGTTCCGTGCGGCTTGGTTTGGCACCAGCCGTCACGGGAACGGGTGTGCCGGGTCGGGCGTGGTACTCACCTATCTCGCCTGGTCCGGCAGTCGGACGTGGGGTGCCGTTGGCGCCCGTGTCCGGTTATGGTTCCGCGACTGCTACGGGTCCGTACGGTTTTCCGTGTGGACCTACCCCATGGACCGGAGTGTTTCATGGGGTGGCGGCGGAACCGTGTGGTACCGGAGTGCCTGGCGTGTCAGCCATGGCTCCTTGCCGGGAGGCCGTGGCTGGCAGACCCGTGAGCACGTCAACGGGTGACGTGTTTGCGGGGGTGTCTTCATCGGAGGTAGATTGGTCAGATGCTCTGGCGTGGCTAGCCAGGGTTGACCCGTCTGTGGTTTCGGCCACGGCAGATGAAGATGCGCCCCGTCCGTCGGTTGCATCGATCAGGACGGGGATTTTGCCCGCGGCCCGGATCCAGTCAGTGGGACTGGATCCACGGTTCATAGAATTGTTGGATGCTATTTATAGCAAACAACTGATGACCAAGGGTCAGCTCCCTGCGGCCTCCAGGGAGGTGCGGGCAAGATGTCGTATTCCGCGGGGGGAATACGACAGGTATGGTGTAGTCCCGTCGGTCACGGAGGATGACCGATGGGTACTGGGCGTCCATAGTGCCGTGGCGGATCGCCCCGGTCCGGCACTTGTGGACAAGTCTCAGGTACACCAGGAAGAAGTCCTGTCCCTATGCGATGAGGGTGTGAGGGCAGCGATGAGCGCTGTCAACCACTCTTATCGTCTCCTTCAGTCGGTGTGGGCTGAAGAGGGGGGGCAGGCCACCCTGTGCCACCTGTGGCGCTTTCATGTGTCAATGACGGCCTGGTGCTGTCGATGGACGCATTGGCAAGGGTGCAAGCGCGTGTGACGGAATCCAGGAGGCAAATGGTCATTGACCATATGCGTCCGGCTACGGCAGTCAGGGAGCGTCTTCTTGGGACGCCCCTGACAGGGCCTAGCATCTTCGGTGGCCGAGCGCGGGCCATCTTAGAGGATACCGCCAGTATCGCGCAGAATCGGTTAGCAGTAAACCTACAGCTAGAGCTAGTGCGGCAAGCGCACGCACTAGGGGCTGTGGGGAAACCTCTAACGGGACAACCTTCAAAGAAGCTGAAGAAGCATAAGTGCAAGGCGAAAGCTAGGCCTGTTGCGACTTCTGCTTCAGCTGGGTTTTCGGAGCCGCCGCCGGCGAAGAAGCCCAGGAAGGTTGTAGAGGCGCCTACCCTCCCCAATGTTGCTCCTGACCGCCATAGAGGTGGGAAGGGAAGGGTAAGGGTAAGGCCTCAAAGGGCGGACAGAAGGGGCCGAAGCGTACCTGAGGGTACGAAAGCTCCCTTCATATCCGCCTGGACCGCGCCTGTGCGACAGGAACAGCGGTGCCAGTTATACCCGTCGTGCCTAGAACGAAATGGTTCTCTCTCTCTCTCTCGTTAAGAAAGAGGGTGGGGGGGGGTCCCGGACTGCGAGCCGGACAACCCCGTTAGACGTTGAGGCGTCTATGGTGGGTGGAAGGCTCATGCGTTTCGTCGAGGCCTGGCAAGGTGTGACGTCAGACAGTCTGGTCCTGGGATGGTTATCCCAGGGTTACATGCCGGAGTGGTGGGACTTTCCACCACAAAATCTGTCTTTGGCACCTGTCTGGACACCCGTACCAAGGGAGCCAGACAAGTTAGAAGCCGTTCAAAAGGAAGTGTCGGGTTTGCGTCTGAAGGGAGACAATAAAACCAGCAAACCGAAACACTCCAGGCTTCTATTCAAACATGTTCCTTGTCCCCAAGAGCACAGGGGGATGGAGACCCATACTCAATCTCAGGCCATTAAATTGGTTTATCCATACGCCTCGGTTCCAGATGGAAGCGCCGAGGTTGGTAATGGCGGGATTGAGGAAACGAATGTGGTGTGTATCGATCGATCTGAAAGATGCATATTTCCACATTCCTATGAATCGGAGTTGGTACAGGTTTTCAGAATCAAGTATGGGAGTTTACAGTTCTCCCGTTTGGCCTGTCGACAGCTCCGAGGGTTTTCACAAGAGTGGTCCTTGCGGTGACAGCGTTTCTCAGAAAAGAGAACGTGGCGCTACACACCTACATAGACGACTGGCTGCTCAAGGCAGACTCGGCAGCCAGGTTGAACGTGGATACTGCTCTGACTCTGAAGTTACTTTCAGATCTAGGCTGATAGTCAACGAGGAGAAATCCGAGTTGACGCCCACTCAACATTTCGTTTATTTGGGGATGCGATTCGACCTCGAGGAGGGCAGCGTTTACCCGTCAGAGCTCAGAGTGGTGTCTCTGTTAGCCATCCTCAAGAGTTTTCGAGTGGGAAACCACATTCAGGCGAGGCGGTTCCTTCAGATGCTGGGCATGATGGTCTCCATGGAGCAGGGTATCCCGTACGCTGCTCTAATGCGAAGGCCTATCCAGTTGTATCTGATGTCTCTGTGGAAACAGAGAACAGAACCCCTGTCAAAACTGGTGCCAGTTTTGGAGCCGATAATGTCGCATCTTCTATGGTGGAAACAGCGTCAGAATCTCCTATTAGGGGTTTCGCTGCACCTACCCCACCCCCAGCTGTCCGTCTACACGGATGCATCGCTGGAAGGGTGGGGTGCCTGCCTGGGAGAACACCAGGTCTCGGGCACATGGACTCTCCCGGAGAGTCAGCTGCATATCAATCTGTTGGAAATGATGGCAGTGGAACTGGCGTTGGAAGAGTTCTTTCCGATGATCAGGGGCAGGGTGATATTGATACGGTCGGACAATTCGACAGTAGTATCATATATAAATCGCCAAGGCGGGACCAGGTCGCCCACTCTGTGTATCAGGGTGTGGCACTTGATTCAATGGTGTAGGAATTACTCGGTTGTTTTGAAAGCAGCTCATATTCCTGGCCGATTGAACATTCTGGCGGATGCTTTGTCTCGCAGACAGAGAATCCTGCCAACAGAATGGTCCCTCAACCCTCCAGTTCTGCGACGGATCTTCGAGCATTGGAGCAAACCCAACGTGGACTTGTTCGCCACAAAGGAAAATGCTCAAATCATGACATATGTCTCGCCGATTCCAGATCCAAATGCCGTCGATACAGACGCTCTGGCGATAAGCTGGAGAGGGATGCACGCTTACGCGTACCCACCCACCATTCTTCTACCGAAGGTATTGGTGAAGGTCAGGGAGGAACCGTGTCTGGTCCTGCTAATAGCGCCGTATTGGCCGAGCATGGCGTGGTTCACGGATCTTCTAGATCTGCTGGTGGAAAATCCTGTGCAGTTGCCCGAGATTCCGAACATAATCTCCCAGGCCAAGGGACGCTTCCTACACGAGCGTCCCGAAATGTTCAAATTGACTGCGTGGATGTTAGCAAACAACGTTCCACGTCGGAAGGCTTTTCTCGACAAGCTGCTGATTTCATCGCGGCTACAAGAAGGAGGTCAACATTCAAGTCATATAACAACAAGGTTAACAGATTTGCAGACTGGTGTGAAGAAAAGGGTATTGATACCTTTCAATTCACTATCAGCAAATAGCAGACTTTCTCTGTGAGCTGTTCTTTTTAGGACTAGCTCCCGTCACAGTTGCTGGATACAAGTCAGCTTTGGCATCAGTTATCCCTTGTCTAGCCAATAGGGATAGTCCAGAGGTGGCCCAGTTAAATGTGATGTTGAAGGGAATGAGCAATCTCCGACCGAGACAATCGGTAGTCATTCCAGCCTGGAGTCTATCTTTAGTGCTTAATGTACTGGCCAAGCACCCTTTCGAACCGTTGCGTTCGGCTAGTCTAAAGCATTTGACTCTAAAGGCGGTCTTTCTATTGGCAGCTTCCTCAGCTAGAAGGCGCAGTGAGATCCATGCGCTTTCGGCAGAGTGGAATCGATTTATTGTTTCTGGAGAAGGTCTGCGTCTTCTGCCAAGAGCAGAGTTTATGTCAAAGAACCAATCTTTGAGATATCCCGGCAAACCGATCATTATACCAAAGTTAACTAGGTTTGATCGTGATGCCAGTGTCTGGTGCCCGGTCCGTGCTTTGACTAAGTACAAGAAACGGACTGACTCGTTACGGTCGAACGATAGACATCTGTGGATCTGCCATAAAAAGCCTTATGGCGCCGCATCCATGGATACTATCTCTTGTTGGGTGGTCGAATGCATTCAGACTACTCAGGAGATGGCGACTGGGCACCAGGTGCAAGGCGGAAGGGCACACAATGTCAGAGGAATAGCCGCCTCGACCGCCCTTTACAATGGTGTTCCGTTAAAGGACATCATAGCCGTTGCACAATGGCACTGTGAGTCCTCATTCACGGATTACTATATGAGGGATGTGTCAGACTCAGCCAATCCACTCGCTTTAGCTGTTTTGAAACGATAGTTAGTGACCACACTGCTTTTCACCCTTTTCTCACTTCGGTAAGAAAAGAACCTAAAGCAGACATGGTCAGGCGAGAGGATGTCAACCAGATTGTGTCACTGATGGCGTCACTGATGGCCGAACCGGTGAATGGTTGGAGGCGGTACGTCTGAAGTCCAATTATCATAAGGTAATTCAATAGTGAGAGTTTTTTGTATTATGTATATGTATCATGTTCATTCATCTTATATATTCATGCTCATTCCCAGGCTAATACATGGAATATGCAGGGAGCAGTTAACCCTCTTGGCATATTTGTGTTTTCAGGCGAGATACATGTTCGTTAGTTCTCTCCCTTTTCTTAGGAGGAAAAAGGGGGGGGGGGACTGAGACGCGAATGTGATTCGGTTCCGTGAACTTGACGGTCCTTTTAGGTCTCCGTTAGTCAAGTTTGAAGTCTAAAATCTTTCTCCAAGGGGCAAAATTAGCATTTATGGCTTGCCCCTTCCCACCAGGTTACTGATCAAATCTGGTGTATATCAGAAGTAACAGAATGGTGAGTATTGATCGAAGGAGAATGCAGGAAATGTCAATTTCCCTTTCTCCGAGATCTAACAATACTCACCATTCTGTTACGGACCCAGCATCCCAGCCCCACGGAGGCAAGCCATAGTTTTCTCTTGTTTGGTGGCTATGCAAACAATATGAGCTCTATGGTAAACGGGTACTCGGCAGTTGGGAGCCGAGTACCCGGTTCCCAGGAGTCGGTAAAGCTTTCTAAGTCTATAATCCTAGAGCCGCTGTCAAGGCCAGCTGTATATCAGAAGTAACAGAATGGTGAGTATTGTTAGATCTCGGAGAAAGGGAAATTGACATTTCCTGCAGTTTATGTGCCTGAAACTTTTGAATTATGTCAAGTTTTGCGTGTGATCACGATCTATTTTCATTGATCAATGATTTCAAAATTCTTGATTAAGATGTGTGTTCTACAGCAGTAATGTTAATTCATTTTGTTGTTCCTTCACGTATCGTTTGGCTTGCGTTTGAGTAGTATAATTTTGAAATTAATTCTTAAATAAACCGCAAATGCTTCCGATATGGTTCCTGGTTCCCTGTTTATACATCCTGCAGGATCCCTTTATGGGTGTATTAGTGGCCCGCTCTCGTTCTTGTCGCCAGCTTACGCGATCTTGGTTGTAACGTTGCGGGTGTGGGGTGCCGGAGGGTTAACGTTTAATTTATTGTCAAAATATTTGAAAATTATTTGTCTGCCTTCCATTCCTGTTTTGTACCGCTTGCTTATTTTAGGTTTTGTGCTTGTTTTCAGGCGAAGCCTACCCCGCCATCATGTCCTGAGTGTCACAAATTCGTCATGGGCGCATTTAGGAACCATGTCTGTTTTCGGCCCGGCAAGTTTTTAGTCAAGTTCCTTGCCCAGAAGGACTTGGCTGGGTCTGACGCGGGGTCAGGCGTTTAAAAAAGATATCGCGGCACGTCCTTTTTGGCCTCTGGGGGCGCTACTCGTCTGCAGTTGGAGGGTTTGGAGATGGCACCCCGGCGTGGGATGGGCCCGCTATGCAAGGCTTTTTGCATAGCATCCTGCCCACGCTGGTGTCGTCTCTGATACCGAAGACTAGGGCAATCTCTCCCTGTCCGGTACGGACCCTGTCCTTGGACAGGGTTCTGGACTGCTTACCGAGGGGGCCATCTTGTATGGCTCCCTGGCGGTCCCGTCGGGCTCCAGTCTGGTGGGTACCGTTTCTCTATGGCCACCTCCGCATGGTCCAGTAGCGGTAGCCGGTCCGTCGGGCATGGGAGCCGTTCGCCAGGATGGCTCCAGTGTTTCCTCATCCAGTGACAACTCTTCGGGGTCTGAGGATGAGGAGGCCGAAGAGGAGAGGTTGTTGCGTCCTGGACGGAATCGCCCTCCATCTATCAGGCTTGGCGCAAGCCCGTGGTTGAGGCCACACCGGTACCGGGCACCCGTCCAGTGCTGGTTGATTTTCCACCAACCGACACAGTGACGGGTGTGGCTGTCCAGGCTTGGTACTCACCTATCTCACCTGGTCCAGCGGCCACACATGGGGTGCCATTGGCGCCCATATATGGTCACGGTTCCATAAACGCTACGGGTTTGCACGGTTTTCCGTGCGGGCCTACTCCATGGAACAATTTGTTTCATGGGGTGGCGGCGGATGTAGTACTGGTGTTGCTGGCTTTCCAGCAGTGGCTCCTTTCTGGGAGGCCACTGCTGGTAGACCCGTGAACACATCAACGGGTGATGTGTTCACGGGGGTGTCTTCCTCGGAGGCGGACTGGTCCGATGTTCTGACTTGGCTAGCCAGGGTGGACCCGTCCGTGGTCTCGGCTTCAACCGAGGAAGACATGCCCCATCCATCAGTTGCATCGATTCGGACGGGGGTCGTGCCCGCGGCTTGGATTATAGCAAGCAACTCTTGACGAAGAGCCAGCTCCCTGCGACCTCTAGGGAGGTGCGGGCAAGGTGCCGTATCCCCAGGGGGGAGTACGAGCGGTATGGTCTGGTACCAACAGTCACTGAGGATGACCATTGGGTTCTTGGTGTCCAGAGTGCTGGAGCAGGTGGTCCCGCTCAGGCGCTTGTGGACAAGTCCCAAGCACACAATGAGGAAGTCCTGTCCCTTTGCGATGAGGTAGTGAGGGCAGCAATGAATGTTGTCAATCACTCCTATCGCTTGCTTCAGTCGGCGTTGGCTGAAGCTGGGGCAGGTCACCCTGTGCCACCTGTTGTGCTTTCTTGCGTTAACGACGGCCTTGTGCTCTCAATGGATGCGTTGGCCAGGGTACACGCGCATGTAACCAAGTCCAGGAGGCAGATGGTCCTTGACCATATGCATCCGGCTACGGCTGTCAGGGAGCGTTTGCTTGGAACGCCCCTGAACGGTCCTAGCAGCTTAGATGGCCAAGCGTGGGCCATCCTAGAGGACATGGCTAACATTGCACAGAGTCGGTTAGCAGTTAACCGTGAGCTGGAGCTAGTGCGTCAGGCGGATGCACTAGGGGCTGTTGCGAAACCGCTGACTGGTCAACCTGCGTCCAAGAAGCAGAAGAGCAAGGCAAAAGCCAAGCCAGCTCATTCTGCTCTTGCTGGGCCTTCTCAGCCACCTGCGGCTAAGAAGGCGAGGAAGGTTGTGGAGGCTCCTGTCCACCTTAGTAGTGGCCCTGATTGCCCAAGAGGCGGGAAGGGCAAGGGTAAAGGTAAGTCCTCCAAGGGCAGACAGAAGGGAGCTAATCGTACCTGAGGGTATGGTAGCTCCATTCGTATCTGTCTGGACTGCGCCTGTGCGCGGTGCCAGTTAGACCAGTCAAGCCAAGACCAAAATGGTTCTCTCTCTCATTAAGAGGGGGGGGGGGGGGTTTGTGAGCGGATCGCGAGCCAGACACCCGCATTAGGAGTCAATGTGCCTATAGTGGGTGGAAGGCTCATGTGTTTCGTCGAGGCTTGGCGAGGTGTGACATCAGACAGTCTGGTTCTGGGATGAATATCCCAGGGGTACATGCCAGAGTGGTGGGATTTCCCGCCACAAAATCTCTCTTTGGCACCTGTCTGGACTCCCGTTCCAAGGGAAACACGAATTAGAAGCCATTCAAAACGAACTGTCTGGTTTGCTTCTGAAGGGAGCAATAAAACCAGGGCACTCCAGGCTTCTATTCAAACATGTTCCTTGTCCCCAAGAGCACAGAGGGTTAGAGACCCGTACTCAATCTCAGGCCATTGAATTGGTTTATCCATACACCTCGGTTTCAGATGGAAACTCCGAGATTGGTAATGGCAGGAATGGATTGAGGAAAGGAATGTGGTGTGTGTCAATCGATCTGAAAGGTGCATATTTCCACATTCCAATGAACAGGGATTGTCACAGGTTTCTGAGGTTCGCATTTCAGAATCAGGTATGGGAGTTTGTAGTCCTCCCATTTTCACCAAAGTGGTCCCTTCGGTGACAGCGTTTCTCAGACGAGTGAACGTTGCGCTTCACACCTACATAGATGATTGGCTTATCAAGGCGGACATGCCAGCCAGGTTAGGAGTGGATACTGCTCTGACATGACGTTGCTTTCATATCTAGGCTGGATAGTCAACAGGGAGAAATCCGAGTTGACGCCCACAGCACTTCGTTTATTTGGGCATGCGATTCGATCTCGAGGAAGGCAGGGTTTACCCGTCAGAGCCCAGAGTGGTGTCTCTGTTAGCCATCCTCAAGGGTTTTCGATTGGGAAACCACATTCAGGTGAGGAGGTTTCTTCAGATGCTGGGTATGATGGTCTCCATTGAGCAGGTAATCCCGTACGCTGCTCTAATGCGAAGACCTATCCAGTTGTATCTGATGTCTCTGTGGAAGCAGAGAACAGAACCCCTGTCAGAGCTGGTACCAGTTTTGGAGCCAATAATGTCACATCTTGTATGGTGGAAGGACCGTCAGAATCTCTGAGTAGGAGTTTCGCTTCACCTACCCCACTCCCAGCTGTCCATGTACACAGATGCATTGCTGGAGGGGTGGGGGGGGGGGTGCCTGCCTGGGAGAACACCAAGAGAGTTAGTTGCATATCAATCTGTTAGAAATGATGGCAGTGAAACTGGCACTGGACAAGTTTCTTCCAGAAGTCAGGGGCAAGGTGATATTGATACGGTCGGACAATTCGACAGTAGTATCATACATAAATCGCCAAGGCGGGACCACGTCACCCACACTGTGTATGAAGGTGTTGCACTTGATTCAATGGTGCAGGAATTACTCAGTTGTTTTGAAAGCAGCTCACATTCCTGCATGATTGAACATTCTGGCGGATGCTTTGTCTCGCAGACAGAGAATTCTGCCAACAGAATGGGCTCTCAACCCTCCAGTTCTACAAAGGATCTTCGAGCATTGGGGCAAACCAAACGTGGACTTGTTCGCCACAAAGGAAAATGCTCAAATCATGACTTATGTCTCGCCTATTCCAGATCCAAATGCCATCGATACAGACACTCTGGCGATAAGCTGGAGAGGGATACATGCGTATGCATACCCATCCACCATTCTTCTGCCGAAGATCTTGGTGAAGATCAGGGAGGAGCCGTGCCTGGTCCTGCTAATAGCACCATATTGGCCCAGCAGGGCGTGGTTCATGGATCTCCTGGATCTGCTGGTGGACAATCCAGTGCAGCTGCACAAGATTCCAAACATAATCTCCCAGGCTAAGGGCCGCTTCCTACACGAGCGGCCCGAGATGTTCAAATTTACTGCATGGATGTTATCAAACAACGTTCCATGTCGGAAGGCTTTTCTCAACAGGCTGCGAGTTTCATCGCAGCCGTGAGAAGGAGGTCGAGCTTCAAGTCATATAACCGCAAGGTTAACAAATTTGCAGAGTGGTGTGAAGGAAAGGGTGTTGATCCCTTTCAATCCACTATTCAACAAATAGCAGACTTTCTCTCTGAGCTGTTCTTGACAGGACTGGCTCCTGTCACAATTGCTGGATACAAGTCAGCTTTGGCATCAGTTATCCCTTGTTTAGCCAACAGGGATAGTCCAGAGGTGGCCCAGTTAAACGTGATGGTGAAGGTAATGAGCAATCGCCGACCGAGACAACCGGTAGTCATTCCAGCCTGGAGTCTATCTTTGGTGCTTAATGTACTATCCAAGCACCCTTTCAAACCTTTGGGTTTGGCTAGTCTAAAGCATCTGACTCTTAAGGCGGTTTTTCTATTGGCAGCTTCGTCAGCCAGAAGGCACAGTGAGATCCATGCACTTTCAGCAGAGAGGGGCCAATTTATTGTCTCTGGAGAGGGTCTGCGACTGCTGCCAAGAGCAGAATTTATGTCAAAGAATCAATCTTTGAAATATCCTGGCAAACCGAACACTATACCAAAACAAACCAGGTTTGATCGTGATGTCAGTGCCTGGTGTCCAGTCCATGCTTTGACCAAGTACAAAAAACGGACGGACTCTACAGTCAATGATAGACATCTGTGGATCTGCCATAAGAAGCCATATGGCGCCGCATCCATGGATTCTATCTCTCATTGGGTGGTAGAATGCATTCAGACTACCCAAGAGATTGCGACTGGGCACCAGGTGCAATGTGCTAGGGCTCATGATGTTAGAGGAATAGCCGCCTTGACCGCCCTATTCAATGGTGTCCCGTTAGAGGACATCATGGCCATTGCACAATGACACTGTGAGTCCTCTTTCACGGATTACGATATGAGGGATATGGCAGACTCCGCCAATCCACTCGCTTTAGCTGTTTTGAAACGATAGTCTAGTGGCCACACTGCTCATCTCCTTTTGGTAACTTTGTAAAGCAAAAGTAGTAAGAACAGACATGGTCAAGCGAGAGGAATTCAACCGTATGTGACACATTTGGTCGAAAGTGTGTTGGTTGGTGGCTCCACATCTGGAATCCATAATTCATAAGGTAATTCAAGTTTGACAGTTTTTTGTGTTATGTTTATATATCATGATCATTCATCTTATATATTCATGCTCATTCCCAGGCTTATATGTGTCAAGGGCTGTTAACCCTCTTCGCACATTTGTGTTTCAGGCGAGATACATATTTGTGAGTTCTCTCCCTTTTTTTAGGAGAAAGGGGTGTGTGGGAGCGGTGATGCGAATGTGATTCGGTCCCAAACTTGTCGGTCCTTCTAGGTCTCCGTGGGACAAGTTTACGTCTAAGTTCTTTCTTTAGGGGAATGTTATGTGGACACCTGCCACACTTTAATATTGTACCTGCTTCACATAAGCTTTCTTCTACAGCAACACCTACATATACATACTTCAAAACAACTTACATTTAGTGTTTGTGATAAAGTGTCAGGTAGTACTGGTTCACTGAAATCTGATAAAAATTGTTTTTGAATGGATAAATGCCCAACTTTAGAGTCCTCCACCTCTGGAACTGGCAGCGATATCCAGGAAATGCATTCGGTTCCAGACTCCTCATGCATCACTTAGGTGGCACAGCAAATTTCAGCTTAATATCTTCAATATTAAGAAAGTTATCAGCATTTAAAAATCCTTCCAAACTACTCACTGGATTCACGAGTGCCAAAAAAAAAGAAGTGCCACGCCCCCTAAAATCAATCAACCATAACTTCAAAACTAATTGGAATTTTGCAATGAAATTTTGCATGCAGGCATCATTTCCATATATGTGCATCTGGGTGAAATTTAATAAAAATCAGAGATGGTCACCTGAGGACCTCTAGGTGATTTGGCATGGAATGACCCTCCTGACAAAATAAGATTTAAAGGCAGGTGGCTTTACTGGCTAAATGGTAAAAAACCCACAAATAACGATTCTGTCAAATGTTAGAAAATAATATAAGATTCATAGCCAGCTAAGTTCCATTCGTGGTCATAATCGTAAATCACACTTAGAGGACATTCAGAGATTGCTTGTCTATTAGTCCTTTCACCGACAAATCCCTGAAAAAGTAAATTCTTTATGATATAAAACTTACTCTGTTGAATATTTTGGAATTAGTTTGACTGGAGCTGCCTAAGGCAGCAACCGCGTCTGGCCAAATTAATTTCAAAATATCCAACAGTTTTCCTTTATTGTTTTCATAAAATTAGATGTAGGAATTCATCGGTGAAAGGGTTAGCTTATGTATGGTTATCGAACCACACAAATCACATGCATGTGAACCGAACCATGGTTTGTCTTCCCTTGGTTTGCGATTTTCCGAACCAACGAATGTTTGTTACAGCCCTACACAAGAGCCTGTGGTGTTTTCCTCCAGGCCCATGCAGTAGTTATGTCAATATACAGCTTGTGTACATATCCTTACATACAGTCAACCAGGCAAGGTGGGCATGCCCTACCAGCCTCGCCAACAGCCATCATTCCTGTATACCTCCACACAAACCATCCAGACCAGGTGTGCATATCCCACCAGCATCATGAGGCCACAAACAAAACCTTGGTGTTACCCAAGCATAATGATAAGGTGGGTCTGTCCTACCATTCTAGTCCGTGCTCCACTACTTAATAAACTATAGAAAAATGTGTGTGGACTATCACCCAACACGCCCAACACTCCAGCTGAGTCATTTTCGCTGTAGATACCATGTTACATACTGTAAAGTGTAATAAATTGCCAGATGGGTGTGTCATACCAGCCCTAGTAGCATACCAATAACCGCTAGTGTTACCTCAACCACACCGATAAGATGGGTTTGTCCTACCATTCTAATAAGCTGACGTCACACTGTAGTTGATGTATGCTGGAGAACTCTATGCCTACAAGAACAGCTGGTTGCTAGGTAGGTTAGGGCCTCCAAGCTATATGATGTAAATGTGTATATACATACCTCAAACCATGCATTACGGGCCGCTAAAACTTAAAAGGTGGAAAAAGAAGGGGAAAAAAGCAACAAAAAAAGAAAAAAACCACTTAACCATTATCTGCACATTGCGCAACTCAAATGTTTGAACCTTTAGATTGACTATAGGCCCAGTAGGTCCTCCAATGTTGCAACAGATGATGATGATGTCTATCTACGTCAGGACAATGGCATCCAGGGCCTTTGTACCATTTAGCACTATAAAATTTACAATGATCCATCATTATCTTCACACATGGGTGAATGGCCCACAGGAGTTAGTCCATAGCTATTGTTCACGTATGTAATGGACCCATCATTTTACCAAATGACTCATGTCTTCTAGAGTGAGTGGGCCATTCGACCCCACTAAGCAACCGGGTCGAGAGCACCCTGGGCATCAAACTACATGTATAGACCTGTCTCAGTAACAATGTTGACATACAAATTACTTGAACACATCGTGAGCCAAATGATGTCAGCAGCACCTGGACAGAAACAATATTCTACATCCAAATTAACATGGCTTCTATTCGAAAATAGCATGCAAATCACAACTCATTCTGACGGCACATGGATTCTCACAATTTTTGACCAACGTGAACAGATGGATGTAGCTGTGGTAGACTCTGTCCAGCTTAGTATACATTCTTGAATGCACTTGCAGAGTCTTCTCTCCAATAGAGAGCAGAGAGTCGTACTCGACAAAAGTCTAGCATGAGTAGCACATACATGTACACCATGAATGGCCAACTAGCAAGCTTAAATGGGACAAACATCACAAGCAAAGCTCACCGGTCAGGCAGTCACTTGGGGCTTTATATGTTGAAACCTGTATGGGTGCCATCAAATCATCAAAGAGCGGGCATACCAGACTCGTCAGACCCAAAGTGGAATACAGCTCTACAGTCTGGGACCCACCCACAAAGGAATTCCGAATTTAAGTTGAAACCGTACAGAGAAAGGCTGCAAGGTTGGTCCTAGCGCGTCCTGTTTACCGTACCCTCAACAAAGTGTCTCCAACATGATAATGGAACTTGGTTGGGAATCTCTAGAACAAAGAAGAAATGCCTGTGACTCTGATGTATAAACTGTTAAATGGTCATGTAGCTATACTACCTGAGTATCATCCAGTAAGCACAAATGTCAGCACTACCAGACAAAGCCACTCACAGAAGCTACAGACATTCCAGACATCCATCAGTCAATACCAGCATTCATTCTTATCAAGAACAGTGCCACTCTAGAACAGCCTTGCCGACTCAACCATCTCAGCACCGGATGTAAATAAGCTGAAAACACCAGACATTCCTACATACCTACTACATAAACTATTAATATGTGATGTGCCACGACACTTAATTGATACCTGGCTCTTATCTTCATATTTGAAGATGAAAGTCAGACATGGAAAGGGCTGCTCTAGAAAATCTCAGTAAAAATCACGACATTGTGAGAGCAGACAAGGCACAGGCTACAGTCATCTGGTCCCGCCAGGACTACATCACGGAGGCAGAGAGATAGTGTCAGACCATAGCTTCTCCCATCCCTTACCAGACATGACAGAGGACAAAACCGTCCTGCACACAAACCTAGTAGCCAAAAGGATCCACCAGCTAGTGACCTACAGAGAAGTCGCAGAGGAAATTGCATCTGGTCTGATCCCCACCAAGCCAAAAAGAGCTAGGTTCTAATTCCTTCCTAGAATCCATAAATCCAAACCTGGGTCCCCGACCCCAGACAGACACACCATCAGCGGCAATGGGTGTCTTACAGAGCTCATTAGCAATTTTGTAGATGAGCACCTAAAATCACACATTGGGAAAATCGCTCCCTTTGTCAGGGACACTACAGATTTTATTCAAAGGGTAGAAGCATTCAGACCCATAGCTCCAGGAAACCCTTCTGGTCATCATGGACGTAACATCTTTATACACCAATATCCCTAACAGAGACGGAGTATTGTCAGTATGCAAATTCATGTGCCAACATGGCCTACCCAGCGTACTGACGAACAGTGGCCTAAGCCGTATCAGGCTTGTTTTGGAAAAAAACAACTTTGTCTTCAATGAACAACACTACATCCAAGTACGTGGCACCGCCATGGACAGTAAAGCAGCATGCACCTATGCATGCATCTTCATGGCATCTCTTGAGGAAAAGACTCCTCCTTAATGCACCTCACAACCCAGCCTCTTCCTCAGATACAGCGGTGACAGCTTCATGTTATGGGACCAAGGCATGGATGCATTTCACAAATTCCTGTCATATCTGAATTAAGCCCACTTCACCATCAAATTCACAACAGAAATTTCGGATGCTTCCATCTCCTTTCTAGAAATCGGCAACGGGTACCCCCACTACCAATCAGCTCACCCAGCAGCATGCAAAAATGTCATGTAGCGCCCTTAGCCAAATGCTCAGACTCTGCAGAATACATGTTCTAAAACCGACTATCTCCTACACAGTAATGCCCTATTACAACACTACAAAAACTGAGGATACCGTGAGTAAATCCTCACCAAATCATAGAACATAGTAGCCAATAAAAACAGAAACACCATACTATCTTCTTCTAAGCCCAAGCTGGACCAGTGCGTTTTCATCTCAGATTTTAACCCTTTTATCTTTGTCAAAAAGTCATTTCTCAGTACTGGCCAGTTCTGGACACAACATCTGCTTGAAACATCCCTTGTTTGGCTACAGAAGAAACCCCAGCATTGGCAACCGGGTGGTCAGGGCACAACTTGCGCCACTCCAGACACTGACCAAAGTAACCTCGCACATTAAACCCCTGTTAGCTTGTACGACCAGAAAGTGTGGCATCTGCCACAGAATGATCAAAACCAGAATGTTCACTAGCAGCCACACAGGAGACAACTACATTGCCAAAATCATAGGCAATTGCACAACACACAATGTTATCCACCTTATCACATGCACCCTTTGCCGCAAGCAATATGTTGGAGAAATTCAGAGATTGTTCCCAAGAACCACTTGGTTGATTTCAATTATATTTGGTAGGAAGCATCATTAGGGCATTGGGATCCAAGTTTGTTCAAAGGAAGCTGATTGGTTGATTTGTGCGGTCTCCATCTTGAATTTTACGCTAAATTTAGAAACATGTTTAAAGATCTTTTTGTCCGAAGCCACTTGACTGATTGATTTCGGCACGGATCGGGCTGAAATTTTGTAAATATGATTAGGGACTAAGTGGCATATACATCTGTTCACTGGAACATGGTACGTTTTAAAAAGATAGGTGTCATGATGTCACTGTCCTCGACCAATAAAATTATAGTATTCTTTTCAAGAACCACTGGGCAGATTGTTATTTGGTAGGAAGCATCCTTAGGGCATAGAGATCCAAGTTTGTTCAAAGAAAGCCGATCGGCCAAATGCGACCCTCTTGGATTTTGGCTGATTTTTTGAAGCATCTTAAATATATTCTTTTCCGAACCTGCTTGGGGGATTGATTCAAAACTCATGAAATATCATCTAGAGCCAGAGCTGAATCAAGTTTGTTCAAGGGAACTTGATTGGCCAAATGGTTTGTCGGCCATCGTGGATGGCCTAGCTTTCGCCAAAACCATTGAATGGATCTGCCAAATTTTGTGAGATATGATCAGGGACTAAGGGCCAAAGTTTGCTCAAGGGAAGTTGATCTGTCAAAAACCTGGCCGACGTGGGCCAAACCAAATGTAGTGTGTTTGGCGACCATATTGGATTTTTTAATTTGATGGATTTTGAAGCCGAAATTGTTTGTGTATATAGTGTTTTGGGTATTATGATTCAAAAGTCATGAAAGGTCATCTAGAGCAACAGCTGAACCAAGTTTTTTCAAGGGAACTTGATTGCCTTAATGCTTTAGCGGCCATCTTGAATGACTTAGTTTTCATGAAAATTACTAATTCACAACCACTTAACGGATCTGGCCGAAATTTTGAAGATATTCTTATGGCCTAAGGGCCATTAAAGTTTATTCAAGGGAAGATGATATGTAAAGAAACATGGCCGCTGTGTTCTTCTTTCAAATCTGGTCAACTACTTAGGGTTCTACTTATAGACGATAGCCTTTCTAGTTGAGCCATATGGGCCCCGTTGGGCCTCTTGTTTTACTTAAAATGGCTACAATATGTTAAACGCAAATATAAGTGACCTAATCACCTCAAACCGGTATTCTCGAAACATTAACCCAAGATTATTTAGTGTAATCTCATACAAAAGGGACTTCCAGAAAGCATCATTTCTAACAATGATCATTAGAGTCTCGAATTCCCTACCATCAGTGATGCCAGCAGCTGAGGCAGTGTAAAGTTTAAAGGCAGTTGATTGGTCAATTTGGTCGGCGGTCATCTTGGATTGGTCAATTTGGTCGGCGGCCATCATGGATTTTATGCTATTTTTAGCAACACATTTTAACATCTCTCAAATTGCTTGGCCAATGGAGGAATCCAATTTATCCATCGATCATATGACATCATAATCAACTACGTGACCTGTAGGATGATGTCATAATCAACGGTGTCATGAATGACGTAGATAAGTTCATTAATGATGGACTAAGCAACTAAAATACCCAGTCAAATCAGTTCCAAACTATTCAACAGATTCCCTGTATAGTTTTCTGGAAAGTGATAGTCAGGGAGTTCAGGGATCGATCGATCCCAACACAGGCTAAGTATGAGTGGAGCTTAGTTACAGATGGGTGGGGCATAACTAAAACTAGATTCCTTCATTGAAGTGTAACTCAACAAACATCTTGTGTGACATTCTAAATTCATGTATGTTTACTAGACTACATGTATCTAATTTGTTCCCATGGCAGACATTTTGGATGGTCCATTTTTCAGTAAAACAACTTCTGAATGGATCGGTAAAAAACTGACCACCATTAACCAGTCAAAATTGAGGGAAATGATGATATAAGTTTTGATGGTGTCTGTATATGAATTTGACATAGAAATCAGATTGCTAAAACATGATCAAACTATGCATATTGAGAGATTGCTAAATTATATCCACTATAACCACCGATTTAACCCTTTAATGGTCAAATTTGGTCAAGAAAATTAAAATATATCTGCCTATTGAATGTCCACTTATAGGCCAAGAGAATACAATTTTTTTTAATTTATCAGTGGAATGACTGGCTCGATAAGCGAGCCAGTCATTCCAGTGATACAGTTTCAAAAATTGTATTCTCTTGACCTATAAATGGACATTCTACAAGACCATAACGAGGGCCTGATCCCGACTGATTTGGAACCTGTTATAAAGGGTTTGGGCATAATCAGTTTGGCTGCCCGAATTATGAACAACCAAAAAAATCCGTAGGGGAGCTGTATGGTATCTTCTGATGCATTTCTTTCACAACTTTGTGTGAAATATCACCGCCGAGGCTCCTCTTTTTCACCATCTACACAGCTAAGGGCGCCCAAACTAAAACCCTGGATCAGGCCCTGATAATAGAGACCAGTTTTGACCGTCATGACCATTAAATGAGCCAGTCGTTACCGTGGTAAACTTTAAAAAATAATCTCTTGGCCTGCAAATCGACATTCAATAAGTAAATATTTTAATTTTTCGAAGAAATTTAGTCATTAAAGGGGTGAGGAAGTTGAACTAACAGACCAGTATCTCAATTTCAAAGCAATCGTTCATGTAGGTAAGTAAGTGGTTACATATTTTGATAATAATTTGACTGAAAGCGGTTGGCGCTATATGGGAATGCATTAACATGCACTTAAAAATGATTACTGTTTACAGGAGTTACACGCCCATCTGAGTGGATCGATTAGTGAGAATACAATACAAAAACTGCTGCAGAAACGAAAACACTGCGGTCAGGAGTGCCCCGTAGATTTCTCGATCAAAGATGGAGAGAAGCGAGAGTTGGATGAGTGAGTTTTTAATAGTATTAAATAGTATTTAGTCACTCTTGTGTCAAGTTAAGCGTCTCTTAAATTTGTAAAATACATACATTTCAAATAATTCGGACATTATTTAGTTACATTCATTTATGGGTAGTTTATCTAACTTGACCTATAGTCGCCATTTTAGATTTAGATTTCAATTGCCATTTAAGAAAGAATAACTAGATTGCTCGGTCGATGATGCATCATCGCAAATCCCCAGGTTCACCAATTTGCCTTAACCCCCACCTGACCCAACCCACGGGGCAGAGCCAAATGAAAATGTCCTCTTGCACTCCAAAATCATATGCATAATTCATCTACCAAATTCCACTCACCGGTTTCAGAACGGTTGCATTACAATCAATTTATTGACCTTTTGACCCATTTCCACCACCCCTGGTGGCGGAGCCTAACATAAATGTCACATAATCAATAATTATATTGTATGTGTAACCCACATACCAAATTTGTTTGATTTCCACACAACAATTTCGGATGAGATAGTGTGATGGACCGTTTTATGATATTTGACCTGTTGACCCTGGTACCCCCCCCCCCCCCCCCCCAGAGGGCGGAGCCAAATCTAAATATCATGTTTTAAAGCATAATCATATGGGTAACCCACATACCAAATTTGGTTGAATTTCAGCTTCAGGTTTTTGAGGAGATAGCATGACAGACAGACGGACAGAGGCGATGACAATATCTCTGATGTTTTAACCCCCCCAGTCTGGAAGACGGGGTTGGGGGGTGGGGATATAGCGATCAGCATGTCCGTCCGTCCATCCATCCATTTGTCCATCCATCTGTCCACCTGTCCCTGTCTTGTCTCAATGGATTAACTTAAAATTTCGTCCACATTATTAGTATCATGTGCAGATGTGCATGTGCTTTTTTCGCGCCCAAAATTTTTTCATTACAGAGTTATCCCCCTTTAAATATCTTAAAGCTGATACATATACTGCGTTGCCAATCATTTCTTGTCAACGCAATTCCTCCTACAGTTGAGCTGCGATTCTTTTGAAACTTGTTTAGTATGTGCTATCTGTATACCTGTATGTCCATCCGTCTGTCCAAAATGTATGTATGTCCGCCTATCAGTCTGTCCATCTCTGACAATCATTTCTTGTCAACGCAACTCCTCATAGAGGTCTCAATGGATTAACTTAAAAGTTCATCCACGTTATCAGTATCATGTGCACATGTGCATGTGCTTTTTTCGCGGCCAAAAAATTGTTTATTACAGAGTTATCCCCTTTAAATATCTTAAAGCCGATACATAAACTGCATTGCCAATCATTTCTTGTCAACGCAACTCCTCCTACAGTTTAGATGCAATTTTTTTAAACCTGGTAAGTGTTATCATTACCAGGTGAAGGTATTCCTGTGCTATACGTATACCTGTATGTCCATCCATCTGTCCAAAATGTATGTATGTCCATCTGTCAGTCCATCCATCTCTGACGATCATTTCTTGTCAATGAAACTCCTACAGTTTAGCTGTGATTCTTTTGAAACTTGGTAAATGTTATCATTGCGACATGAAGATGTGCATGTGCTATCCGTATACTTTTACGTCCATCCGGTTGTCCCAAATGTATGTTCGTCTGTCGGCCCATCCTTGTCAACGCAACTCCTCCTACATTTATGACTTTTATGTTACAATTCTTTTAAAGCGTGGTAAATCTAGTCATTACCATCTGAAGATGTGCATGTGCTTTTTTCGCGGCCAGAAAATTATTCATTACAGAGTAATCCCCCTTTAAATACCTTTAAGCCTATACATGAACTGCAGTACCAATCATTTCTTGTCAACACAACTCCTACAATTTAGCTGTGATTCTTTTGAAACTTTGTAAGGGTTCTCATTACCACTTGAAGATGTGCATGTGCCATCTGTATGCCTGTACATCCATGCGTCTGTATAGAATGTATGTATGTCAGTCTGTCGGTCCATCCATCTCTGACAATCATTTCAAGATGTCAACACAACTCCTGCAGTTTAGCTACGATTCCAGAAGTCTCTTTTTGATTGATATTAAGGGAGTCTACTCCATCCAGAAACCTGGACTAGAGTAGAGAGTTGTGGTTCTTGCATTAGAAGGCATTAACTACAAGATTAGAAATCTTTTTCGGGCGCTAAATGTAAGTAAATTTATTTAGTAAGTACAGTGGTTGAACGATAAGTATGGGAAAGCCATCCATTGCACTATAACTATAATTGTGAACCCATCTGTACTATTTATACTCCAGAATCAGTATAACATAGCCAATGTATAATTGTTAATAACTTAGTAACATTAAAATGAACCATAAATATAGGCAGCCCATTCCTGACATTAGAGGCTTGTTGACGCCTGCTGTCAGTAGAGGATTCGTGTAAGTTCATGTAAGTTCGTGTAAGTATGTTTATGTGGTTAATAAAATGACAGACTAACCCTAGGGGGTCTGTGGTCGTTATCTCCCCTGAAATATTTAAAATTCATCAAAATTGTCTTGTTCGTGCCAGATCGTGAAGAATTTTGAACCTATTCTCTCAATTCCTTTGTCAATGAATATATTACTTGAAGAAGCAGTGTTATGATTCCATTTTGAAAAAATTCATCCATATTTTGCATATTTTCCTGAGTAATTCCTGATTTCCCTTGAATAACTTAAAATTCACCAAAAATCTCTCTTCCGGGCATAATAGTTCAACGGAATTGAAGCTGCACTTACAAATCTATCTGTCTTTAAGGTGAGGATTTCATTTTCCATTGATTAGTTTTTCTAAAATATTGTCCTTTACAATTAAGATTACATGTATGGCCACTGTTGATGTATGTTTATCTGAAATGTTTGGATCAGGGGGGGGGGGGGGGAGGGGAGGGGGAATATGCCGTCTTCTGATGGCTCTTGTTTCAAAATGAGGGGAGAATTAATTTAAATCTACATGCCTTTCTGGACTGATTGAAAACTTGTATAAAATCACAGCATCCCATGCTGGCTCGATCATTCACCAGCTGGATTATGAACAGTAAACTGGTTCCGCCTGTCAGTCTGTTAGCCTTCGCTATAAATTTATAGCTACGTCACAGTAGGTATAAAGTTATAAATATCTCTTTCAGTAAGCATTATTAGTCTTGTAAGATTTAAAATCAGATGTGTTCTTTATATTACACATAGAAATTTATCTGGAAATAAATAGATCATATTCATATTGAAATGTACATATATCCTGGTGAGCTTGTCTTGACATTTCCAATGAGCGATTACTAAATGTGACTTCACACTAGGCTGATGCGATGGCGACGCAAGGCCACAGCTATCACTACAATGTACCTATCGCCTACTAGACTCATCCATAGAAATCATCTCATTGTGTCGCTATCGTGTCATTATCGAGTGCACACTACACCGGCAGAATGAAGGATGAGACTACTTAGCGATTTAAAAGCTAATGTTTCTATTTTTATCACCATCTCACCATTCTCACATGCAATATCACGTGGTAGAGGTAGTAGTTAGCAGCGGAAGCGGTAGTAGCTGCAGCAGCAGCAATACTAGTAATAACCGTAATAATAATTTGTATGAATTATGTATCCAAACGCGTGACTTAAGCTGGTCGCCGGCAATTCTTAAATGACAAAAATATTTGAAAGCCTGTTCAATATCGAGCGACGACTGGTGATTAGAGGTGATCAGTCGCTTGCTTATAGTGGTGTAGTCGATTTCTGGTGCACACAATGATCACGTCATATCGTTGTCGCGTCGCCCTAGTGTGCGCTCTACTCTAGTGACATGCTGATTGCATGGCTGGGCTCAGTTACATGTTGCTGTTGAACAACCAGAGTCAGGACTGTAACATCCATAGAATAGATGCATAGTATAGGTTCCAATATGAACGCGAGCTGTTTATTACAATTTAGCTATGTAATATAATATGCACATTTGATTTTCAAATTGTCAAAACTAACGCAATATTGAAAATTACTTTTGCATAGTTTTAAATTGTAACTTATATATACATGGCGTTTCTGCCTAGGTTACCAGAAGTTGGAATCTATTTACTGTTCAGAATCTTGCTGGTGAATTATCGAGCCAGCTGGGGACGCTGAAATTAAAATAGATTATTTTAATCTAAATTGTTTTCACTGGCTGAAAATTCTTGTATAAATGTCGATTGGAATCTAAATCTAATCAGCGTGATGGTACCGCAGCATCATGTTGCCTCGACGTGATGTCACCTTGGTGTGATGTCACCGCAGCGCTATGTCACCTTGGGTGATGTCACCACAGCATCATGTTGCCTCAACATGATGTCACTGCAGCGTCATGCTACCTCAGCATGATGGTACTGCAGCATAATGTTGCCTCAACGTGATGTCACCTCGGCGTGATGTCACCTCAGCGTGATGTCACTGCAGGATCATGTCACTGCAGCGTTATATCACCTCGGCGTGATGTCACCTCAGTGTAATGTCACCTCGGTGTAATGTCACTGCAGCGTCATGTTACCTTAGCGTGATGTCACCACAGCATCAGCATTGTCACCGCAGCATCATGTTACCTCAGCATGATGTCACCACAGCATCAGCATTGTCACCGCAGCATCATGTTACCTCAGCATGATGTCACCACAGCATCAGCATTGTCACCGCAGCATCATGTTACCTCAGCATGATGTCACCGCAGCATCAGCATTGTCACCGCAGCATCAGCATTGTCACTGCAGCATCATGTTACCTCAGCATCAGCATTGTCACCGCAGCATCATGTTACCTCAGCATGATGTCACCGCAGCATCAGCATTGTCACCGCAGCATCAGCATTGTCACCGCAGCATCATGTTGCCTCAGCATGATGTCACCACAGCATCAGCATTGTCACCGCAGCGTCATGTTACCTCAGCATGATGTCACCACAGCATCAGCATTGTCACCGCAGCATCAGCATTGTCACCGCAGCATCAGCATTGTCACCGCAGCATCATGTTGCCTCAGCATGATGTCACCACAGCATCAGCATTGTCACCGCAGCATCATGTTACCTCAGCATGATGTCACCACAGCATCAGCATTGTCACCGCAGCGTCATGTTACCTCAGCATGATGTCACCACAGCATCAGCATTGTCACCGCAGCATCAGCATTGTCACCGCAGCATCATATTACCTTAGCGTGATGTCACCACAGCATCAGCATTGTCACCGCAGCGTCATGTTACCTCAGCATGATGTCACCGCAGCATCAGCATTGTCACCGCAGCATCAGCATTGTCACCGCAGCATCATGTTACCTCAGCATGATGTCACCACAGCATCAGCATTGTCACTGCAGCGTCATGTTACCTCAGCATGATGTCACCACAGCATCATGTTACCTCAGTGTGATGTCACCACAGCATCATGTTACCTCAGTGTGATGTCACCACAGCATCATGTTACCTCAGCATATTGTCACTGTGCAACGTCATGTTACCTCAGTGTGATGTCACCACAGCATCATGTTACCTCAGCGTATTGTCACTGTGCAGCGTCATGTTACCTCAGTGTGATGTCCCCCGCAACATGATGTCACCTAAGCGTCATGTTACCTCAGTGTGATGTAACTGCAGTGTCATGTTACCTCAGCGTGATGTCACCTTAGCTATCAAGCACAATATTTCAGACTCTGCCGTGTTTATGGCTGTTGTCCTATTCATATAGACAAAGGAGAATCTCAGAGCATCTAATTTTCAAAATTTTTGATACAACCACCCCCCCGCCATCCTTCCCCTGCCCTCCCCTTCCCCCCCACCCATACGCACTATATGAGAGGGAAAAACTATCCCATACCCACCCCATGCTTAGAGCCACCTATCCCAGGTCAGTCTGTTTTTCTACCCATTCCTGTGAGTTATGTAGTTGCACATTTCTTAATTAAATGTGTGAAATGTCAAAGTTTAGTCTTGCTATTAGGATCAGACTGCAGAACATACATCTGGGTTGGGTAGTGGGGATGGGCTTCTCTCTGGGAGTTCTAAGGTGATAAAGCTTCAATCTGTCCTCTGAATTCAGAAACTGGATCTGAAGCGCTGACATTAAAATTAATGTGTTAGTGATATAGTCATTTGAATTGTCACAGCTTGTTTGCTTTTCTACAGGAAGTTGCTGACACCAGAGATAAAGGCCATAAATAATGTAATGTATTTCAACAGGAATGACTGGCTCGATAACAGAGCCAGTCATTCCAGTGATAAATTTTCAACAATTGTATCCTCTTGGCCTGTAAATGGACATTCAATAAGAAAATATTTAAATTTTCTTGACCAAATTTGACCATTAAAGGGTTAAAGTTT